>CM076579.1:152881750-153283408 GCA_034641835.2 Pinus albicaulis | reverse complement strand
TACTCGACCTCTGCTGAACTGAGTGCCACGGATCTCTGCTTCCTGCTGTACCAGGAAACTGCTGTCGATCCAATGCTGAAAACTCCTCCAGATGTGCTCTTCTGGTTCGTTGGACTCCCTACCCAATCTGCATCAGTGAAGCTAGAAAGCTTCGCTCCATCCTCCTGTCTGTACCATAGACCATATCCCGATGTGCCTCTAATATAGCGCAATACATGCTTGCCTGCCTTCCAAAAGAGCTTGGTAGGCTTAACCATAGCTTGCGAAAGCTGGTTAACTGCATAGCATATATCGGGCCGTGTATTGACCAGATACATAAGCGACCCCACCAACTGTCGATAGAAAGTGGCATCCACTACCTCCGCTGAAGTAGCATCCTCCTTCCTCCAACCACCAGGAAGAGGAGTGTCAACAGGCTTGCAACCTTGCATGTTGAACCTCTCCAGAATCTCCCGGGCATACTTGCCCTGAGAAACAAACAGTCCTCCGCTGCGCTGCCAAATCTCCAATCCCAGGAAATAATGAAGGATGCCCAATTCCTTCATCTCAAACTCTTGTGCAAGATCCTCCTTGCATGAAAGTATCAACTGCTCATCACCAGTCAAAATCAGATCATCTACATACAGTACGATGATCAACAGCTTCCCCTCCACCACAATCCGGTACAGGTTTGGATCTGCCTCACTCTTGGAGAATCCAAGCCCGGTGAAGTAGCTGTCTATCCGAGTGTACCAAGCACGAGGTGCTTGCTTCAGCCCGTACAGTGCTCTCTTGAGTCGGCACACATGCGACTCACTGTTGAAGATCTCAAAACCTTCAGGCTGCTCTATGTACACCTCTTCCTCAATAAATCCATTGAGGAACGCAGTCTTCACATCCATCTGATGAATGTGCCACCCCATCTGCGCTGAGAGAGCAAGGATCGTCCGTATGGAAGAGTACCTTGCGACAGGTGCAAAAGTCTCCTCATAGTCAATCCCCTCGATCTGTGAGAAGCCACGGGCGACAAATCTCGACTTGTACTTCTCCACACTCCCGTCAGCCGCCTGCTTCACTTTGTAGATCCATCGCGAACCTACAACTGATTTCCCAACCGGTCTTGGGACAATCTCCCATGCACTGTTCCTGATGATCGAATCATATTCTTCGATCATGGCATCAACCCATGCGGGTTCCTCCACAGCTTCCTCAAAAGAGGATGGCTCTGTCACAACACATTGACTCACAAGAGCCATGTATCCAATGTACCGATCCGGTGACTGTCTCTGTCTGCGCTGTGCTGTAGGTGGTCCTACAACCTTCTCTGCATCCCGAGCCAGTCGCTCAGCTTCTGTAGTGCGCATGCGCCCTCTGATGGTTGGCGCTACCTGGGTGGTTTCTTCCACCTCATGAACCTCCTCTTGTGGCTGATCCACATCCGGAAGCTCCTCCTTAGGAACTAACAGCTCCTCATCTGCATGCAAGTGTAGCTCCCTCTCAAGCGAACACCGCATGGCTTTCTCCTCCTGAAATTTTATATCCCGTCGCACAACAGTCTTTCGACTGTCTAAAAAATACACCCGATAGTTGTGAGGTGTATCAGTGTACCCCACAAATATTCCAACCTCAGCAGTTGGATCCAGCTTCCTTCTCGCATCCTTCGTCACATGCATGTAGACAGGAGAACCAAAAATCCGCAAATGGGAAATATCAAGCCTCTTGCCAGAATAAGCCTCCTTCGGTGTACTCATGCCAAGAACCTTGTGAGGACAACGGTTCTGCACATACACTGCTGTATTGCATGCCTCAGCCCACAAGTGAAGGGGTAGGCCTTGATCATGCAACATCACCCGTGCAACACCCATGATCGTTCTGTTCTTCTGCTCAGCCACCCCATTCTGCTGTGGGTTATGGGGTGCGATGAGCTCTCTCCGAATCCCTTCTGCGCTGCAGAACTCCTTGAATTCAGCCGAGATGAATTCACCACCGTTATCACTCAGAGCAATCACCTTCTTCCCCGACTCCTTCTCGACCAGTGCTTTAAACTCACAGAACTTCGCGAATGTATCGCTCTTCTTCTGTATGAAGAAGATCCAGCACTTTTGAGAGAAATCATCAACAAAGATCACATAATACCTGTGCTTTGTTGTCGAAGCAACTGAGAAAGGACCACACACGTCTGTGTGAACTCTCTCAAGGATCGTCGTGGCGCGACTATCCTTCTCGTGAAAGGTGGCTTTCACATACTTCCCCAAGGTACACCCCTTGCACTGATCTGACTGCACAAGAGTGCCCTTTGGAAGCCCAGTAGAAATATGTTGCAGAATCTTCAAAGATCCATGGTGAAGGTGGCCCAATCTCCTGTGCCACAGTTCGCCCTCATCATCCCGGCTCACCACTTCTCCCGCTTTTCATGCCATAGCTGCGCAGCCATCTACCTGCAACTGATAAAGGTTCTTGGTTCGAACCCCTATCTTTCGGGTCTCTCCAGTAGTCTTATTGCACAGGAATGCTTTTCCTTCACTGAAGAACACATCATACCCCTTATCCTCCAACATCGCCATAGAGATCAAGTTCTTCTTCAATCCAGGTACATGCATGACATCCTTCAATACAAAGGGTTTACCAGACTCCCTCTAAAAGGATATGGTACCGATACCAGTCGCACTGTATCTACCATCATCGCCCATCTCGATGTGCACACCCAAATCCTTGTCCTCCAGATCTGAGAACAACTCCCGATCTCCCGTCATATGAAATGACGCACCGCTGTCCAAGAACCACACCGATCCCATCACACTTGAAACCAAGCATGCAATCAGTGAAAAGTCAAGCTCGAACCGTGAAGCCAAAGCTTCTCCATCTGCAGATCTTCCCGCTTGCTTGTTCTTCTTCTTCTTTGGAAAATTGGTAGCATAATGTCCGTGATCATGGCAGTGAAAACACTTCACTTTCGCCATATCCTTCTTCTTGCCCTTTGCACCAGAATGAGAGGTTTTCTTACCCTTCCCCTTCTTTGCTTTGGCAACCAAAGCGCAGTTTTCTTCATCAGCTCCCTTTGATGAAGATCCATCACGAGTAGTCCTCCCCTCCTGCATGAGATCCGCCCAAAGGCGCTCCCATCCCGACAGCTTCTCCCAACCATTTACACTATCTTGATATGAGTGCCAAGCCTTCGGAAGACCAAGGAGAGCCAGGTCGACCATGTCCTCTTCATCGACAGTCACCCCCACACTTCCCAGCTCATCTCTGCACTGAGTGAACTTCGTGAGGTATTTGGCGATACTGTCACCTTTCTCCATCTTGATGTTCCTGAGCTTATCTTTGAGCGCCAGCTTCCTTTGGTCACTCTTACTCTGGAATAGATCCGTCAAAGCTTTCCACATTAGAAATGGAGAAGCCTTTCCATGCAGGCTAGATACAATATGATCCTTGACGCCCTCCAACAGGATCCTTCGACATTTCGCCATCTTCTTTTGCCATACTTTGACTTCAGCAGGATCAGTGGGCTTTTGGACATCCGTATCTACGAACTCCTTCAGACCATTATCTTCTAATACTTCCTCCATGTGATCCTTCTATGCAACATAATTCAAACTTCCTTCAAGAGCATATTCGAGTCGCAAACCGTTGAAAGACATTTTCAACACTGGCACCAAGAAAACAAAACTGCTGCAAAACTTCGAATTCCACCTCAAAGCTCAACCACTCTAGATCGTGAGAACAAATTATTTCTAGCACAGAGATCGACTGCAAGGGGCGTTTACCAGACCTTTCACTTTCCGAAGAAATATGAATCCGGAGGCTACCTGGCCTGCATGCAGACTCTGTCTACCGAAATAAGTTTGTAATCACTGTGATGATCAATCTCTGCTTCAATAGCTCCGATACCATGTAGAAATTTGCTGAATAATAATTAATTATCCACCGAGACTATCCTGATCACATACAATTCGAATTTATATGCAACACATAATCTCTTCCACTCAGATCATCAAACATGCGGAAATAAAATCAAGCTATAACACATCAAATCATCATACACATTAACACAGTATGTATGGGGAAAGCTTATAGCTGAAAACCCCGCAGCTATTGTGTATATTATAATGGAGAAATCATGTAACAAAATCAGTACAATACTCCTCACAAGTACTCAGTACTTTCTCATAAAGTTACACACAATCTAGCTCAGTTTTGAACAGGTTACTGGTTCAAAACTCATCGCCAATTGCCTTGCCTCTATTGCGCAATCCAGGCCTGTCTATATAGAGATCCAAGGTTCGAATCTCCTTGGCTTGACTGCGCAATTTTCATGGAAAAATCCTCCAAGTGTGGTGCAAATCTCATGCACAACTGATGTCGCCACTGATAGCTAACTCCACCCTTTCATCTACCTCTTTCACTGGTCTCCACTGAACTGATCATGCACTGTAGTGAACTGACATGTTCTTGAGTTGAATAATGAGTTACTAATTAATGAATTAAATAATATTTAATTCACTCCACTCATAACTAATTGATTAGCTAGTTAAACTAATCTCTATCAGTTCAACTAAAATAAACAGAACACAACTCCACTATCTGTCTCATTAACTCCTCCAAACTTCTGCCACTGAAGTCCAACTGAAGTCAACCATGCATGATGCCATCAAACCCTTGGGAATAGCGTAATTCCTCTGTCAGATCCATGAGCCACTTCTGTAGCTCGAACTGAAGTGCTCCAAGAGAATAAACTGAAGTTTATAGTCTAAATATTATTAAGGGTAAATAATATTTGACTTCCCTGTTTTAAGGAGAGGCAGTCTAAAAATAGACTTCGACCTCTTTGACCTAAAAAATAGAGTCTCATCTATTTTTACCAACATGACACATACTTCAAGAATCTCAAATTGGAATCCCCGAACCATGCTCCATATCTCTAAAAATAGATTTTGCGCCAGAATTTGCCTGTGGGCCCACTTAGTGAAGGCGACTTCATTTCACTAAGCTCCATCATCTTGCTGCATTTTCAACAAAAGAATGATCTCACCATTATTGACATATGTAATTGAGAGATTCTACTTGAATGACATTAGGAAACTACACAATAGATTTTAGGAATGACATTTTTATGGTTTTTTGTTATGGTGTGAGAATGGTGAGAATTGAGTGGTCAATAAGGTGTGTGAATGCTTAGAATACCTTCTCACTCCCTCCTTGGCATGAAAACTATCACTCATTGCCACTCCCTGACACACCCTCATATTTATTCACTTCCATGTATTTTTACCTAGTGCTCCCTTGTGTTGTCCTAGTACTCCTTAACATTCCTCAACATGCATTGGCACTCTCTACTTAGCACTTTTTGACATACCCTGCCACTTCATAACATGCATAACACTCCCTGACACACTTTGGCACTTGGCACACGTTAGCACTTGGAAAGTCTTAGCATGTCTGACATGCATTCATGAGATGACTTGGTATTCTTTGGCATGGTTTAATATTAAATCTATTTGAGATCAATTATTGGAAAGTAGATGAGAATAAATAGAGGAATATTTGACACGTAGAATGCGCTAAAACTTGGCACTTGGCACCTATTCACACCTAGTGTTGGTGTGCCTAGAATGCCCCCATGAAAAAGGTAAATTGATGACTTATTAACTCTCTTATGTGTTCATCTCTTTGTAGTTAAACTTGTTTCTCCGTTTGTTTCCTTGACTGTCCCTGACACGCATTGTCACACCGTTGCACATATTGGCATGCCTTAACACATGGAAACACCATGGTGTCGTTCAATGTCATGCAATGTCGATGAGACTATCCTCTTAGAGGCATAGGTTAAAAACAAAAAGGGGGTCACTTTCTTGCCAAATTATGGTTTCTCCCAAACCCTAGTATAGTAAAGATAAGGGGAGCCAATAGTGAAATATTGCTTGTCCACATGTAGTGCTTTTGTTGGTTGCGATACATACTAGGGAAAGATAATTTTTGAAGACATGGGAGTCTCTTGGCACATCAACAAAGAAACACCTTCAAAACCCTAATGTAGTATTAAGGTCAACATATGAGGCAACACATGATATGTGGGGGAAACATGTAAAGTGTGAATGGGGACAACATCAGAGTTTGACAAAAAGGGGAAACGAGAGTAATCAGTTAAGAGTCTCATCAAAACCCTAATGGGTTGAGCGAGCAAAATACCATAATGCTAAATCTAGGCAATTAGCCTCATTATGATAGGTGGAATCTTAAACCAAAATAAATAATAACTATCAAACCTTAAGAGAGGGAATTTTATCATACCTTTTTATGTCTATATTAAAACAAGAAAAAGCCACATAAATTTATTTTTGAGTCTTTTAAATTAAGTATTAGGGGTTTCCAAAATGCATTATATTAGAAATTATAATGGGAAATCATGAGAAATTAGTAAGTTAAGAATACCTCTAATGGAAATGGTCATAGATAAATGACTTACTTAACCTACTTTAATTCCAAAAATAATTTCTAATACTATTTAATTATGTTTTTAAATTTTACCTATTAAATAATTTATATGCATCTTACTATATTATTTATTTATATTGAATTTTTAATTTAATACTATATATAATTAAAAAATATATATATTATTATTAACATTTAATTTTAATTTTAATTTTTAATTTTTAATTAATTTGGATTCCCGCCTCCAATTTTTTTTTCCCTTCACCCTCACTTTGGCATTAGTTGAAGATTCAATTTGAATACTATTTGTTACAGGAGTCAAAAATTTACATTTTTGTTACATTTTTATGGATCTTGTGCATGTATGGCATGCCGAAGGTTTAAAGAAAACAATAATTGCATGACGAGGCAAAAATAGCCGACAGAGAAGGTTAAACTGTAGTTGAAGCGAACGATTCTATTTTTAATTTTTTGATAATGTTTTATTTCCGACTACAAAAGAATTCACCCTCCAGGAGTACGAGCAAGGGGTAAGAAGATAGTTGCAGAGCAAGAGTAGAAGGGAAAATGGCCCGAACGAAGCAGAATGCCGGTAAATCCACCTGCTGGAAAGTCCGAGGAAGCAGCTCACAACAAAGGCTGCCTGGAGCGACGGGTGGAGTGAAGAAGCCTCACAGATTCAGGCCGAGCACTATTTCCCTTCAAAGTATCAGAAGAGCATGGAACTTATTATAAGGAAGCTGCCCTTTCAGCGTCTCATCAGGGAAATTCCCCAGGAGGACTTAAAGAGGGATCTGAAGTTCCAGTCCTTTGCCATGTTGGCTCTGCAAGAAGCGGCGGAGGCATATCTTGTGGGTCTCTTCGAAGACACAAACCTATGCGCATTACATGCTAAGAGGGTCACTATTATGCCCAAATTCATCCAGCTCACTCGACGCATTTGTGGACAGAGGGCTTAATGCTTTTGTGTCTGTCAAACATAAAAATGTATTTTTGATCAAGTTTGCTCACAGGTATTGGTTGTAATTGTTTTGGGGTATTTGCAGAGATTTTGGTGCATTGTTACTAGGTATAGGAAATTATGAAACATATTTATACATTATAGCTTTGTGGAAGCTTTTGGCATGAATGTTATAATTTACTGTAGTTTTTCCCTAATGTTGCATTGTGAAAGTTGATTAGTGGTGTAAATCGGTGACTGTAAAACAAGGATTTCCTTAAGATAACACTGTCTGATTTATGACTGAAAAATGTGATTGTTGTATGCAATATTTTCTTAGGTATTTATGACAGATCACAAGTTCTGTAAATGAATATTGATTTCAAGCTTGTACAATTCTTGTTTCAATTTTTTTATTACTTACCTTTTGTACATGTTAACGACGCTAGGTTTATTCAGTCAAAATTAGGGTTAATCCTGTATTTTTGTTGTTTGATAGCTCAAACATTCTTTTGTATCTTGCAGCCAAACTATACCTTACATACTTTTTCTGGTCATACTGGGTTTGTAATGTCTCTTGCTTTCCACCCGAACAATGAAGATCTTATTTTCTCTTGTGATGGGGAAAGTGAAGTCCGTTACTGGAGTGTTAACCAGGGTGCATGCACCAGATATTTCAAGGTAGATTTCATTGAAAATATTAATTTGCATGACTCTAAGAAATGCATTTTATTATTGAAACCAGTCTTTGAAGCATGAATTTGTGCTGACTGGGTAAAATGTGGTGATTTACAGGGTGGTATGAGTCAAGTGCGATTTCAGCCTCGTCTTGGTAGGTACCTTGTTGCAGCGCCTGAGAATGTTGTGTCAATATTTGATGTCGAGATTTGAACTTGCTTTAATTCTGTACAAGTTTTCTTATTGTTCATATGCACTTTATTTTCACTTCTATGTGATTCTTAATGCTCCAATTGTGCTTAATGCATGGGAAATAGGAGATATGCGGAGGATATATTGATGCATGAAATTGCTAGTTCCCTGCTTCCCTCTGGACTAGGAAACGGTTCTTTAGAGTATGTTGTAGGCAATGACATTTTTTGTTCTCCATTCACATTATTGTGTGAAGAGAAAGGGCCTGCAAAATTAGCCTACTTTATTGGGGTGGAAAGGCAGCTAGACAGGGGGCAGCTTTATTTCCAGGTTGGTGCTGGAAAAAGATTTAAATCTATCGTACATTAATGAGCTATGAAACAAATGGATGATAACTAGCTTTACTGAGTGGACACACACATTTTATTACTATCCAGCACACAATGCAGGAACATCACATTGCATCACTAAATTGAAACTGGAAAGTTTAAACGTCGTAGAAAATTTTAGGGTTTTGCAATGGTCTGAAACTTTGAAAGCGATTAGAATGGTAGAGTCTATTCCCAACCAACCAAAGTCATTTTTAAGCTAGCCTAAATATTGGCAGGCTTTTACATTTTAGAGCCACATCCTGTCATACCACAGGGCTTCGACTTATCTTAGAGATAACCACATACCTGGAAATGTCTCTGCTAGTCTCATGAAATCAGATTGTTTGTCGAACTCCAGTAGGATTGGTCCCTCTTATTAGGGCTAATATCAACCTTAAAGGCTATGGCTAGCTCAGACTTTTGAACAACACTGCACAATTACCCTAGAAAATTTAACCCCACGCTTTTGTCACTCTCTTGGACAATACTGCACTAATAACCTGCTTGAACCAATTATGTTGTACTGGTTTTCAAGGTCTATGTAATCCAAAGTAAGATGCAACAACCACAAAGATAACTACTTGTGGCATTTGTGATACCAAATTGACCCCTATTCAATAAGTTTTTGGGCCAACATTGATCCATGTGAAATACTTCCAAAATCCATTTTTCATTTCTCAATCTCATGTCAAACACTAAGTAATTTTAGAGTACAGGCACATTGTATTTGTCTATTAGGCTATTTTAAGATGGTTTCCACATCATAATTGACTCTTGGTCGACCACCCTTCCCTTATGTGTTGAAAATGAAAACTCTAAATCGTTTAAGCTTAAAATGCTTTGCATTCTTTTATTGTGGACAAGGTACTCAAAGTTATGTAAGGGGTTTGGGTCCCATTGTTCCTCTAGATATAAAATATCATGTGAGTTAGCTATTCTTCTAGTATCATGAAGAGCACTCTTCAAAAAAATTTCACATTGATCACCTCTGCCAATTATTGTTTATTTTTGAATTATATTAGAACTGGTCCTGTCCCCCAGAGCATGCAAAAGAGTGGGTACAAATTCATTCGTCGATTTTGTTCTAGGATATTTATACAAAGTAGTCAGGTACATGTCTACAACTACAACTATTTGTGGGATCACGTCATATAAGTTTCACTTAAAATTTTTGATAAATATTTTGGTTTCTTGACTGGGTTGTACAGGGTTTATAGCACTAGATTGTGCATTGGAATGTTCTCCTTTAACTATCTTTGCATGGTACTCAATAGGCCTATAGTTGTGAAGCACTAGTTGCTTGGTTCCAACATGGTTGAGTCGAATATTTAACTTGGCATCAGCCATTTCACTCACTATGTTGACACCAATGCAATGATGCAAGAAAATAGTCCACTCAGGATGAACCACATCCTCAATGTGCTAGAGAACATATTTTCTATGAAAAATATTATAAGGCTCATGATCATATCCAAACTTGTTACTCCTGCTAGTAGCCTTTTTAAAAAAAAAAAATCTGCAATTCATGCTTTTGGTTACCTGTGCATATATAGATCTTGTTGATGTGAATCACACTTTGAAAGGTACCCCATAAGCTAAGTGGTGGGAGCAGCCAAATATTGTTTATGACTACGTTGAGAAAATGTCCTCTTGCTGGTTTCAAGATCATTTTTACCTATATCATCGATCATTCCAGAATGCACCTTTTCCAGGCCCCAAAGTTGTCCATCAGTGTCGACTTGATGTGGATTTGTTAGATGTTCGCTGTCTACATTTCCTTGTAAAAATATAGTGCATGAATGATTATCCACATGTTCATGGAGAAGAGAATATCTTTGCATTTGATGTGGTCTAGAGAGAATTTTTATTTGGGTCAAGCTCGTATTCTTCATCAATGATTTTCTTTAAATCGCTTTCATTCTTAGCACTGTAGTTGTAAATATCAATGAGGATTTCATTACAGGTTTCATCAATCTTCTGAGGTTGTCCAACTTCATTATTGTCAACAATGGAGCCATATAGAGGTGGAAATGGATCTGTATGACTGAGAGCTTCATTAATTGCGTGTTTATAATATACCTATTATTTTTCTACGATGGAATATTCATGACATATGTCAATAACTTTGTCTTTTAGATGAGTATTGACAATAAAAGTGAGAAAATTCCCTATCCCATATCGTATTTGATAGCAAATTTTATCACAGGTGTTGAGGTATAAAAAGTGTCTTTTTAACTCCTATTTATCTCACATTAATTATCAATCTAGGTATGATTTTTTATTTCAAGAGTGTACTCAGTCTGAGGCTGCAATTCAATCTAAGAGTAATGCTTTTCAATATGTAGTACAGTGTTATAAATACAAGAGTAAACAGATGCATGGAAATTAAATCTAACTACAATGACATGAAACCAAATGCTCTGAAATCCAATCATTCACTCAACAATCATCAATCATCAATCAAGGATGCAGTAGTAATGACTCTTTCTTTTGGAAACTGATGTAAATGAAATCAAATAAGAACAAGACAATCAATCTGAGAACGTAGGTAGCAATAACCAATGTCCTTTACAGCTGATGATCTTACACTCCACACTAAAGCAATTAAATGGAAACTGAACTAAATCACTAATGCTGCTAATGAAAGTAAACTAGGCAAGCTCTCAAAAGCAAAACCAAACTCTTTGCAGGTATGAAATAAACTCTAAAATAATTAACTAAAATGAACAGAAGATCTATTTTACTGGAATTGAACAACAATAGAAATGAACAACAAACTCTATCTAATGGAATTGAACAACAAATTCTATTGAACAACAAAATCTATCTAATGAATTCGAATAGAAAATTATATTGAACAACAATCTGAAATGAACAGAAATCAGAACGGAACAACAAATGGAATGGAATAGCAACTGGCATGGAACAGCAGATGCTGAACAACAAAGCTTTGTTAAAGAATAACAAGATAATTTATACAGGGATCAAGATTCTTGTTAAATTGGAAAGGAACGGCAATGCAATTCAACAATACAACACACCAAGATTATAAAGAAATAAAACGGTAAACTATTAAACTTGAAACTGTAATGAAAATAAATGCAAACCGTCACACAAATGTAATCAAAAGATAATAATACAAAAGAGCAATTGGATCCACCAGGGCCGGGCCCTTAGCCGCTAGGGAAACACCGCTGAGCTACTCCAGAGTCAAGTGATGGAACGACAACTAGATCATGTATTAATCATGCATAACAACGTTTACAAACAGTCGGTCTTTGCTTGAATCATGAGAGTCAATGAAATTATAGAATTACAAAAGAAGTTTCAATGATAATCGTCCCCTCGATTTCTACAGGCGCTGCCTTTTATAACAACTCGGCAGACAATAAAAGAAACAAAGACAAACTTTGAATAGGGATCTGATTCGCTCTATTTTCCTCTTTTAGCTAATGCTTCGTCTTCTTGTGTTGTAGCCATGATGTTCCTTACCTTTCTTTAACTATGCGTTCTAATTTCATCCTTCTTGACTAGATACAACCCTTTGCTGGAGGAACATCAGTTACTCCTACTTTAGCTTTGCCTTTCGAATGGCGGTTTCCCACTTCATTTGTTTCCTTTTTAGAATAAAAGACAATCTTTAGCCAATTTCACCATAAACATTAATCTTTGCAATTATATCATAATCCTTCAATATATCATCTTTCTAGAACAAAAAGAGTTATGTTTAAAGGAAAAAGATAAAGAAATACATGGTGAATTCATACTTTTTCCAATGCTCAACACACCCCCTGCTTACCCTTTTTCATGTCCTCATGAAAACCATAGTTTACATGTAAAGCAGTTACAGAATAGGCTGGAGAGGGTTTTTCATTAAGAGGTCTAAAACCATGATTTGCAGCTAAAGCTTCAAAGATATGCCCTGTCTGTCCTTCAGGTAATTCATATATGGCCTTATATTCTGCTGCAGGATACCAGATAATAGGGTTGCAATATCTACAACCTAGCCAATATGGGCCTTCCCTCAAGATGAGGTTACTATAGATAACAAGGTAGTTGGCAGCTAACTCAAAATTTTTGTAATTGAATGGCTCTCTATCTTGAATATTCCAATTGGAAATCTTCCATCGGAGTTTAGTTGCTACTATGGCCTGGTCTCTGATGGATAGAAAATATTCTACCCCATCCAGGATAATTGCTTTGTGTATGGGTCCCAATGTTTGGATCACACCCTCCTTTGTCATTAAGCTTTTCTGCCTAGCCCACAATTGTAATGGGTGTTTCGGTTCACCCCTAACTCAAAGGTCTAACCCATTTTCTTGGCTCTGAAAAGTGTTATAGGCCTTGATCCATTTTAACTGGTTAACAGAAAATGAAATGAATGCTTGAAATTGGATATCACCCAAAAAAGGGCTGGGATTTGTCTCCATTTCCCCAGCTAATATAAAATTGTGCAAATAAAATTCATAGAGTAGACGTTGGACTTTTACTTCATAGAGTTTGCAGCAACTTATAAAATCTCCTATAGTTTCTAATTCTATAGGTTTTCCTGCCTTAACAGCCTGTTGAAGCCTAGAAAATCTCTGCTTCAAACATTTGGGAAAACCACCCGGTCGGGACCTTAAGACATCTCCTTTTCCGTTTGGTATGGTGGCTTCGACTGGATTTAAAAGGACCAGTTTCCTTATAACTAAATGGATTGGTTTGGATGAGTGGAAATGGGACTAAATTAACTGAAATAAATCGCCTAATTTAACTAATACTGAAGAAATTATAATCAACTGTAATTATATGTGAATATACAACTTGAAGATTGTTCTTCATTAAATAATAAATACAGTAGTCATTATTAAATTGAAGGCAAGACAGTATATAGTCCGTTTAAATACATAGTTGAGATACATGCATTTACTATTATATACCATCTATATATTATGAAAGATGCATGGTTTAACACATAACTGCATATTATAACAAAGCCAACACAAACCAACGCCACATGCCACCCTGTATGAATATCATAAGACAAAATAAATCAACAAAGGAATGCATAGAAATACCTCATTCATCTTGAAGACTTTCAAATGAAATCGATACTCTATCCAAGAATTCCGATGCAAAATTCACCCTGCTATACGTAAATGTAACACTTCAAAGATAATTCCGCATGAAAATCACCGGATGTGATCCTTTTTAAAAATATATAAGACAATGGAGTACAGAAATGCTATCTCCAAGTCAAAAAATATTAAGACCCAGGACCCTTCTCTAAATGCATGAGAAGGGTTTAAATACTACCTAGCTAAATCTAAAAATAGTCTTATTACAAAAATTAAGGATTCAGTTCAATGACCGTCCTTTTCCTCGGCTAAAATACAGTGAAATTAAAACTAAATCTAACTATCTATGAACTTGATCTTTAATCTTGCAGGCATCTAGCATATTTTTGAGAAGATGCAGTTGACCGACTTCAGAATTCAACTGTCCTGAAAAGACAGAGTCAGAAAGCGTAGGAGAAATCTTCTCTGTAGCATTGATCATACAATTGCCGCACCGTGCCGACCGTGTGGCTTCACCAAGTACGCCCAATATGAGTCCCAATTTAATCTTGTCACTTCTTGAATTGATTTTGCTCTTTTCCGCCTTTGCCTCCATTCGTTTGCAATTGATGTGCTCCGTGAGATATCCTAGAACGCTTCAATTCAATTAGCTTTGTGTAAATTGTCATTTACACAATCGTAGTAGTGTTCGCTACGATGTATCCGTCTTTCCGTTCGTCTTTTGCATTTTCCTTAATTGGAGCTTTTCGTTCTGTTACTAATTTTTCAATTTCATCTCGATTTTGTTTAGCCATTTTCTCATATCATACTTCAAACAAAGTAGTTTCTTTTATGATTTGACCTTCGCGCAGTTTTTCTCTGCGTCTTCTAACACGCTCCACATGTTTTTTCTTCAAAGATTAAGTGCCTTGAATTTGGTCAATGTTTCCTCATTTTGCCTTACAGTTATTTCAAGTCTCTTCAACTCCCGACTTTTCTCAAGAAGAGCTTTATGTTTCCCTGAGAACTCCTGATCTCCAACAGCTTCTTCAGTAACTTCTAAAAGCTCTATAGAGGATAATTTTGGCAAACTTACATACCTTATCTTGTGATGGAAACTGTGTCAATTTGCCCACTTGGATATTTGAACTCGTTAACAGCGTCTAAAACATCCTTTTTTGGTAATGTCCACCCGTGTTTGTTTTTCTTCAATGGTTCATCTCTTTTGGTCCATTCCTGTGTGCATTCTGACAAATTCGCATGTTCTCTGGAAAATTATTTCATAAATTGCTTATTATAAGGTGCATGAGGTTCCGGAAACTTATACATTAGTCTCAGATCTTCCGTGGTGAATGACCCGATTAGCTCTTGAGCTGGAGTTCTGAATTGTCTGTTTGAAATATCGGTGTTGTCCAGCACCCATTTCACCATGTCCGTATACGGGAGAATCCTTGGCCTTGCCGCTATCCTATGGAGAAATGAACAAGCCAGTTCTTTGAGGGTTGCTTTAGATGTATTACTAGAACCTGTTGTAGCTACAACTTTCATCACCACAGGATTTTCTTCTTCTAACAGATTATACATTCCTTCCCAAGTGGATATACCGGCATCCTTATTACAAGCGGTGTCTGCGTACAGTGAAGCCATTTCTCTGTTTTTAGAATTCAAGCTCTTCTCCTCCTTACCCATAGTGTTTATTGAAAGCTTTGTATAGACGTTTGCTCCTTCGTGCCTGTGTTTTACGAGTTAAATGAGAGTAATGGCATGAGAAAGGTGATGAGACTGTTTTAAATGTGAAGGCGGATGAAATATATTATTTTAATCGTGAAACGACTTTCAATCAAAACAAAATCTCATTTACCATTAATTTTCAATCCAATCATTTAATCTAATCATTAAAGCGCATAACAGATTTGATATATGGGAAGATTGCCTTTGGACAACGCGCCTTTATGAATCTACGACATTGCGATCTGCGATTTGCTGCACAATATCGCAATATCACAAAATGAAACCATCGCAGTTATGTGAAATAGCGCAAAAGCGCAACTTGCGTAATAGCGCAAAAGCGCACATCACAAATCTCGTAAAAGCGCAAAATTGCAAACAGCGCAAAAGATATTCATTTAACTTTTCTTTTTTCTGCGCTATGCGATCTGCGACCAATATGTTTATTGTATAGGCTTTTTGGGATCGCATTATCGCAAAAGCGCAAAATCGCATTTTCAGTTTAAAAAAAGATATATACCATTTTGCGATGGATGCGCTATTTTGTTTAAAGAACAATTTTATTGTAATCTATCATAAACTTAAGTGTTTCTTAATGTTCTTCTAAGGGATTTCTCTATGTTTATGATAGAAAGTTTTATTTGAAAAGGAAAACAAATCCTAGTTGATTTTTTGGATTTTTTAACTAAGGGTCCCCATTTATTTAGTATTATTACTAATATTAAATAAAAAAGGGGGGTTGTTGCTGGTCACAACAATTGGTGATTCACTGAAAGAAACAGTTATCTCTGGAAAAAATAAAATGAACACTCTATCTTTAGTAAGTAAAGATTTTTAAAGATAATGAAAAATATCTTAGGATAATTCAAATAAAATGTAACTATGAAAAAGAAATAAAAATCATTCACAAATTCTTTCTAATTCCTTAAAAATAAAAACATTTTTGGGTTATCTCAAGCTTTTATTGGTGTTAATAATGAAGTAAGTGGATTTCTCAAAGTTTTGGTTTTATAATATACTCTATTGCCATAGGTATTGCCTCTGCTGCCAGCAAACGTTCATAGTCTCGACAGGGTTACCTTTAAACCATTAACCATTCATTGTCCCATCCAACTAAAATTATGACTTTTTAAAAGATAAATTCATAAGACCTATTATCTCATGTTTTTGTCTTTTACTTATTTTTATTTTAAGAGCCATTGTTCTGGTTTGGTAGCCAGTTAATAACAATGCCATTCACTGGTTATAATTAAACTGAACAAGCTGGCTCGTGATGAGACCCCTTGTCTTATATTTATAAGCCATTACCCTGTTTTGGTATGCAGTATTGGTAATGTCAGTTTTATTACTCTTTATGAACATGGTAAGTCGGCTCATAATGAGACCTCTTATCTCTTAAATTTTCTTATAATTTCTTAGAATTACATTCTAAAAAATCACAACTTAAATGGATAGGGTGAAATAGTTTTATCCTTAAGAATCAATGGATGACAATTTTTCAGAGTTTTTTGAGTTCCAAAACTTTGAATTTTTTTTTACTTTTATAGATAACCTTTCTCTGCTTAATAAACTTATAATGCTTTACATTCTCTTCAAATTTTCAAAAGATCATGCAAATGATTGAAATAATCTTTCAAAGTTTAACATCATATTTTAAACTATCTAAAAACTGTGATCATTCCTTTAAAAATTCTTATTTACACAAAATAAATATTTATAATATTCTTCCGAAGAAATTTTCTTAAATAGTAAACAGTCAATTAGAGACTCATTAACAACCTTTATTTGCAAAAACAAAAACAATCAAAATTCTGCAGAAAGGAATATGTACAGTTTAAGAAGGGGTTACCTCCTTATGAAAAAAATTTCTTCAAGATAAGCCCATTTACAGGAAGAGATTCTCTCTTACCTGTTAGATCTTGGAGTATGAATGTATTTGAGCCTATCTTCTCAACGATCTGAAATGGTCCAAGCCACATTTTCTGAAACTTGGTATGTTTACCTTTTTCTTCGTGTGCTTTATCCCATTTCAGAACAAGATCACCAATTGACAAAAAATTTGAGCCGGTAGAACTTGCATCAAAAGAAGATTTTACAAGCTGTTGATGTTTTTCATGAATAATTTTTGCTCTATCCCTATCTTCTTCTAGTTTAAGGATTTGATCATATCTCAATTGAATGGATGAAGAAGGATTTTCTTCAATAAATTGCACTAGGGCTAATGATGGAAGAGTTAAATTTGATGGTATCACAACTTCTTTTCCATAAACCAAATTGAAAGGTGAGGTCCCTATTGAAGCTTTTTCAGTGATACGATCAACCCATAATGCAAAAATTAAAGACTTGTGCCAATTCTTTTGATTTTGATCAATGGTCCTTTTAATGATTTTGATAAGGTTTTTGTTAGTGGATTCAGCCAAACCATTTCCTTGTGGATAATAATTTGCTGAATATTTTAATTTAAAACCTCTTTTGACTGCAAATTCTATTAAACTATTTCCAAAGAAGTAAGATGCATTATCAAAGACTAGAGCGTTAGGTACACCAAACCTGGTTATGATGAATTGATCTATGAAATCAATCATTGCATCAGAATTGGCTACCTTCAACGGGATTGCCTCTACCCATTTTGTAAAGTAATCAGTTGCAGTAAGGATGTACTTGTGCTGTTTGGAAGAATGAGGTACTATCTCACCAATAATGTCAAGCCCCCATTGTTCGAATGGTTGCTCAATAGTTACTGGTTGCAAAGGAAAAGCTGGTTTCCTTTGTCTTCCACTCGCAGTTTGACAAATTTGGCACTTCCTTACGTAATCATGCGTATCTTTAAAAAGGGTAGGCCAGTAATAACCAGCACGAATTATTTTGTGAGCCGTGGTATCACCTCCAAAATGACCTCCTGCTGGTCCATCATGTAATTCCTACAAAACCTTTTCAGCTTCAGTCTTTTCAAGACATCTTAATAAAATTGAATCATAATTTTCCCTAAATAACACATTATCAATGATCTCATATTTAATAGCCTTTAACCTTAAAGCGCATTTACTCTTATAGCTGAGATTAGTAGGAGCATACCCATTTTTCAAGTAATAGATAAGATCAGCATACTGAGATTCATAATCTGTAACACTTATCTGACTTGCTTGAATATCTTGATTTGGATCTTGATTTTCTGGTATGTTATGAGCTCCTGCCAATAATCTGCAAAAACCTTGTCCTCTAACAATCTTAGCTGGTTTTATATCAATATCATATTCTTGCAAGGCTGTTACCCAGTTAGCTCTCTTTTCTCCTACTTCTTTTTGAATTAATAATTGCTTCACTGCAGAGAATGGGACAATGAATTTTGTATGCGTTTTCAAGAGAAAAGGTCTGAAATGTTTGATTGATTTAAACACAAAAAAGGATTTTTTTTCAACATCGGAATAATTAAGCTTAGCTCCTTGCAGATTTGTGCTAAAGAAAGAAATTGGTGCTTCGATTTCTTGATCATTGAGTTGTGTTAATACAACTGCATAAGATGTCTCGGTGGCCAAAGTATACAAAGTAAAATCTTTAGAAAAATCTGGGGTATTCAATGCTGGTGCATTAATGATTTCTTGTTTGATTGCCTCAAAGGATTCTTTCTCTTTATGCCCCCATTTGAATATTGAATTCTTCTTGATCATATTTTGCATAGGTAAAACAATAAAAGAAAAATCAGGAATGAATCTTTTAACAAAATTGATCTGTCCAAGAAATGATTGCATGGATTTTTTGTTATGAGGTAAAGAAATATCAGAAATTTCTTTCACTCTGTCTGGATCAATATATATACCATCTTTTGACACAACAAATCCTAAGAGTTTTCCTTCATCTAAAGCAAAGAAAGATTTCTTCGGATTTAAGGAAATACCAAATCTCTACATCTTTCAAATATTTTCTTTAAATCATGTAGATGATTGGTTCTCTTTTTTTAAAATACTGTTATGTCATCAAGATAAACAACAACTGATTTATTGATCAGACCTTTAAATGCTATGTCCATGGCTCTTTGAAAAGTTTCTCCTGCATTTATTAGACCAAAAGGCATTTTCTGATAAGCATAAGTTCCCCATTTTGTTCTGAAAGTTGTTTTCAATCTGTCATCTGGATGAACTAAAACTTGATTATAGCCCGAAAATCCATCGAGAAAAGACATAAGTTCAGAACCAGCTACCTTTTGAAGTATCTGTTCCATGGTTGGTAATGGGAAATTGTCTTTTAAACATGCCTTGTTTAAATTTCTGAAATCAATATAGATTCTTATATCACCATTCTTCTTCCTTACAGGTACCATATTGGAAACCCAATTAGAGTGCCTGACTGGAAAAATGATTTTGGCTTTCAAAAGTTTATTAAGTTCTGATTTGATTTGACTTTCAAGATTTGGATGGATCTTTCTCAACTTCTGTTGAACAGGTTTAATATCAGGAAGCATTGGAATTGTATGTTGAATAATCGAAGTATCATACGTTTTTAAATCATCATAATTCCAAGAAAAAACGTTTTTATACTTGTTCAGAAGTTTAATGAATGCATTCCTTTCTTCTGGTGTTAAATTGAGTCCTAAGTTAACGTTTTGAGGTTTAGAATCAGAACCAAGATTTATTAATTCAAACTTCAAAGTGGAACTTTGAAGTTTAGCATTAGTGACTTTCTTGAATCTGTCTTTAATGTCATATAAATCCTCTAATTTAACAACATATTTTGGAATGGGATTTTCATTATCTTTTGAAGCAATTTGTAAATCATGATCATCTTCGTCAATAATTTGCTCATCATATGATTTCTCTGAAGTCATGAAATTTAAAATATCTTGATCATGATAGAATACTCTCCAATTTGTAACATTGTCTGGGACAGATGGACGAAAAATCAATTCTACAGAAAATCTATCAGGACTACAATCTTCAGCATGAAGGAGTTTAGATACAACATTAGCTAACAAGTTAGCTGATGTATTCTGATTCCTAGGAATAGGAGAAATATTGAATGCTAAAAAATGAGTGGTGAGATCTTGTACTAGGGTTTGATAGTGTTTAAGATGTCCTGAAAGGCAATGAATAGTATTCCTAACTTGTTTTATGACAATTTTGGAATCACCAAAGACTTTCAAGTATTTAACATCTAACCCTATAGCTTTATAAAGTCCTTGAACCAAGGCTTCATATTTTGCGGTATTATTAGTACACTCAAATTCTAACCTACATGACAGCATGGTTTTCTCTCCATATGGATCAATTAAGATGCAGCCAGCTCCAGCTCCATCACTAGAATTTGATCCATCAAAATATAACGACCAAAATAAATATTTATCTAATGACTTATCTACAATTACATCAGAAATATTTACAATTCTGGAAGAATCAGATTGTGAAAATTTTTCTATTTGAGAAACAAAAGTATTTACAGAAAAAGGTGATTGAGGTGCTTCGAAGTTTCCAAGAAATGATTCAACAGAATAACCTCCAAGAATATTGTTGTTGAATGCCACAGGCTCATTAGGTTGTTCGAATTCAGTGACAGTGTGCGTCATATGTTTTTCTCTTTCAATTTTGATTTGATTTGGTTTCCCTTTGTAGGGAAGCCACATATGTGAATAATCAGTTGAGATATAACCATTAAGTTTTGTAGACCAGTCCCTGCTTAAGATTAATCCATAGAATTTAGGAATATCAGCAATCAAAATATCAATTCTTTGGACAATCCTAGGATCAGAAGCTAATCTGATAGTAACTGAATTGATTTCTCCTACAACTTGAACTTTAGAGCGATCCAATTGAACGATATGAACTGCTGATTTCTGTGGTTCGATATTCAATTTGGCACAGACAGAAGTAGGCATTATATTGGAGGAGGCTCCAGAATCAATCAAACAATTATGCAGATTCTTATTGTACATTTCATAAGTCAAAAGAAAAGGAGGAGTTTGAGAATTTGATTTTTCTCCAATGAGCACTGTATCAGTAGCATCTACCTTATCTGGTGGCTTACCAGCTCCTCTAGCCGCTTTTGCAACTACACCACTTGGTAAAGGAGCAATTGGTGTAGCGTTTAATTCTTTCAATAGCAACTTCTGCTGGTGTTTTAGTTTGCTGAGTTCATGTAAGGAAATGTTGGCTTTGATCTTTTTCATGTCCTCGACAATGTTGTATTCCATAGGATCTGACACTACTAAAGTCTTTGCTGTTGATATAGGAGGAGTAGAAGAGGATGGCTGATTTTGAGTAGGTAATGGAGAAGTTTTCTTTACTAGGGATTTGTCTTTGGTACTTGGAGTTGTAATTTTCTTTTTAGGAACTGTTTGCATTGGTTTCGATATAGATTTACTCCTAGTACTTACAGGCATAGCTTCTTCACTATCAGAATTAGGGAGAATAAAATCCCACATTCCATTCAATTCAGCTATTTCTTCATTTTCATCTTCCTCATCTGATACTAGAAATGTATCTTCTTCTTCTTCCTCTTCTTCTGATTCTGCATTAGAAATTGTATTAGGAGGTTTAGATTCAACTTGGTTTCTTCTGAAATTTCGGAATGGTTTCTTGGTAGAAGTTTCAGCTACTTGTTTTTTAATTTCAACCATTTCATTTGACATGGTTTTAAGTACTTTTTGTAAACCTTCCATGTCGTATGGGTCTTTGGCCTTTTTCTTTGAATCATCTTTGAAGCTGACTTTCTTTGATTTCCTTTCCTCGATAGCATTTTTCTTTTCTAGAGAAATAATTCGTTTTTCTACTGCAATAGCTTCTTTCATATTTTCGGCTAATGTAGGCTTTGCAGCTCTGTCTACGAAAATTGCTATGTTTGAGGGTAAGGCAGTTATGTACCATTCAATTATGACTTGTTCACTAGGCCTTGAATCAGTGTGAATTTTGTTCAAGAGTTTGTTGAATCTAGCGTTGAATTCTTTAATGGGTTCCTTGGGTTCTACTTTCAAATTTGAGAGATCATTGATTAAAGTAGCTATTGATCTGTCATCTCCAAATTTGGTTAAAAAATGATCTGCAAAAATGGCCCAACTTGTTATGGATCCCAAAGGTAAAGAAAAGTACCATGATCCTGCTGCTCCTTGAAGAGTATAAGGGAATAGTCTGACTACAACATCTTCATGTGTGACTCCATTCAAATTTATAGCCAGCATAAAGTTATTGATATGTTATTCAGCTTGAATGTTAAGATCTGGGCTAAACTTTGGAAGGCATTTTCCAGGATTGTCTGGTAAATCATGTAAAGGTGCAGCCATGTTGACTGCCCCTGGAGTAGCCCATCGTCTAGCCATTATTGGAACAACTATTGGAGGAGTAGTAGAAACTGGTGGTGTTTGAATAGAAGTTGTTGGAATAGATGATGTTGAGATTGATGATGTTTGAGCGGATGATGATTGAGGAGATGATGTGGAAACAATTGTACTTTGTTGAGTTGGGATTTCAGAAACAGGTATTTGAATATTAGATGTTGAACTTATATCACTTACTGATTTCGATTGAGTTTTTCTTGTCTTGAATCTACTAGGTAAAGGAAATTCTTTCGGAGAAATACCAAGTTTTTCACTTTGAAGCCTAGTAAGAGGTTTCGAAGAAACAAATTTTGAAGTTACACTACCTTCAGATATTTCAGACTCTTCTAGAGATAATGAGAATCCTTTCAATTTATGAATTAAATCTTAAACTTTAGGAGACTCAGGATTTTGATTGTCTGAATGTTTTGAGATTTTGGTAGTGGGTGTATGAATATTCTTCGCAATTTCTTCTATAGGATTTTGTATTTCAGAAGAAATTGAAGAAGTTGATGAGGGTGTTTTGCTCTCAGAATGGCTTGTGGATAAATATTTACTTGCCATTCATAGCTCAAGCCCTCCTTCTATCGCCAAAAATGTTGAAGCCTAGAAAATCTCTGCTTCAAACATTGGGGAAAACCACCTGGTTGGGACCTTAGGACAGCTCATTTTCCGTTTGGTATGGTGGCTCCGACTGGATTTAAAGGACCAGTTTCCTTATAACTAAATGGGTTGGTTTGGATGAGTGGAAATGGGACTAAATTAACTGAAATAAAACTATCTAATTTAAACTAAATACTGATAAAGAAATTCTAACACTAACCCGGGTAATTATATGTGAATACAACTTAATATTGTTCCAATTTAACAATAACCATGAAAATGTATTATTATTTAAATTGAAATGTGTAGAAACAAATAAAGATAACTCTGTTTAAGAAATTAAACAGAGTTGTATTAGCATATTGCATTCATCATTGTATACCATCTATATATACTTATGAAAGATAACGTTTCAATTATACTCAGAAATGATATATAAAAAGAAGCGTTGTGAAAACAAATATATATATAAATGATAGCAATTTTAAAGCGAATATCATAAGACAGAAGAAAATCAACAGTGAAAGGATAGAAATACCTCATTCATCTTGAAGACTTTCAAATGCAATGTGATACTCTAATCCAGTAACTCTGATGCAAAATCAAATTCCAAGGTACAGAAATGCAACACTTCAAAGATAATTCCGCATGAAAATCACTAGATGTGATCCTTTTTAAAAATATATAAGACAATGGAGTACAGAAACGCAATCTCCAAGTCAAAAAATATTAAGATCCAGGACCCCTCTCTAAATGCATGAGAATGGTTTAAATACTACTTAGCTAAATCTAAAAATAGTCTTATTACAAAAATTAAGGATTCGGTTCAATGACCGTCCTTTTCCTAGGCTAAAATACAGTAAAATTAAAACTAAATCTAACTATCTATGAACTTGATCTTTAAACTTGTAGGCATCTAGCATAGTTTTGAGAAGATGCGGTTGACCGACTTTAGAATTCAACTGTCCTGAAAAGACAGAGTCGGCAAGTGTAGGCGCAATCTTCTCTGTAGCATTGATGATACAATTAAGCGCACTGTGCTGACTGTGTGGCTTCACCAAGTACGTCCAGTATGAGTCCCAATTTAATCTTGTCAGCCCTTGGATTGATTTTTCTCTTTCTTCTGCCTTTTGCCTCCATTCTGTTTGCAGTTGATGTGCCTGTGGGAGATATCCTGGAACAGTTTCTGGAATCAAATTAGCTTTGTGTAAATTGTCATTTACACAATCAGTAAGAGTGTTTGCTGCTGTAGCCGCCTCTTCTGCTGCCTTCTTTTTGTGCATTTTCCTTTATTGGAGTTTTTCGTTCTGTTATTAATTTTTCAATTTCATTTCAATTTTGTTTCGCCATTTTCTCATATCATACTTCAGCCAAAGTAGTTTCTTTTTTATAGATTTGACCTTTCGTAGTAGTTTTTCTCTATGCCGAACACGCTCCACATCTTTTTCCTTGCTCAGCATTAAGTGCCTTGAATTTGGTCAATGTTTCCTCATTTTGCCTTACAATTATTTCAAGTCTCTTCAACTCCCGACTTTTCTCAAGAAGAGCTTTATGTTTTCCTGAGGACTCCTGACCTCCAACAGCTTCTTTAGTAACTTCCAAAAGATCTATAGAGGATAATTTTGGCAAACTTACATACCTTATCTTGTGATGGAAACTGAGTCAATTTGCCCACTTGGATATTTGAACTTGTGAACAGCGTCTAAAACATCCTTTTTTGGTACTGTCCACCCGTGTTTGTTTTTCTTCAATGGTTCATCTCTTTTGGTCCACTCCTTTGTGCATTCTACCAAATTTGCATGCTCTCTGGTGAAATCTTCCATGAATTGCTTATTATAAGTCGCCTGAGGTTCCGACAACTTATACGTCCACCTCAAATCTCCTGTGGTGAACGACCCGATTAGTTCTTGAGCTGGAGTTCTGAATTGCCTGTCTGAAATATCGGTGCTGTCCAGCACCCATTTCACCATGTCCGTATATGGGAGAATCCTTGGCCTTGCCGCTATCCTATGGAGAAATGAACAAGCCAGTTCTTTGAGGGTTGCTTCAGATGTATTACTAGAACCTGCTGTAGCCACAACTTTCATCACCACAGGATTTTCTTCTTCTAACAGATTATACATTCCTTCCCAAGTGGATATACCGGCATCCTTATTACAAGCAGTGTCTGCATACAGTGAAGCCATTTCTCTGTTTTCAGAATTCGAGCTCTTCTCCTTCTTACCCATAGTGTTTAGTGAAAGCTTTGTATAGACGTTTGCTCCTTCGTGCCTGCGTTTTATGAGTTAAATGAGAGTAATGGCATGAGAAAGGTGATGAGACTTTTTTAAATGTGAAGGCGGATGAAATATATTATTTTAATCGTGAAACGAATTTCAATCAAAACAAAATCTCATTTACCATTAATTGTCAATCCAATCATTTACTCTAATCATTAAAGTGCATAATAGATTTGATATATGGGAAGATTGCCTTTGGACAACGCGCCTTTATGAATCTGCGACATTGCGATCTGCGATTTGCTGCGCAATATCGCAATATCGCAATGTCGCAATATCACAATATCGCAAAATGAAACCATCGTGGTTATGTAAAATAGCGCAAAAGCGCAACTTGCGTAATAGCGCAAAAGTGCACATCGCAAATCTCGCAAAAGCGCTAAATTGAAAACAGCGCAAAAGATATTCATTTAACTTTTTTGTTTTCTGCGCTATGCGATCTGCGACCAATATGTTTATTGTATAGGCTTTTTGGGATCGCATTATCGCAAAAGCGTAAAATCGCATTTTCAGTTTTAAAAAATATATATACAATTTTGCGATGGATGCGCTATTTTGTTTAAAGAACAATTTTATTGTAATCTATCATAAACTTAAGTGTTTCTTAATGTTCTTCTAAGGGATTTCTCTAAGTTTATGATAGAAAGTTTTATTTGAAAAGGAAAACAAATCCTAGTTGTTTTTTTGGATTTTTTAACTAAGGGTCCCCATTTATTTAGTATTATTACTAATATTAAATAAAAAAGGGGGGTTGTTGCTGGTCACAACACAACCTTAATTTTTAACTGAAAATATCTTTCTAATAAAAACAAAGCATAATTTTTGGCAGGGAACCTACATGCTAGGACATCTCTGTATAAAGAAAAGAGAGTATCCATCTGATTCCTGACCGTTTTTAATCTATTCCTTACCTTTTCAACTTTCTCTTTTGGCTTTCGACATCTATCGAAAGCTTCAACCTCTAATGCACTGATGCCCTTTAATTGCTGTTGTAACTGTTGGTATTTATTTTTGGAAACAGTCTCTTCTTCGAGCTTTTCTCTAGCCCTCTGAGCTTGTGCGAGATCCTCATGGAGTTTTTCTATACTAGGGTGTTTTATGAAAACGTTTTTGGGTTGAAAATCTACCTGGGTATTCTTATTACAATGTCGAGTGCCTACAGTCTGTGTCTCTTTGTTGGCCATACTGCTAGAGGACAATGCCTTGGTCTGAACATCTTTTTCACAGACCTGTACATTTTCATTTTGGGCAACTGTGTCCATAGCAACTGCCTGTTGTTCCTTGTTATCTTGAATGAATGTGGGCTCAGTTTGAGTCTCCATGGCCCTTGTATTGTGGGGTTTCGTTTGGATAGCTGCATTCTTCGTTTTTAGGGTTATTTGAGAGACTTTCCCCTATTTTAGCACCCTAATCCTCTGCCTGAGTTTTTTTGCTAGTTTTTGGAGCTTTTTCCATTCCCTCCACAGCTTCTCAAGTTCATTTTTCTTCTTCTTCTTCTTGGAAGGAACAACTGTTCCTTTTTCTGTACTTGGTTGCTCAGCTAGGGTTTTCTCTCCAATGGTCGTGCTTTCACCTAGGCTTACTTCTATGTTTTTTGTTTAGGACACTTCTTTAGTGTTCCCATGCTCCTGGCTACATTCCTCGGGGGAAATAACCCTAGTTGGTTCTGTTGTTCCCTGAGGGTTATCTTCATCAGGCATTTCCTCAGCCGCATCTTTGTCGGTAACAGATTTTTCCTAAAATTAGTCTATCTCAATGTTGAGGTTAAGAGGACTGTGAATTTTTATATATTCACTCATATTGGCAAAAATTTGGGCCAAGTGGTCTTCCTGCAATGGACTTTGTGGTGGACTTGCAATGGAGGTTTCGAGCTCGCCTTACTTGTTCTTGCAGATGGCTCTCTGCCTGGGGCTTCTTTTCACGCGTGCATCGGCTTCTTCTTCATTGGTATGGTGACTTCCTTCTTCTCCACTGGTGTGGTGACTTTCTTCTTCTTCCTAATTTCCTTCTTCAAGTTGCAAGGGTTGTTCATCTTCTGAACTGGGAAATTCTAAGGGTTGGTTGCTTCTACCCTAAAGACTTCCTATCATTCCCCTACTTCTCCTTAACTTGGAGGACTGTTTGCGCTTTAAAGGTTCTATTTCTATGCTAGTAACTCTTTTACGTTTTGGGGCAGGTAGGGTTGTTCCTCTGTCAATTGAGAATATCAATTCTTCCCAACTAGTCTGCTGTTGGGAAAGGCTGTAACTCACTATTAATCAGATTAAACAATGGTGGCTTACCACCGTCGCTATATGACAGGATTTTCTTATGCTCTGGGCAGCATCATGCAATAGGAAATTTAAATATGCAGGCAAATTTACAGCACATTTCTGTTTCAATTCTACTAATAACTTAAGGTGGCGTGGTCTTACCACATCCTTTCTTCCATCACTTGTAATGTAGCTTTGTACTACTTTCACCAGTTCTATCCATGGTTCTCCCAAAGTTGCCGGCTGGACTCCTTTTCCTTTGACGACCAAGGTCTACCCTTCATCCCAAAATATTTTCATGGCTTCTTAAAGTTTCACTTTTTTATGGGTCCATATGGGTCCTTCTGCTGGTAGACCAAATACCTCAGCGATTATTGCATCTGTTACTGCTATTTTCCTTCCTCTTACCATGGAATAGCCTTCCTGCAAGTTCTGCAATAATTCAATGGCCACCATTTCATGAGGTTGCTGCAGTCATGTGAGGTAGGTAATTCATCCTACTCTCTCCAGAATTTCTCGTGCAGCATTGGAAACTGCTAGCACCTGTGGCTCACTACGTATTTCTTTTCCTCCCATTCTATATGCACACTGTTAATTCTTCAAAAATACACAGAAATGGTAATGGAACAACACCTTGTGTATATCGGCATAATACCATTAAACTCTTGTTGTTTCCGGTAATTTTATGAAAATAGGGATTCGACCCACATGCAATCATATTAAAAAGGCATCTGCGTCCCCCCTTAAAGATGATAGGTCGCCCTTGACCGGAAAATAGAAGAGCAACGTACTGCACATCAATTGTACAACATGGGAAGGCATACATACTTATGATATGAACAAAAAATTATCGCATTACTGAAATCGATACATATTTTTAAATCGTGAGTAGATATGGAAATTTTTATGTAATGATTTGAAAATAAGGGAAAAGGACAGCTGAAGTGAAAAAAGTACTTATGCGGTCATTATTCACATAAACCATTATGATCGATTTATAAATAAATTTCATGCATAAGAGGTTCCGAACAAAGGGTTTAGGAGCATACTCTCATTTGATATTAGATAAAGATACAAGAAAAGGGTTTAACATTACTATTGATTTGTGAAAAATATGACTCCAATACCATCAGTAGAGCTCTGTTGCCCACAGGTGTCTATAACCTTGACAAAGTTGCTTTCTCACCCTTGGAACCATTATCCTTTATTTATGCCTAGGGAAGTGCTGTGTGATGTCATGATGGAGGCCACTGTGCTGGCTTGGGAACTAGATGAATCACAATGCCATTCACCAGGAAGGAGTGAAAGGTGGGTACGCCAGCTCGTGATGAGACCCCCTGTTCCAAGGACTTTTTATTTTTTTGAATTGTCCATTGGATCATATCCCTGGTGTGGTGGCCATAATGGGAATGCCACTTCACTTCTCCATTATGATCATGGTAGGTTGGCTCTTGATGAGACTCCCTATCCTCCATCTGCCATATTATAGAATTATTAGTAATCATATAGAGAGATTTTTTTCTTCTTTTTTTTTTTTTCATGTATCACTTCCCTATTTATGTATAGAGGATGGCTTAACACTCCTTAAGAGTAGGGATGGTGGAAGAAGTCTAAACATCTCAATAGAGAAAGTATGCCCTTATTCTTATTCAATAAATAAAAATCAAAGAGAGTTATGAAGATTTAGGGAAGAACCAACATGATAAAGATAACTGATCATATTAATTTTAGTGAAAATAAAGATAGAAAAGTGATATAGATGGTTGTGTCCTTTCCTTTTCCTATCACTACAAAAAATTTTCATAAAAATTACAATTTCTCTTGATTTTCTGATTCCAGTAACCTCTAATTTTTGTGTCCTTGCATAAATTGTATGTTTTCCTTTAGAAGAATTCACAAAAATCCTCAAAATTTTGTTCTAAAAAAACAAAATTCACTCAAAAAGTGTTGTTCCTTAGATGGAACAACTGTTGTTCCTTAAAAGGAACAGCAAAAACAATCTGCGAAAATGTTGTTCCTTTTGAAAGGAATAGCAGAAACAATCGGAAAACAAACATGTTGTTCCTTTTGAAAGGAATAGCAAAAACAAGCAGGAAAAATGTTGTTCCTTTGGAAAGGAACAACAAAAACAGGCGGCAAAAACTGCCATTCCTTTTGAAAGGAACAACAAAAATAATCGGAAAACTATTGTTCCTTTGGAAAGGAACAACAAAAACACACAACAACAACTGTTGTTCCTTTGGAAAGGAACAACAAAAAAACGTAGCAAAACTGATGTTCCTTTCCAAAGGAACAAAAAAAGCACGTGGAAAAAACTGTTGTTCCTTTGGAAAGGAATAGCAAAAACACGTGGCAAAAATTGTTGTTCCTTTGGAAAGGAACAACAAAAACATGCAGCAAAACTACTGTTCCTTGGGAAGGAACAACAAAAACACATGGCAAAAACTGTTGTTCCTTTGGAAAGGAACAACAAAAACTCGAAGCAAAAAATGTTGTTCCTTTTGGAAGGAACAGAAAAAAAAAGCGGCAAAAGTGTTGTCCCTTTTGAAAGGAACATCAAAACTACTGTTCCTTTTAAAAGGAAGAGCAAAAAAAGAACACACAAATGCACTGTTTCTTCAGAGGAATGACTGTTGTTCCTTAAAAGAAACATCAGCTGTTCCTTAAAAGGAACAGCTTGAGAAATAAAATCTGTACAAAAAAACAAGAAAAGTAGAAAGAAAATCTTATGTACAAGTTTAAAATAAAGGAATTATTCAGTGGATAGGTGCTGAGGAGGAGTTATCTCCCTCAGCAAGAATTTGCATGGTAGAATCTTCACGTAATTGCTGGTAAAATGATTTCTGATTAAGCGGTTTATGGTAAAGTCATACTCGATGACCGTTTAGTTTGAAAGAATGTCCATACCCATCGATGGTCGTCAATGTGATGGTGCCATTGTTGTGCACTTTCTGTATCTCATAGGGTCCAAGCCATCGTGTCTAGAGTTTTCCTGGGAAATTCTGAAACCTGGAGTCATATAGGAGTGCCCAATCTCCTTCATGGAAGATCTTCTCTTTAATGAGGACGTTGTGCCATTTTTCTCTCTATTGTTGAATTAACGCAGTGTGATGGAGAGCAGAGAGCCTAATTTCATCTTACTCATTGACTTTGTTTAGTGTTCTGACCTGGGCTTCATTTAAGTCCAAACCCACCTCCCGGGTTGTTCTTAATGTTTGAATTTCAAATTCTATTGGAAATATGGGTTCTTTTCCAAATACTAATTGATATGGTGAATACCCAATGGTATTTCTCCATGTTGTTCGGTATGCCCACAAGGCTTCTAGAAATATTAAAGCCCAGTCACGTTGGTGTGATGCAACTATTTTTGTAAGTATAGATTCTATCACCTTGTTTGTGCTCTCTACCTGGTCGTTCGCCTGTGGGTGGTATGGGGTCGTGATTTTTGTGTTGAATGTGGTATTTTTTTAATGTTGCAGTGATTTTATTACCTACAAATTGTGGTCCTCCATCTGTAATTATGTCCCTTGGGAGGCTGTATCACACAAATATTTGGAAAAGGAACTGTATTACAGAGTCCTCTGTAGCTCTTGAAAGTGCCTCTGCTTCAACCCATTTAGTAACATACTCTGTTGCAACTAGTATATATGTTTTCTGATTTGATAGTGGGTTAATAGGACCAAAAAAATCAAGCGCTCAATGTTCAAATGGCTCGATTACTAACTATGGGTTCAAAGTCATTTCATCGGATTGTCCAGGGCATCCTGCCCTTTGGAAACTATCACAGGCTTGTACAAACTTCTTAGCATCTTTAAAAGTTGTAGGCCAGTAATAGCATGTTTGTAAAACCTTGTGACCAGTCCTTCCATCTGCGAAATGTCTGCCACATGGCCCATTGTGGCATGCTTTCAGGATGTCAAAAATTTCATCTTGTCGGACACATCTTCTGATGTGCATATCTACTTCGCTATGAAATAGGTAACCCCCAATCCAAGAGAATTCGGTACTACACTAGATGCTTAGGTAATTTACCTACTGCTAAATAATTTGCAACATCAGCATACCATGGGGTTCTAGCAGTAACAGTAAACAAATGTTCATCTGGGAAGTGATCCTCGACTGTTGCTGCATCTGTTGGCTTTGGCATTAGTGAGAGAAAATCAGCTACATGATTCTCTTTTCCTGTTCGATCCTTTATTCTGATATCAAATTCCTATAATAGAATCAACCATCTTGTTACTCTACCATTTGTAACAGGTTTAATTGCTAAATTTTTTATGGCAAAGTGATCTGTATATAAAACTACAGGATACCCAGTTATATAATGTCTAAATTTATTTACAGCATGTATTACAGCTAAAAATTCTTTCTCAGTCACAGTATAGTTTAATTCAGCAGGAGATAGATTCTTGCTAATGTAATAAATTGCATATGTTTTTTTATCTTCTTCCTGCCCAAGGACTACTCCAATAGCTGTATCTGAGGAATAAGATGAAATTTGGAATGGAAAATCCCAATTTGGGCCCCTTAGCACTGGGATTGTTGATAGAAGCTTTTTCAGATCCTCAAAAGCATGGTCACATTTATCTATCCAATTAAAATCAAAATTCCCTGTTAGTGCCTATAGAGGTGCAGCTATTTGAGAATAATGCTCTATAAATATTCTATAATAACCAGAAAATCCGAGAAAGCTACGTACCTCTGTTTGTGTGGTGGGAGTAGGTATTAACAAAAGTATCTGAATTTTTGCTGGATCTACCTGTATTCTAGCTGCTAAGATATAATGACCCAAGATGAGTCCCTCGGTCATCATCATGTGGCACTTCTCATGGCTTAAGCAGATTCTGGTGTCAATACACCTTTGCAACACCTTTTCCAATGTTTCTAATGCTGGCTCAAAATCATCTCCATAAGGTGTAAAATCATCCATATATAATTCGAGCCCTTCATTTATTATATCTGAAAAGATGCTGAGAATGACACTATGAAATGTAGCAGGGGCGTTGCATAGGCCGAAGGGTAAAACTCTGTAAGAAAATATCCCCCAGGGACAGGTGAAAGTATTTTTGTCATGGTCTTTAGGGGAAATCTGAATTTGATTGTATCCACTGAAGCCATCTAGGAAAGAAAAGAATTTCTTCCCTGCTAATGTATCTAATACCTGATCAATGAAAGGAAGGGGAAAGTGATCTTTCTAGGTTGCTTTGTTTAGTTCTCTGTAGTCTACACATATCCTACACTTCCCATTTTTTTTTGGCACCACTACTAGTGGAGAGACCCACTTGCTATCAAATATTGGATAAACAAAGTTGACATCCAAAATTTTTTGTAATGCAACTTTCACAATATCCTTAAGGTGAGGGTTTAATCTTCGTTGGGGTTGGGGAATGGGTCTAGCATATTTTTCTGTATAAATGTGGTGTGTACATAACTGGGGATCAATTCCTTTCATTTCTGGGTAATCCCATGCAAAGGCTCCCTTATATTTTTTCAGTAGTTGGACCAACTCCTCTTCTTATTCAACACTCAGATTTTTGTTAATGTTCAAATTTTTTCTTGGCTCAATCTCTATAGTTTTTCTATTGTAAACAGAAGTGGTAGGTATGGATTGTTCTTGGATGTCTTTCAGGGGATCTTCTTCATTATCAAATGCTACCTTGATCATGTGACATTGCAAATGGGATTTGATTTTTGGTTGGTTGATGAAACTGTCAATGATGTCATCCTCTGTTTGATCTTTAAAGTCGAGGGCATCTTCTATGGTTAGTGGTGATCTAATGTTTTCTATGAGATATGATACAGGCTTTATCTTTGTTTTTATTATTGTTAGGATTGGCTGGGCTGGAGGGTATAAATCTAAGTTCTTGACATAACTTCCTCTATTTATAGTCATGCTGCCTTGTCGGCAGCCAATATAGGCATCAACAGTTGCCAGCCAAGGTCTACCTAAGATCAAAGGGTGTCCATCTAGCTGATTTTTGGGGTTGATAATTAGGAATTCAACAGGATATTCCGAGGAGTCTACAGATACCATTACATAATGTAGTGTGCCTTCTGGCTTGAGTACTGATCGGTTAGCCAGTTCCAATAAGGTTGTTGTTGGATCTAATGATGTAATGCCAAGTTTTTGACAAGTGGTGGTTGTTAGGATATTAATTTCAACTCCCAAATCAACTAAGGCATTTGGAAATGATTGTACATTGATTTTCACCGTAACTATAGGATTTCCTAGGTCCTCATACTTTACAGGTGCTTCCATTCCTGATAGTAAGTTCGATAGAGTGCTGACTACTTGGACAGTTGGGTTAGTTGTTGTTCTCCTCTTTGGCTTCTTTATACATAATTATTTGATGGTTTTTGCATAAATGGGAATGTCTTGGATAGGTTGGAGGAGTGGGATTTTTATACACAAATTTTTCAGTTCTCCTAGAAGATCAAAATCATGATGTTCTATTGGAAGAGGTACGCTTAATCGTTCTGGGAATGGTGGATAAGAGGTGGTTTCTTGTTCATGAGTGTGTTGTATAACCACATTCTCCTTTTGGAGTGTTTGTTCTGAAGATAACGAATTTTCAACTTGAACATTTTTGTCTCCCTCTGATTCTATTATGTGCCCAGACCTTAGTTGAAGGTCATTGCACTCCCTTAATTCAGTTTCTAGTTCTGGTGGTTCCATTATTTGAACAGACTGAACTGGCCTATTATTAGGGTTTGGGTTGGGTTGGGCTGGGAGTTGCGATATCAAGTTGGTCTGGGGATTTTGTTGCAATGTATATGGTGCTAGCAGTGTAGGTTGAGGGAGAGAGATCGTTCCAGCTGGCTGATTCATAGGTCTTTTCTAGTTTGACTGCCAGGTCTGACTCTGCGAGGTGGAGGGAGACCATTGTGTTGGATAAGCATTATTTTGCCAAAACGGTGGACAGTAAGGATAATTTGGCCAATTGGTTTGATTTGTTTGATAAGGTGAAAATGGTTGTTGTGACCAATTGGGGAAAGGTGGCTGATTTTGCCACATTCCATTATATTGCTGAGCATTATACTGAGGAGATTTAAAAGAAGAGGATGGATCAATTGGCATACCTGTTTGTCGTGGATGCCATTGTTAGCGCTGATTGAGTAGGCATACCATTTCTGATTCTTCTTCCGCTTCTTTGTAAACTTCTTTCAATCCTGGGAGCGAGGGGCAACCTTCTGTGGAGTGATATTTTGTGCAGATAGCATAGAATTTGAATATATCCAGCGAGCACTCTTTATGGCTGTGTTTCTTTCTGCATTTAGGGCAGAATATTGCCAGATTATGTTTTGCTTCTGCTTGCTTTTTCTTAGCTTGCATGATGTCGAACTGCGTTGTTAGATTCCCTAGAATATCAGTTTTAAAATCTTATAGTAGATTGCCAATTTCTGCACAGGTTATACCTTCACCAGAGGTCTTACTATCCCTTGTGATTGTGTCACGCTCCGCTGATTTTAGCCTTGTGCTGCCTCATGAACTCTTGATACATAAATTAATAATGTCAGCAAAATTTTCCTGATATATATCACCTTTGCCCATGATGTTTAATGTTTCAATCCATTGTTCCTTCATCCCTTTAATTAATGTAGTTTTTAACACATTATCAGGTAAGGGTAAAGATGCATAGGGTGATCTCTGGAGGTTGTATTGAAAGCGTTCTACAAATTCCTCAAGTGTTTCATTAGGTTTTGCTGTCATCTGAAATATTTCGTCTTTTAATTCCCTGGACCTACAATAATCCTAATATTTCTTCAGAAAAGCAACTTTCATCTGATCCCAGTCATTTATAACACTTCCACCTAACCCCATAAACCATCGTAGAGCTGCTCCTTTTAATGTGGAAGGAAATAATTTTATTTTTTTGGGATTGGTGGTATAGTCATACCCTCTGCATAATACATCAAATTAAAACAGAAATGCATCTGGATCTTCCGATGTTAAACCATGGAATGTAGGAATATGCTGAAGAGGAATGGACCTCATAGGTGCATTAACTGCAGTGTCCACAATGGGATATTGCAGTGTGGAAGTTTGTTGGGGTGGTTGCTGGTTGTGGGCCATTTGATTGAATATGTGCCAATATCCTTCTGGGATTTCAGGGGAATTATTCCTAGGCTGACTATAAGGAGTAGGCATGAACTTGATAGCACTTCCTTGGTCTGGGATAATGAGTGCTCCTTGCTGACCTACTATCTGAGGAGATTCGAGTCCTTTAGCTTTGTTTTGAATGATGTTGACAACACTTCCCTTATCTGGGCTGCTCACATTTTGGATTACTTCAAGAGGAGATTTTGGTTCTTCTGTTTCCCCTGTTTCTCCTCCTCCTTCGCGAATATTACTAGAGTTCCCTTCCTACAGAGAAATTAGGCGAGAATTCTCAATTTTCTGGGAATCTTTCTCAATTTCTTCTGTTTGGCTATGCACCTTAGCAAAGTCTACAGATGGTGACTATGTGGCCTGAAGGGAGCTAGTAGGTTGTCTAGAAGTAACTTTTCTAGGTCCTACTGATGGCTAAGATTCAACTTTCTTAAGGATTTCGTCGATGAAAGTTGTTCGCCCAAGGGTCACCGGTCCCTTAGGTTTTTCAGGTTTAGGAGGAATTGTTCTATTTAGATTTTCTAGTCATTAAAAAAAAACACAAGCATTCATTCCTACCTAAAACTTTCACTCAATTCTGCTGTGAAGCAGGCTGATGAACGAGCATGTTCCTCGCTCGGTACACAGGTTCTTACCTTCCGTTTTTAATACCCAGTTCTTCCCTAGCAGAGAAAATAAAATGTACATTACTCTTTCCTAAATAGCTACACTCTCCCCGGTAACGGCGCCAAAATGTTAAGGTATAAAAGGTGTCTTTTTAACTCCTATTTATCTCACACTAATTATCAATCCAGGTATGATTTTTTATTTCAAGAGTGTACTCAATCTGAGGCTGCAATTCAATCTAAGAGTAATGCTTTCCAATATGCAGTAAAATGTTACTGATACAAGAGTAAACAGATGCTTGGAAATGAAATCTAACTACAATGACATGAAATTAAATGCTCTGAAATCCAATCATTCACTCAGCAATCATCAGTCAAGGATGCAGTAGTAATGACTCTTTCCTTTGGCAACTGATGTAAATGAAATCAAATAAGAACAAGACAATCAATCTGAGAATGTAGGTAGCAATAACCAATGTCCTTTACAGTTGATGATATTACACTCCACACTAAAGAAATTAAATGGAAACTGAACTAACTCACTAATGCTGCTAACGAAAATAAACTAGGCAAGCTCTCAAAGGAAAAACCAAACTCTTTGCAGGTATGAGATAAACTGTAAACTAATTAACTAAAATGAACAACAGATCTATTTTAATGGAATTGAACAGCAATAGAAATGAACAGCAAACTCTATCTAATGAAATTGAATAGAAAACTCTATTGAACAACAAACTCTATCTAATGAATTCGAATAGCAAATTATATTGAACAACAATCTAAAATGAACAGCAATTAGAACGGAACAACAAATGGAATGGAACAGCAGATGTTGAACATCGAAGCTCTGTTAAAGCATAACAAGATAAATTATACAGGGATCGAGATTCTTGTTAAATTGGAAAGGAATGGCAACATGATTCAATAATTTAACACACCAAGATTATAAAGCGATAAAACAATAAACTATTAAACTTGAAATTGTAATGAAAATAAATGCAAACCGTCACACAACTATAATCGAAAGATAATAATACAAAAGAGCAAGTGGATCCACCAGGGTCGGGCCCTTAGCCGCTAGGGAAACACCGTTGGGCTACTCCAGAGTCAAGTGATGGAATGGCAACTAAATAATGTATTAATCATGAATAACAATGTTTACAAATATTCGCTCTCTGCTTGAATCACGAGAGTTAATGAAATTATGGAATTACAAAATAAGTTTCAATGATTATCCTCCCCCCCCCCCCGATTTCTACAGGGGCTGCCTTTTATAACAACTCAACGGACAATACAAGAAAGAAAGATAAACTTTGAGCATCGATCCCTTGGGATCGAAAGATCTTGAGGGATTCGTTCTATTTTCCTCTTTTGGATAACGCTTCGTCTTCTTGTGTTGTAGCCGTGCTGTTCCTTGCCTTTCTTTAACTGTGCATTCTGATTTCATCCTTCTTGTCTGGATACGGCCCTTTGCTGGAGGAACAACAGTTACTCCTTCTTTAGCTTTGCCTGTCGAATGGTGGTTTCCCACTTCATTTGTTTCCTATTTAGAATAAAAGAAAATCTTTTTCCAATTTCACCATAAACATTAATCTTTTCAATTCTATCATAATCCTTCAATATATCATCTTTCTAGAATAAAAAGAGTTATGTTTAAAGGAAAAATATAAAGAAATACATGGTGAATTCATACCTTTTCCAATGCTCAACAATAGTCATCAAAAATAGGGGGACCATCAGATTCCATGATATAGGATATTTGAGGGTTGAACTATAAAATTAATTGTTTCTTCACTCAGATAATAATGAGGGTCACATTATTACTTTCATGGTTTTGAAAAACCCTTTTGAGTTTATTGACCTCAAACTCTAGGAAACCATGATTAATTTCGTTTATTTCTTACACGATGATCATTAAAATCAAAGTGAAACGTGGGGGTACATTACTGCTCTACTCAAACTCACAATGGAATGTCGAGGTGCCAAGTATATTACCATGAAATGATCCGGATTTATGTAGGAACGCAACAGAATAAACACATAACCATAAATACAGAGATGCAGCGGAAATAACACTTCATTTCATTAATATCAAAGAACTGAAATTTGCTTATAGACAGAATGGAAATAAAACTAGCTAGGGCACTGGTAGCTATCTCTGAGAAGAGATGTGGCGGCTACAGGCCTCTGAACTACGTTACAATGAGGCTCGAGGGCCTATTTATTATTGAGAAACAATGGAGAATCCTAAACATCCAAAAACCTAACCCTAGGAGATGAAGCGCCAAAACTATGGGCCCCGTTTGGGTAAATTGTTGTTTCAACTTCCTAGGAACGTAACTTCGGCATACTATCTCCATTTGATGCACACATATGACTATTAGAAAAGTGCTCTATCCCAGGACTTTGGGATGAATATGATGAACACTCACGGCTTTGATACCCAAAAAACGTCGTTTAGGGCCTCAAAACGGCTCTCGAAGTTCAGGACCCGAAAAACTGCTAAAAATAGTAAGTTATGCCGAAACCGAAAAACTGAAAGAGACAATGGTGGGGGGCCAAGTGGAATAGGTGGGTGGCCACCAATATCCACCTGGATCATTCCTCCCCCCTTAGGAAGCAATGGTCCCCATTGCGTTAAGTTCCTCCATGAGATGAGGAAATTTCTGCTGAACTTGGTCCCCGGTGAACCACTTTCCTTGGTGCAGGAGTTGGCCAGCTTTGACAACCCGATACAGTTGGATCTGCTGTTGACGAGTGTTCTTGATTTGCATGTCCATGATACAATCCGTGGTGGCCTGTTCCATGCAGTCTGGGTTTAACTCTGTTGGTGTGAGTTGTTCTGCAATGTCCGAGGTGTCCAGTAGAGGTGGAAAGTAAGGACGAAGGCGATCCACATTGAAGATTGGGTGCAGACCAAGGAATGGTGGAATACTAAGCTCGAAGGCATTGTTACCTACAGCCTTGGTGATGGTGTACGGCCCGTATCGGAGCGGGCGAAGCTTGCAGTGAGGTCCAGTGAGGCGCTCCTTCTGCAAATGTAGCCATACTTTGTCGCCCACCTGGAAGTGGTGTGGCACCCGGTGTTGATCATGGCGCTGCTTGTACTTCGCATTGGCTCTGTCCAATATATCATGAACCTGTTGGCGGATGTGTTGAATGCGCTCGATGAAGCTACTTGCTTTGTCAACTTCATACTGGACGTGCGCTGAATCGGCCTGAGCAGCTGCAAATGGCATGGCCACGTCAATGGGACATAGTGGCTGGAATCCCAAGCCCACCTGAAAGGGGCTATGGCCAATTGAACTGTGGAGAGCCCGATTATAACTATGTTGTACATAAGGGAGGCTCTCGTCCCATGTGCGTGGATGCTTTGAATTGTACATGCGCAGAATGTGTACAATCATTCCGTTGACGACCTCTGTCTGGCCATCTGTTTGGGGATGGAAAGCTGTGGACTTGGTGAGCTTTGTGTCCATCATTGACCAGAGGCTGGACCAAAATGTGCTGAGGAACCTGCTATCTCGATCTGATATGATAGACTGTGGGATCCCAAAGTGCACCCATACTCATTCAAAGAAGAGTTTAGCAGTGGCTTCTGCTGTGATATTCTTCTTACAGGCCGCCATAATGGCCATCTTCGAGAATCTGTCAACGACCACGAAAACACAGTCATTGCCATTCTTAGTATAGGGCAGGCCCGACATGTAATCCATGGAGATGGATTCCCACGGTCGACTAGGGGTAGGTAGTGGAGTATATAGGCCTTGCTTCTTGATGGTCGGTTTGGCAATGGCACAAGAAGTGCAGGATCTGATGTGCTTCTCGACATCCTTTCGAAGGTTCGGCCAATAGAAATACTTCTGTAGTATTGCTACTGTTTTCTCGACCCCGAAATGCCCAGCGACTCGACCGTAGTGTGCTTCCCATATCATCTTGGCACGCTCGCTTGAAGGAACACAAAGGTGTCCCAGGTGACATAAAAGTGCATCTTGGAGGTGAAAATTTGGAACTTGCATGCCCCCCAAGAGTGCCTTGTAAGTGTGGCCGAATTCTGGGTCACTCTCATAGAGAAGCGGCCAATCAGAAGTCTCGTGCCCACAAGAGCTGAGCACGGTGGTGAGCGCCACGATCGGTGGTCGGCTGAGGCAGTCTGCAACATTATTGGTGCTACCCTTCTTGTACTTGATGTTCAAATGAAACTGTTGCAGATATGTGGACCACTTCTGATGGCGATCATTCTGCAACTTCCCTTGTGTCCGTATGAACTGCAGGGGCCGGTGGTCTGTGTGGATGATTGTTTCCTTCCCCAAAATGTAATGCTTCCATTGTCGACAGGCTTGCACAATGGAATACATTTCTTTGTCATAGGTGGGATACTTACGAACTATCTCAGACAATGTCTCACTGTGATATGCCACTGGATGTCCCTGTTGAGTAAGAACTGCCCCAATAGCATAGTCAGAGGCATCTGTCTCGATCTCAAATGGCTGCTGCAAGTCCGGTAAGGTGAGCACTGGGGCAGAACAGAGGCGATTTTTCAATTCTTTGAATGCCTTCTGTTGAGGTTCCGACCAAAAGAATTTTGCTCTCGCTCCTCCTTTGGTGACTTGACTCAAGGGCTAAGTGATATGAGAGAATCCCAACACGAATCTACGGTAGAAATTAGCAAGACCCAGAAAGCTGCGAAGCTCTGTTATAGTAGTCGGGGCTGGCCAATCCCGAATGACTTGGATCTTGGCCGGATCCACATGCACCCCCCTTTCATCAATAATGTATCCTATATATTGAACCTGGGTCATGCCAAACGTGCACTTCTCCAAATTGGCACACAACTTGTGTTGCCGCAGTGTTTGGAGGACTTGTCGGATGTGATGAAGGTGCTCTTCCAAAGTCTTGCTGAAGATCAGAATGTCATCCAAGTACACCACTACGAATGAGTTGGTGAATGGCCGCAAGATGTCGTCCATCATCCTCATGAAGGTTGCGGGAGAATTCGTCAACCCGAAAGGCATGACCAGCCATTCAAAAAGGCCTTCCTTGGCTTTGAAGGCAGTCTTCCACACATTAGAGGGTTCAATTGGTACCTGGTGATACCCAGACTTCAGGTCGATCTTACTGAAATATTTTGCACCTTGGAGTTGGTCCAAAAGGTCATCAATCCGTGGGATTGGGTACCTATTCCGGACAGTGATCTTGTTCAGCGCCCGATAGTCAATACAGAGTCTCCACGTCCCATCCTTCTTCTGTACCAACACGATCGGGCTCCCACAGGGCGATGAACTTGGTCCGATGTGACCTTTCTGCAACAGCTCCTGAATCTGCCTCTTGATTTCATCATTTTCCAGAACAGAGCGTCGATAGATCGGTCCATTGGGTAGTGGCGCACCTGGGGTCAGATCAATCGGGTGCTTGACCTGGCAGTGCAGAGGAACCCCCGTGGGTGAGGTGAAGATGTCCCCGTACTCCTCCACGACCTTATCCATTTGTTGTCGTCGTGCAGAGGGGCCCTGTCTGGAGGTCGTGGCCACAGTCTTCTTCTTGCCCTGGGGGCGGATCATCAGGAAAACGAATTTCCTGGTTTGGGAAATGAGCTTACTACATTGTTTTGCAGTAACCAAAGAGATAGCGGCAGGAGGTGGTACCTCTGGTATCCCGTACAACTTATTTCCCAAAGTAACAATAACAGCACGAGGTCGAGACTCATACACAGCATGACGCTTCCACAAGTATGGTTGTCCTAATAATACATCAGAAACATCAATAGGAGCAACGTCACATAATACCTCATCCGTGAAGGGCTTCATGCTATAGGGAAGGCGGCACTGCTGGCTGACGCGGAGATCTCGTCCTTGGTGAAGCCACCCGATGGTGTATGGATGTGGGTGAGCTGTGGTCGGCAAGCCCAACCGCTTCACAACGTCTGCTGAAATGAGGTTCTTTTGGCTCCCATTGTCGACAATGAACTGTACAGGGGAGCCCTTTACCCACATCTGGGAGTGGAAGAGACGTTCCTCCTCCTCTAGATCTTCCGGTTCGTCCTTCTGGACCTTTGTAGTGGCAACAGTGGCGTTGGGCTCCGCATCAATAATCTGTTTCCCTTTTTCATTCCCCTTTTCAGGTTCTGATTCGGAGTCGGAGCATGCATCTGACTCAGAAGCCCTCATCTCGGCCACTAGCGACTGCTTGGCCCGACACTCACTTGTGTTGTGAGTGGAGCTCTTGTGGAACTCACACCACTTTCCCGTGTCCTTCTTTGGCTTTACGGTGTTGTTCTTTTCTTGTGGCTTTGACGGGTTGTCTTTAGCCGCCATGCTCTGTCCTTTGTTCTGCGGTTTGGAAGCACCTTTCCTTGCTTTTGATTCACAGATCCAAAGTCTCGCTTCTTCTGTTTGAATTTCTGCTCAATCTTGGCAGCATACCGGTATGCCGCACCAAGCGAGGAGATGTCGAGGAACTCCATTTCCTCCTGAATGTATCTGTGCAGACAGCTGCGATACTTTAGCACCAAATGTTTCTCTGAATCTTTGATACCCAACTTTGTGCGCAGGGTATGGAACAGATTCGTCAGCTCATGCACATCTTGATCCTTTTGTTGTCGCAGCGTGGTCCATTGTATGTACTTGTCCTCATAGCTCCCCACGGGATAGTACTGTTCCTTGACGGCGTCTCAGAAAGAATTCCAAAGTTGGTACAACCGAGAACAGAGAGGGTTCTGTCTGGTCCTTGTTCTCACAGTAGGTTTCCCACCAGTCCTTAACATGGGGGGTAGCTTTGAGGAGTGCAAAAATAATCTTCTCCCGGTCTGAAAAGTCATGAACAGAGAAATCTCCTTCTAATAGATTCAACCATCTATCTACGGCATCTGCGTCTATTTGACCCTCAAATATGGGAATGTCAAAATTTACTTGTACCTTAAAGGGAGTTGCAACTCCAGAGTGGCTACTGGATGCAGATGCGCCGCCGGTGGGCAGCCGTTGAAGGATCTGAGCAAAGCTATCCATCATCGCGTTCCTTTGTTTTTCGAGGGCTTCCTCGAGCAATATTTTGATAGGATCTCCTGCTCCCTCATCTTTCTTTTCGTCCCCCATGGGCGTCCGTCGAGGTTTGCGAGGCTGATCTTGCAAAGGTTCCACCAGATCAAGCCCTAGCCCCTTATACCCCGACCTCGTTGGGGACATGCAAAGAAGGATCGAGAAAAAGCAGACCGCTCTGATACCACTGATCCGGATTTATGCAGGAACGCAACAGAATAAACACATAACCATAAATACAGAGATGCAGCGGAAATAACACTTCATTTCATTAATATCAAAGAACCGAAATTTGCTTACAGACAATGGAAATAAAACTAGCTAGGGTACTGGTTGCTATCTCTGAGAAGAGATGTGGTGGCTACAGACCTCTGAACTGCTTTACAATGAGGCGCGAGGGCCTATTTATTATTGAGAAACAATGGAGAACCCTAAACATCCCAAAACCTAACCCTAGGAGATGAAGCGCCAAAACTATGGGCCCCGTTTGGGTAAATTGGTGTTTCAACTTCCCAGGGACGTAACTTTGGCATACTATCTCCGCTTGACGCACATGATACATCATTAGAAAGCTCTATCCGAGGACTACAAACCTTTGGGACAAATATCAGTGATCAATTTTGTCGGCGCTTTTGATATCTAAAAACGTCGTTTAGGGCCTCAAAACGGCTCCGGAAGTTCAGGACCCGAAAAACTGCTAAAAATAGTAAGTTATGCCGAAACTGAAAAACTGAAAGAGACAATGGTGGGGGGCCAAGTGGAATAGGTGGGTGGCCACCAATATCCACCTGGATCATGAAAGTCTGCAGCTCCCTTACTTTCACTTTTTGAAAAAATAGGATTAGTTTGATTGAAGTATAATTCTGTGACTTAAAAGTGTTTTTAGGATTTAAATTATCAGCAAGGGAAGCATGATCTTCATCATACTTTTTAAATGGTTGATCCTTTTGGGTAGAAACATGGTTTCTACCCGACTAGAACTACATACATCTTGTATCATTGGTGGAACTATTAAAAAAAAATTCATTTCCTATGTTTATTGCTTTGTCATGTTGGACATCACGACTAGCCTCCTCACAATGGTGAAAATTATTATCATGCTCCTTTTTTTGTGCAAATCTTTCATAGAATCTAGGACACATACATCAACTAATACCGGTTCTTTGATGAGGATGGGGTTTTCTATGGGGCTATGTTGGTCACAAAGTAGCGTGTCCATCATGAACTAATATTATGAATTTGGAGGGTCCCTTTTAGTGATATTGTTATCATCTTCAAGAGCGGTGGGAGCTTCTTCTTCTTGTATGGCCTCCACAAGGTCTTGAAAGGTGTTTTCATCCCATATTGTCTTTGGATCCCATGTTTAACACAAAATTTATTGAAATATTTTAAGTATAATTACCCACCAATATCATATCTAAGAGAGGCAATATGACAACCTAACTGTTTCTCTATTAATGCTTTGAACTTTTGAAATTCATTAAACAAATCATATTTTAATTATAGAAAATATACCCACATTTTTCTACTAAAATAATCAACAAACGGAAGGAAGTACTTGGCACCAGTGGTTGATGTCAGTTCATTGGTCCACATATGTCTAAAAGTACCAACTGAAGGACCCTCTACACTCTCCAAGCTTGTCCTTTATAAAATGGTATTCAACGTAGCTTCCTTGCCTGACAAGCTCTACAAACTCTGTGGATATTGTACAGAATCTTCGGAAGTCCATCTACTAGTTTCTCTCATGCCAACTAAGAGAGATAGGTAAAGTTGAGGTGCCCATAGCTATGCTGTCATAGGGGTTCTAGATTTTGCAATAAAAATTACCTTTAACTTACAATTTCTAATAAGATCAATATTAAAAAATCTTAAGATAGTGAAAGCTAAGAGATTCATCTAAAATGGATCATTATAATCTTGAACATAGAAAGCACTCATCATTGCAAGTTTCCCAAAAGGTCAAACAACCTCAATTATATGTTGAACCTACCACTTAATTTGAGGTTCAAATCCTAAGCCATCAAATTCTCAAGTGCAAAGGTGAAATAAGAAAGGTACGAGTCACTATGGGAGATCAATGTTTCTTTTCAAATTTCTTCTTCCTTCAACTAGAGGGAATGATGAGATCCTAGGAGTTTAAACTTCAGTGTTTTCAAACCTTGGGAACATATGACATGAATCATATGAAAAGTTTATTTCCATTAAGCATGAGGGTAGAATGATTAACTTAAACGGTCTTTAACACAATCCCTCTAGATTTGTCTCTTCAAATGTGAGGGCACCCACTCTCATAAAGGACATGTTGGGAGTTTAAACTTTAGTGTTTTAAAACCTTGGGCGCATATGAAATGAATCACATGAAATGTTATTTTGTATTAAGCATGAGGGTAGAATGATTAACTTAAATGGTCTTTAACACAATCCCTCTAGATTCGTCTCTTCAAATGTGAGGGCACCCACTCTCATGTTCGCATTTAATGATATTAGCCTTTAGGAAAAGATAAGAAAATATAAATTGGACTAATGTATCAATCCATGTGAACATGATACCCATTCGCTCTCTCACACACTCAATGTGCAAACTTTGTCTCCTAAAGGACATGATTTGGGCAGTCTATCAGTTGCCTCAAAAACTTAGGTTCGAGTCAATTCTTCATGCAACATGATACTAAGAAGTTGCTAAGTTGTCTCCTACTAATATGCTAAATTGGTCAGCATCAGTTCAACAATTATAGATGACTCTCATGGTGTTGCAATGTTATTTAATCTTACAGGTTGGCATACTTTCTTAGTCCCACAGTGCTGAAAAAATTTCCTCAACTATTAATCCTAAAAAAGCCAAATAATGGGTGAACATGGATAGGCCATCTTGAATTTTCTCACATGTCTTCCATCTCACTTAGACATTTATTTTGGGAACTCTTATAAATTTACTATGTCAGTTTGCTAAGGCCTAAAATGGGAAAAATAAATAACAAGTGTGTGCAAGCAGCAACACACTTGACTAGATTGAACTCAGCCTAGTCTTATGATGGATGTACATTTTAAGGGCTTCTTTCCTAATTCAAAATCGCTGAAGATATATAAAATAACTATTTCATTTGTCTGACAATTCCAATAGTACACATGGAAAGCTTCTCTGCAAATCTTTTTTGTTGCATATGGTAGGCCTCTGAATAGACTAAGCTTGTAGTAGCATAATGCAAACATGACCTGCAAGTCACCACTGTGTTTTGGTTTCTAAAGGCTGCTGCATTATTGACTGACTAGTGAAGTATAAACCAGTGTATAAGTTTCAAGCTTTGGAGAAGTCACAATATATATTATAATTTTGTCTTGCCGATTGGCCCCTTGACCAATTTTTTCTAGGAATGCCTCTTATGAAAAAATAAGTTCTTTCCTAACAGGTTATGACCCTCTTGAAAATACTAGGTTCACTAGAACATTGGAAGCAAATATCTATTGAACACATCATGCTACCACTACAAGCCATTGCAGAAAATAGAAACTAGGGTGAAAAAGGGTCTAAAACTACATTGTAGACGTGTTACAGTGACAAACTTTCTTGAATGTCTATTCTCCATCATCCATAGCATTACCAAAAATAATCATAGTTTGTATTTAATTCCAAATAATATACATTCCAATAAGAAGTTTTCAATCAAAACTTAACGAAAAGATGGACGGAAGCAAGAGAAACCCTAGACTATTCTCTTCTGCTCCCCTGCTAGCCGAAGTGGTAATGCCGCCGACAAGCTCTGGTTTTCTCTGCATACAAAGGATTTCGAACTTACCTATCTCGCATTCGGTAATTGCAAGGCCATCACTAGCCGCTTTCTCCCTTGATCTAGCAGGAAGGGACGCTGCAAACCACGCCTGGAATGAGGATCCGACCTTACGGAATCACCAGGACTGTCTTCACCTCAGCCGAGAGAAGACAGTGATCGATAATAGGGATATCTTCAGCGTCTATGCAGCTGTTAATGTTTCAGCAAGTCCTGGTCAGGATCCAACTCAACTTACCTCTGCCGCCCTTCTGTGCTATTGCGCCAGGGCTCCCGCGGATGTTGTATCATGGGTCTTTTTCTGGATGCAGAGGATAAACTTGAGGGCAACGCTCATTAGAGTCCAGCTCAGGTCACCTGAGCCTTGCCTCTTTAGGGCTGTCTTCAACTCGGCGAGTTTGGCTAACACACGCCCTGCAGCAAAACTTTCAACCGCAGTATTGAAAGGGACTCTAGCCGCAAACCCCCGAGACTCCATTTTTGGGCTCAGGAGTAGGTCTTCAGGCGTTTCCCGCCCTCACGGCCTTTCTCAGCAGAGGCTTGGAATCGCAGGCAAAAAAAGGGACGCCCTTCGTTGCCGTGCAGATCCTGCCTCTAAAAGGAACCCTGCTTCTTTTCAGATCCAACTCCGGTTACTCGAAAAACTATTTTGCTTTGGGTTTCCTCTCTAGATCTTATTCAGAAGCTTAAGCTTAACCTGGAACAACGGACTGGAATTCCATCGACTCACCACAGACTTCTTTTCCAAGGTAAACATCTTGAGGATCTCCTCCCCCTTTCTGCTTATAACATTAACAGAAATGATTCCATTGTACTTACCCTTTGTTTGAGAGGTGGTGCTGTCGGACAGTCTTCTTCAGCGCCTATCTTCTCTTATAAAGAAGCTGTTCACTCTCAAATCCCCAAACCCTCTGCTGCCTCTAAACCCTAGCCTTTTCTGGTTGACAAGCTGGATGAAGCACCTTCTGTTGAGGTCTCTCTTCCATCTGTCGCATAAAATCTTCAAAAATATGCAGAGAGAGCTATCATTTGTAGATTTAATGGACTTTGGCCGCGAACCAAGGAACTCTTTGATTGGATCTACGAGAACTGGACCAGCAAGTGCCTCGTTAGCTGCTGCTCACGAGGGTTCTTCATAGTATTGTTTGATCATGGAAAGCATTACGAACAGGCCTTACAGAAAGGTCCCTGGTTTTTTGGAAATGCCGGGCTCTTCTTAACCCCATGGTTCCCAGATTTTGACCCTGCAACAGCTACCATCACCAGAACCCCTATTTGGATCAGGCTGCCCAACCTTCCTGTCCATCTATGGCAGCTGGCAGTGTTCAGGCGAATGGGCGATACCTTGGGACGCTTTCTCGATGTAGATTACGATAGGCCTCTTCACGGCCTCTACACATATGCCAGAATGTGCGTGGAGGTTGACATCAGCAAAGGCCTGCCCGAACAAATTATCCTCAAGGCCGGTGATCTTGTTTGGACTCAGTACTTAGACTATGAGAACACTGCATTCCGTTGCCGCCACTGCAACCAAACAGGGCATCTGCAGATCACCTGCCCCACTCTTGCAGAAACAAAGACTAAAGGAGATTATACAAAGCCCAAATCCAAGAAATGGACTCCCTGTACCCCGCCGCCTGCTGCAAATTATGCTTCCTCGAGCTCTGATGATGATGGGAGTGAGGCAGATTCAGACCTTGTTCCTCAGACACAGAAACTGTCCACTGATGCTCCCAAGCATCCCCCTGATACTATAGTCACTCAGAAGCGTAGTCATGAGTCCGCCTCCTCGGATTCAGATAAGGAGGCCCCTCTTCTGGAGAACTCCAGTCTTCAAATTGTCCCAGCACAAACTCACCAGGATGGCTGGGTCAAAGTAAACAAAAAGAAAGGGAAGAAATTCCGTGTAGAAAACTCTACCAATTCTGGGTAGAAATCGGTTTCTTCTTGTTTTTAGTTTCTTATTGTTGCTCCTCGTTTGTCTCATCTCTCTATCCGGGGACCGAAGTTGATACTTTATCATTTCCGGTTGGCCGTGTTTTTGTCTCTCTTGAATGTACTTTCTCATGTACCATATTTTCACTTAATAGAATTAGTCCAATTCAGAAAAAAAAAATAAGAAGTTGTCAATCGTAGTTTTACCTTGTGCCAATGATTTTCCTTATGCCCTACTCGCATTTTCAGTCAAAAACTAGATTTCCTATATTGATGACGTTCCTATTGTAATATGACCAACTATCGGACAACTATCTCGCTATAATTCTAGATAAAATGAGCAGTGTACCCAAATAATAAAGAAACTGAAAATGATAGTAGATATTGCAGGGTAAGCAACTAAATAGGTAGTACACATAATATGCTATTCCATAATTCACTACCTTTCCCATTTATAAAATAGTTTCTACAACAATTCCGCTGCATATTAGTTCTTTATGTTGTTATTTATTGAGATTTTTGCTCACGCAGGGATTACAATCAGCCTTTCCACAGGAGATACATATGGATTATGCAATTGACATACCATTTCTATTACTGTAACTAACATTTCCTGATAAGAAGTTACAATTGAAACATTGAATTTACTTGTTTTGTCTTCCTAATTGTTATGTATGGCATATATAATACCAACTGTCCATTGGGATTCATACATGACCAAATGAAAAAGGCTTTAACCATTGCTAAATGAAAAAAAGTGGTAGGCTAGGATTGGAGGGATTTTGTGCAAATTATAATGAAAAATAAAAAGGTGAAGGCATGCACCTCCAGTGCAGTGACAACAGGGTTTCCTATTTATAATCTTCTAGAGTTATTATTATTATTATTTGTTTGTTTCTTTCTGATTGTTTCTCCCTGGTCAAGGTGTTTCTTGAGTTTTTCAGCTTTGAATGCTAAACACACTGCTTGATGTCTTGCAGTGGAAACACCTCACATCTTAGCATATGTCCAAGATCTAGTTCTGGTACAATAGCAAAAATTGTGGACGATTTGGTAAGTGTCTGCTACTCAAGGCCTTGCCACTGTGACCCAAGTGCTATTTGGCCACAACTAGAAGGTTAGTGCATTGGGCAAAAGAGAATGTTGTGTGCGCTGATGCTGCACACAGGGCATCTTTTTGCAAGCCCTTTTCCCATCATGTGGAAGAGTAGTTTGCATATGAAAGATGCACATAACATTCTCTTTGCCCAATAAAATGACCTTCTAGTGTTGCATGAGCTTCTAGCCTCTTTAGGCTAAGGAACTGTCAAGAAATTTGTCACTCTTAGTTCATATTTATCCTATAAGTTTAGTATGATTGCAAGACTTTTTCCTTCACATTCCTTCTCAATGTTTCTGCCATAGCCTCAGAGCTACTCGGTTTTGGGGTTGTTCCCTAGATATGTCTTGGGGTTTGGACGAACCTCCTCATATGTTGGAAACATTTCTATACCTCCAGCAGGTATATCACTTATCATAGGCATTTTTGTTTCTCCAAAATGCCGTTACTCTCGCAAAAAGGTGCATTCTAATTTAAGATTCTTTCTCCCACAACTCAACATGTTGTGTGCAATGTGGTGCATGTTGGGTGCCAGTTGGGTGATTTCGATGGCTTCTACAAACTAGTTGTTAGACAATGTTTCTAACCTCTTAGGAAGGAGATACTTAGCGGTGGCTACCTCTCTGACAATTTCTTGTATTGATTGTTCATTAGTATATTGAAAAATTCATCATCGGGGATTAATGTTTCAATTTTATCAGGTGTCTCTTGTTTCATATTCAACACAAGATGGACTTTGCATGCACTCAGTTCATTGGAGCAAGGCTTTCTGGCTTGCCTTGAATATTGAAAGAAAGTTATAGAAGTTGTTGAAAATGCAGCAAGATGATGGAGCTTAGTGAAATGAAGTCGCCTTCACTAAGTGGGCCCGCAGGTGAATTCTTGCGCAAAATCTATTTTTAGACTATGTCTATTTTTAGACATATGGAGCATGGTCCAAGGATTGCAGTATGTTATTCTTGGAGTATTGGTCATGTTGGTAAAAATAGATGGGACTCTATTTTTTGGACCTATAGGTCGAAGTCTATTTTTAGACCCGCCTTCTCCTTAAATAGGGAAGTCAAATATTATTTACCCTTAATAATATTTAAACCGCCATTTCCTCGGGAGCACCTTGGGCCGAGCCTTGGAAGTGGCTCATATCCGGGATGTGGAGGAATTACGCTATTCCTAGGGGTTTGGTGAGCTCATGCATGGTTGACTTCAGTTAGGACTTCAGTGGCAGAAGTTTGGTGGAGTTGATGAGACAGTTGGTGGAGTTGTGTTCGGTTTAACTTAGTTGAACTAGTTGTGATTAGTTTAACTAGCTAATCAACTAGTAATGAGTGGAGTTAATTAAATATTATTTAATTCACTAATTATTAACTCATTATTCAACTCAAGAACACATCAATTCACTACAGTGCATGGACAGTTCAGTGGAGACCAGTGAAAGAGGTAGATGAAAGGGTTGAGTTAGCTATCAGTGGCGACATCAGTTGTGCATGAGATTTGCACCACACTTGGAGGAATTTCCCATGATGATTGTGCTGTCAAGCCAAGGGGATTCAAACCTTGGATCTCTATTTATACAGGCCATGATTGCGCAATAGAGGCAAGGCAATTAGTGGTGAGTTTTGAACCAGTAACCTGTTCAAAACCAAGCTAGTTTGTGTGTAACTTTATGAGAAAGTACTGAGTACTTGTGAGGAGTATTGTACCGAGTTTGTTACATGATTTCTCCATTATAATATACACAATAGCTGCGGGGTTTTCAGCTATAAGCTTTCCCCATACATACTGTGTTAATGTGTATGATGATTTGATGTGTTATCGCTTGATTTTATTTCCGCATGTTTGATGATCCGAGTGGAAGAGATTATGTGTTGCATATAAATTCGAATTGTATGTGATCAGGATAGTCTCGGTGGATAATTAATCATTATTCAGCAAATTTCTACATGGTATCGGAGCTATTGAAGCAGAGATTGATCATCACAGTGATTACAAACTTATTTCGGTAGACAGAGTCTGCATGCAGGCCAGGTAGCCTCTGGATCCATCCTTTCTTTGAAAGGTGATATATCCAGTAAATTCCCCTTGCAGTCGATCTATGTGCTAGAAATAATTTGTTCTCACAGATCTAGAGCGGTTGAGCTTTGAGGTGGAATTCGAATTTTGCAGCAGTTTTGTTTTCTTGGTGTCGGTGTTGAAAATGTCTTTCAACGGTTTGCGACTCGAATATGCTCTTGAAGGTAGTTCGAATTATGTTGCATGGAAATATCGCATGGAAGCAGTATTAGAAGATAATTGTCTAAAAGAGTTCGTAGATATGGATGTCCAAAATCCCACTGATCCTGCTGAAGTCGATGCATGGCAAAAGAAGATGGCGAAGTGTCGAAGGATCCTGTTGGAGGGCGTCAAGGATCATATTGTATCTAGCCTGCATGGAAAGGCTACTCCATATTTAATGTGGAAAGCTTTGATAGATCTATTCCAGAGTAAGAGTGACCAAAGGAAGCTGGCGCTCAAAGATAAGCTCAGGAACATCAAGATGGAGAAGGGCGACAGTATCGCCAAATACCTCACGAAGTTCACTCAAAGCAGAGATGAACTGGGAAGTGTGGGGGTTACTGTCGATGAAGAGGACATGGTCGACCTGGCTCTCCTTGGTCTTCCGAAGGCTTGGCACTCATATCAAGATAGTGTCAATGGTCGGGAGAAGCTGCCGGGATGGGAGTGCCTTTGGGCGGATCTCATGCAGGAGGAGATAAGGAGGACTACTCGAGATGGATCTTCATCAAAGGGAGCTGATGAAGAAAACTGCGCTTTGGTTGCCAAAGCAAAGAAGGGGAAGGGTAAGAAGACTTCTCATTCCGGTGTAAAGGGCAAGAAGCAGGATATGGCGAAAGTGAAGTGTTTTCACTGCCATGATCACGGACATTATGCTACCAATTGTCCAAAGAAGAAGAAGAACAAGCAAGCGGGAAGATCTGCAGATGGAGAAGCTTTGGCTTCACAGTTCGAGCTTGACTTTTCACTGATCGCATGCTTGGTTTCAAGTGTGATGGGATCGATATGGTTCTTGGATAGCAGTGCGTCATTTCATATGACGGGAGATCGGGATTTGTTCTCAGATCTGGAGGACAAAGATTTGGGTGTGCACATCGAGATGGGCGATGATGGTAGATACAGTGCGACTGGTATCGGTACCATATCCTTTCAGAGGGAGTCTGGTACGCCCTTTGTATTGAAGGATGTCATGCATGTACCTGGATTGAAGAAGAACCTGATTTCAGTAGCGATGTTGGAGGATAAGGGGTATGATGTGGTCTTCAACGAAGGAAAATCCTTCCTGCGCAGTAAGACTACTGGAGAGACCCGGAAGATAGGGGTTCGAACCAAGAACCTTTATCAGTTGCAGGTAGATGGCTGCGCAGCAATGGCATGCAAGGCGGGAGAAGTGGTGAGCCGGGATGATGAGGGCGAACTGTGGCACAGGAGATTGGGCCACCTTCACCATGGAGCTTTGAAGATCTTGCAGCAGATTTCTACTGGGCTTCCTAAGGGCACTCTTGCGCAGTCAGATCAGTGCAAGGGGTGTACTTTAGGGAAGTATGTGAAAGCCACCTTTCACGAGAAGGATAGTCGCGCCACGACAATACTTGAGAGAGTTCACACAGACGTGTGTGGTCCTTTCTCAGTTGCTTCGACATCAAAGCACAAGTATTATGTGATCTTTGTTGATGATTTCTCTCGAAAGTGCTGGATCTTCTTCATGTAGAAGAAGAGCGATACATTCGCGAAGTTCTATGAGTTTAAAGCACTGGTCGAGAAGGAGTCGGGGAAGAAGGTGATTGCTCTAAGGAGTGATAACGGTGGTGAATTCATCTCGGATGAATTCAAGGAGTTCTGCAGCGCAGAAGGGATTCGGAGAGAGCTCATCGCACCCCATAACCCACAGCAGAACGGGGTGGCTGAGCGGAAGAACAGAACGATCGTGGGTGCTGCACGGCGATGTTGCATGATCAGGGCCTACCCCTTCACTTGTGGGCTGAGGCATGCAATACAGCAGTGTATGTGCAGAACCGTTGTCCTCACAAGGTTCTTGGCATGTGTACACCAGAGGAGGCTTATTCTGGCAAGAGGCCTGATATTTCCCATTTGCGGATTTTCGGATCTCCTGTCTACATGCATGTGACGAAGGATGCGAGAAGGAAGCTGGATCCAACTGCTGAAGTTGGAATATTTGTGGGGTACACCGATACACCTCACAACTATCGGGTGTATGTGCCAGACAGTCGCAAGACTGTTGTGCGACGGGATATAAAATTTCAGGAGGAGAAAGCCATGCAGTGTTCGCTTGAGAGGGAGCTACACTTGCATGCAGATGAGGAGCTGTTAGTTCCTAAGGAGGAGCTTCCTGATGTGGATCAGCCACAAGAGGAGGTTCAGGAGGTGGAAGAAACCACCCAGGCAGCGCCAACCATCAGAGGGCGCATGCGCACTACAGAAGCTGAGCGACTGGCTCGGGATGCAGAGAAGGTTGTAGGACCACCTACAGCACAGCGCAGACATAGACAGTCACCGGATCGGTACACTGGATACATGGCTCTTATGAGTCAATGTGTTGTGACGGAGCCATCCTCTTTTGAGGAAGCCGTGGAGGAACCCGCATGGGTTGATGCCATGATCGAAGAATATGATTCGATCATCAGGAACAGTGCATGGGAGATTGTCCCAAGACCGGTTGGGAAATCAGTTGTAGGTTCGCGATGGATCTACAAGGTGAAGCAGGCGGCTGACGGGAGTGTGGAGAAGCACAAGGCGAGATTTGTCGCCCGTGGCTTCTCACAGATCGAGGGGATTGACTATGAGGAGACTTTTGCACCTGTCGCAAGGTACTCTTCCATACGGACGATCCTTGCTCTCTCAGCGCAGATGGGGTGGCACATTCATCGGATGGATGTGAAGACTGCGTTCCTCAATGGAGTTATTGAGGAGGAGGTGTACATAGAGCAGCCTGAAGGTTTTGAGATCTTCAGCAGTGAGTCGCATGTGTGCTAACTCAAGAGAGCACTGTACGGGCTGAAGCAAGCACCTCGTGCTTGGTACACTCGGATAGACAACTACTTCACCGGGCTTGGATTCTCCAAGAGTGAGGCGAATCCAAACCTGTACCAGATTGTGGTGGAGGGGAAGCTGTTGATCATCGTACTGTATGTAGATGATCTGATTTTGACTGGTGATGAGCAATTGATACTTTCATGCAAGGAGGATCTTGCACGAGAGTTTGAGATGAAGGACTTGGGCATCCTTCATTATTTCCTGGGATTGGAGATTTGGCAGCGCAGTGGAGGACTATTTGTTTCTCAGGGAAAGTATGCCCGGGAGATTCCGGAGAGGTTCAACATGCAAGGCTGCAAGCCTGTTGACACTCCTCTTCCTGGTGGTTGGAGGAAGGAGGATGCTACTTCAGCGGAGGTAGTGGATGCCACTGTCTATCGACAGTTGGTGGGGTCGCTTATGTATCCGGTCAATACACGACCCGATATATGCTATGCAGTTAACCAGCTTTCGCAAGCTATGGTTAAGCCTACCAAGCTCTTTTGGAAGGCAGGCAAGCATGTATTGCGCTATATTAGAGGCAAATCGGGATATGGTCTATGGTACAGACAGGAGGATGGAGCGAAGCTTTCTGGCTTCACTGATGCAGATTGGGCAGGGAGTCCAACGGACCGGAAGAGCACTTCTGGAGGAGTTTTCAGCATTGGGTCGACAGCAGTTTCCTGGTACAGCAGGAAGTAGAGATCCATGGCACTCAGTTCAGCAGAGGCCGAGTACATGGCAGCTAGCTTGGCTACATGCGAGGCTATTTGGATGAGGAAGATCCTCGCAGGATTGTTCAGGTTGCATTTGGAGCCTACAGTGATCTACTGTGATAACCAGAGTTGCATTAAACTCTCGGATAATCCAGTATTTCATGATAGGTCCAAACACATCGACATCAGGTACCATCATATCAGAGATTGTGTTCAGCGGAGAATCATGATGCTTTCATATGTTCCCAAGGAGGATCAGGATGCCGACATCCTGACGAAGGCGCTCACCAGGAGCAAGTTCGAATTCCACAGAGGCAGGATAGGGGTTGCAGATAATCCATATCTTGCTAAGAGGGAGTGTTGAAAATGCAGCAAGATGATGGAGCTTAGTGAAATGAAGTCGCCTTCACTAAGTGGGCCCGCAGGCAAATTCCGGCGCAAAATCTATTTTTAGACTATGTCTATTTTTAGACATATGGAGCATGGTTCGGGGATTCCAGTTTGAGATTCTTGAAGTATGTGTCATGTTGGTAAAAATAGATGAGACTCTATTTTTGAGGTCAAAGAGGTCGAAGTCTATTTTTAGACTGCCTCTCCTTAAAACAGGGAAGTCAAATATTATTCACCCTTAATAATATTTGACCTCCTAAACTCACGATTTTCGGAGCACTTCGCCGAGCCTTGGAAGTGAGCCCATGCATCCAGACAGGAATTACGCCATTCAGGGTTTGGTGAGCACATGCATGGTTGACTCTGCCAGGGACTTCGGCGTGTTTGGTGGAGTTAATGAGACAACTAGTGGAGTTGTGTTCTGTTTATTTTAGTTGAACTAGTTGAGATTAGTTTAACTAGCTAATCAATTAGTTATGAGTGGATTGAATTAAATATTATTTAATTCATTAATTAGTAACTCATTATTCAACTCAAGAACACATCAGTTCACTACAGTGTATGATCAGTTCAGTGGAGACCAGTGAAAGAGGTAGATGAAAGGGTGGAGTTAGCTATCAAGGGCGACATCAGTTGTGGCATGAGATTTGCACCACACTTGAGGAATTTCCCATGATGATTGCACCGTCAAGCCAAGGCTGTCAAGCCAAGGATTCGAACCTTGATCTCTATATAGACAGCTACATTTGCGTTAACAGAGGCAAGGAAATTAGTGGGTGAAACTTGCGATAGTAACCCTGTCAAACCAAGCTATTTTGTGTGTAACTTTATGATAAAGATCTCTAGGTACTTGTGAGGAGTATTGTACCGATTTTGTTACATGATTTCTCCATTATAATATCATACACAATAGCTGCGGTTTTCACATGAAGCATATAAGCTTTCCCATACATACCGTGTTTAATGTGTACGATGAATTGATGTGCTATCGCTTGTTTTATTTCCGCATGTTTGATGATCTGAGTGGAAGAGATTATGTGTTGCATATGAATTCGAATTGATATGTGATCAGGATAATCTCGGTGGATAATTAATCATTATTCAGCAAATTTCTACAGAAGTGATCCCTAAAGATGGAGCATCATTGACAACAATTCAAGCTCCTATCAGTGGATGTTTTCTAATCCCTCTTCTTCCGCTCCTTCCCCTTGTCATCTTCATTTGTTTACAAGGCATGATAAAGATACCCATAAGTCTAAATTTTAGCCCAAAATCAATTGTAATGATAGTGGAAATGTTACGAGAATATTGTTATTATCATTAATGGTCTGCCCATTCTAATGAGGTATGTCTTAAGCAAAGAGTTCTCAACAGATATTTCAGTGGCTGAGCAAAAGGAAGGATAAGGTTAAAATGATTATAGTCAACAATCCCAATTACATAAGTGGTTGTTGTGGACTTACTAGTCCATGATGGGAATGCCTCTTCTACTAAGTACGGTAATTCTAACAATTAAAAAAAAAATTGAAAACCAATTCTAAGCCCACAAGCAGTCGTATTCATCATTGAATACTTCACTTTAGACAAGGATGCTTTGTTTGTGCAAAACTGTTGCATTATAGTTAAAGGAAGTGATAAAAATATTATTTGACAAGATCATGTGACTTTTCTTAATTTTCCTTCAAAATCTTAACCTCGGTCTAAAATTTTAGTGTTGGATGAAGGATAAGGAACCAATGCGAGTTATGAAGGTTCGTCAATTCACTTTTGCTATTGACCACTATTTGATAGTATTAAGTATGATGGCACTCTTGTTGACTGCTATGGTCTTATTCCTTGGAAGCTTTTATCAACATGATTGTCGTGCAAGCTATTATACATTGTCTTGAAACTTCCCTATTTTTGCAGAGAAGTTAGCGTCATTCTAGTGATTAATTTGAAACTATATTTTAGTGGAAAAATTCGTTTTTTTTTTGGTGGAAAAGTTCATAATTTATTCTGATATTTTTTTGCAAGTGTACTAGTCACGATGATAAATGTGTGGTTTACTTCAGAGGGTTATCAGTTCTTTCTAGATACGATTTTCATCATTTTCTTTGAATACTTCTCTAATGCTCCTGAGGTCCATGTTGTTATGTTTATTGGTTGTTTCTGTGGAAACTTTTTCCTGAGGTTATGCAAGGTAAATCCAAATGAAAAACATACTATTTTACATATTGATATTTGTTCAAGACATTCTTGTGTGATACTTGAATTTCATAAATCTAGATTTCTATTTCGTTATCTATATCAATATATAAGAACAAGCCCATGGATTGTTCATATTTTTCAAACTGTGGAGTTGTTCCTTTCCTGTTGCACGTTCTTTTATATTGTTATGTTGTGATTCAAATTTTTAGTTGTGTTTTCTAGTTATTCTCCTACACAGTACATGCTTTGTTAGATTATATCAAAAGTCATTCTTATTGTCTTTTTAAGATGCATATTGAACATATTATTTCTAGCAACTTTTGATCTTCCTAGATTTTCTACCCCCTTGGTGTATCTTTGTACCTTTAGGGGAAATTTATAGTTTAAAGTCTAATTCTTTAAAGGGTGCTAGCTCAATAGAAGAGCACCTGCTTTACAAGCAGGAGGTTGCTGGTTCAATTCCATCATGCCCTGATAATCATAGGGAATGAAGACAATCAGTTTTTGGTGACGGATGCTCTTTTGACCATCACCAATGAGCTTATGGTGACATTTTTTGACCCTTGCCAAAATATTAAATGGTGACGGTCAACGAATGCCACCATATATACGCATCAATAGTGACGACCATTAAAGTTCTGTCACCATAAATCTTTGTTGTTGATATGAAATGGTGAGGGTCACTGTTTATCATTATAGTCATTATTCGTGACAGACCTTGATGTCACTAATGAGTTTATGGTGATGGTCAATGAACGTCACCATATATATGCACCAATAGTGACGGCCATGAAAGGTCCATCACAAAAAATCGTTGTTGTTCATATGAAATGGTGACAGTCACTATCCGTCATTATAATCAATATTCATGACAAACCTTGAATGTCACCACAACACATAATTTCGGCGATGCCAGCTTTGGTGACGTTCAATTTTTTGGTGACGGAGGCTATTGTCTATCACCATTGCTCATATGAAATGGTGACGATCACTATCCGTCACTATAAATAATTATTGGTGACGGACCCTGAATTCACCACAACACCTATACTTTTGGTGACGCCACCTTTGGTAACATTCAATTTTTGGTGACGAAGGCTCTTTTGACCCTCACCAATGAGCTTATGGTGACCATTTTTCCCCTCACCAATGTCCTTTTTTCTTGTAGTGTCATAATTCACAAAATTTAGAGTGAAATAAAAATAAAAATTAAAGAAAATAAATAAATTAAACCATACTAGTGTTAAATACATATAATTGAACTATGCAGTTTAAATAGCATAACATCAAGTATTACTATTATTTAACATGCATAAAAATTACAATAATATACTTTAATAATATTTAATAGTAAATATGAGAGAAATGTTAAATTAAGTGTAATGTGTGAAACATTAGACAATATGAACAAGTCAAATAATGGCTAATAATTTTACTTTTTTCAGTGAGAAAATAATGAAAAAGGAAATAAAATTTAAATAACTCATTTTTACGAAATTTGAATTTATGGAGCATATAACCCTAAATATCATGTATGCATGAAATTAAACCTACAACCAATAAAATCAAAATATGATTATAAATCCCTAGATATCAAGTATTCCAAAGTATTTGAAATCATTTAATATATTCGAGAATAATGCATAATCAAGTTAAGCCACCATTCTGAACAAGAAACAAGTGCATAAAATTGAAATTATAATATAACACAATGGAAGAGAATAAAATAAATAAATTATAATATCATTAATAAAACATCAATGTCAGAATGAAGAAGACCATTTGCAGCATGTACAAGATGATTGTAATAGTTAGCAAGTATTCTTCCTCAGAGCTACCGTCCCCCAACCTCCGATAAAGCTCTTTGAACAATCTTCTACGTCTTCTTTTACATGTCTAGAGGTTTGTTTCAATTTTAGTTCTCGTAACTTCCCGAATGAAATTACATTGATAACAATTATTTTGACTAAATGTAATACAAATTTTATCATTTAAATAAATTCCTACTCAAATCCCCCAAGTTAAAAATCATTCAAATAATATTTCCTGCATTAAAAGAAAATGTATAAATTAATTCTCAAATATAAAACATTATAATAAATCAAATTAAACCAAAATATTACATTTCATAATGTTCTCTTCATAATATTATCTCACTTACATTATTAATAAAATTCAATTTTTACCTTAGAGACCTAGTAAAAGTTTTCTTACTATATAAAACACTAGGTCATAAATTATGTATTCAACTTGAAGGTATTCAATTATGTATTCTGTTAGTGTCAGTCTAGTCATACTACCATCAGTGATAAAAACTGCTCTTTTTGCATTTGCATATTAGGTGTCTCATACCGAATAAATTTCACCATTCCGTTAGGTCATGGATTCATTGATGGTAGTAATTTGTATCAGTTGTCCCTCATGAGGTACTTGCTGATTTTCCTTTCTATGGTCTTTATTCATTAGTCACTTTTTCATATCAGTAGGTCATAGGATGGGTCTCATTAGTTTCTAGGATCTTACCATGGTCAAATTAATGAGTCAAATGTCAATCATATCAGCAAGGTCATGAGGAAGCCAATAAGATCAAAGTCACAGCACCAGGAAGAATCAGAGAGACGTTTTATTCATCTTGATGTAATTTTCACCTCAAAACCATGTTTTGAGGTGAAACATAATATTTTGCCTTTATTATCATTCATTATGTAATTTTCTATCATCATATGTAATAAGCCACAATTCAGAAGCCGTTATCTCCACAAAGTGATGTTCCTGCCTTCAGAGAAGTTTTCCGCAGCATCATCAGCACCAAATCATCCTCCAAGTAGATCAGTCAGAAAGAGCCTGGAAAGATCTTTCCAACGGTATACTACACTCTCAAAACTGACTTCTGGATGGAATTTTATGCTTGAGTGAAGTAAGATTCCCTAAACCTCCCCTATTTCCCATGTTCCCCTTTAACTTTATGTTTAAAGTTTCATATTTTCCTTATAAAATTCCTTTTTCCTCTTTCTGATTATAAAATCGCATTATAAGTCATTTAAATAAATATGTGATTTGGTTTGTAACCACTTCCCCTCCATGCCTTAGGACTTTATAATAAGTAGTTTTATATTATAAAGTCCCACTGTATAAACCAGTTCCCCTTTCAATCGCATCGCAAATATTAACGTGTCCCCCCCGATTACTCCAATCGCTTGAAACTCCGATGCGATTGATCACACCTCCTACTTCTCAATTCCCGATCACATCCTTCCTCCCGATCTCCCGATCGCACTTCCTCCTTCCGATCTCCCTATCATACAAAAATCCGATTGCGATCAATCGCAAGTACCTTCCCCAATCCTCCGATTGTAACAACCCCTGATTGATCCGGCACCGTTGATCTCTTCCCGCTGATCCGACGGCTCAAATTAAATCGGGCCCATCGCATCGGCATTTCCATTTGTGTTGCACTCCGCTCCCCTCCAATGTTGCGATTGCGATTGACCTGTCGGTCCCACCATACGATACTTCCGCCCATATATATTATAAAGGGCCTTCCCCTTTGTAAATGTGAAATTTGGTATGTTTCATTTTGTAAAAAGGTTTTTCCCATTCCCCCTTCTCCAATCGCATTGGAAGTTTTGGTTTCAACCGCCCATTGCAATATGACTGCCCCAAAGTCCTAATTTTATTGCGATTGCCCTCATTCCACCATCGCATTGCATATTTTAATCGTTTCATAGATGTGTTACTCCACCTGCCCCGCTCCTCGATTCCGATTGCGATTACACTTATGTTTTAATATGATATCCCCCCGCCTGGCTCACTCTGATTGCGATTGTAATGCTGGTCCCGCCTCCTCTCCCTTTCTTCCTATTCATGGTTTTTCCCTTCATGAACAAATAATTTCAATTTATGTTATTACAACGGCATTTTATTAAAAAGTCAGAGAATAAAAAATAAATGGAAAGAAAAGGAGACAGTCAAAGGCCAAGAGCCTAAAATAAAATGGAGATATCTATAGCAGCAAAGAAATAGGAAATCTATTCATCGGATTACCTATTTTCGTTCGTACAGCCTAAACAACAAATCTCCAAGCACTCAAATGAAATGTTGTCCCTTATTTTCAGGGGCAGATTGTTGTATTTCTTTCTATGATTGTATTTCAGTCCTTCAGCTGTTAGAACAACTCCCTTTTCTGCAGATCTATGTTCCCACATGTCAGCCTATTTATTGTAATTGTAAATCATTTGTGGAGGGTGAGAAAAAAATCAAAGTAGGGGAATAGTGTGGAAGAACATCTCTTGCTACATTGTACAGTTTGACAGGAATTAATAAGAGATGCAGCTCTGATTTGTGGGATCCATGTGGTATGAGATTTAGCATTTTTTTTCTCCTTTGTTTCAAATGTGAATTGTTATGTTTTCCATTCATCCATAAACATTTCCTTTTAATGCTTTCAAGATAGAAAGGTAGAATCCATTTTATATGCTCTTCCTTGGGAAATCATTCATACTCTGTATTTTTCTTCTGTTTGAAAAGTATCCATTTATTATGCCCTTTTCAGCTCCGCACCAGTCTTTCCATCCCATCTTCATTAAATTTTAATTGCTAATTTTTCTGCCTATCTTGCCCCATGAAATACCCTGTGTCCCGATTTAATTCCCGGTTTCAACTATCCCTTTATATCCTACACATCCCTCAAATTAATTAATTAATTCATTCATTTTATTAAACCTTTTTCCCATCATTTTATCTAGCCTAATATCTGTCTATTTATTGTATTCCTTTGAATATTATTTCACGAAGAGAGCCCTCTCCTATCCTTGTAGGGCTAGCTACAAGGCTGAGCGTGGTTTAGTTGTTACCCTGTTTTGCCTTTTGCAACTTGGGGTCCAATTCAGGTGTCAACATCTCTGGCGACTCCACTGGGGAAATGTTCAATACTGTTTGATTGTTAGTGTTATTTGTTTTATAAACTACAGACGGAGCCTAAATATATGCCAGGTAGCCTTCGAACTACACATTGCTTTGCAGGTGCATAAGTAGATAAATGCTGCCTTAGTCAATCTCCGGTCTAGTTTTATAAACATAACATCTGACTTGCAAGATTTTCCCCAGTACATCAAATAATTCCAGACTTTGAAAGATGATGTTCAAATTTTTCTAGGCTGCAAAATAAGATTTTTGTAAAATAGACATTCGAACACACTGGCTTCAAGAAGATACACCAAGGCTCATCCAGATCCAAATCCTCCTCCTATGTTTGAAAATCCAAATCTTATACCAAGAATTGTCAGAAGACAAGAAGGCTCATTAAGCCCCAGACCCGTCTTCAGATCCTATACTTGGCCCAGTGAATGGTTTTTTGTAGAAGATATTTCCTTTGAAGAGAATTTTGAGCTTTCTTTATTTAGGAATAAGTCTGAAAATGACATTGATGATACAGTTTTAGATCCTGATTTCCTTGTAGATATTGAAGTCCAAAGAGCAAATACCTCCATTGACAATTACATTTTGAATTCTCCTCAGTCCATCACTGTAACTAATATCCCTGAGCCTTCAGAATCATCAGGAAAAGCATTTCCCCCTCTCAATACATCAACATCCCCATCAGTCAACTCCCAATTATCATATCCTCCATTAACACCTTCCTCAAATCCTACAAATCCTGTCGTAAATCCACCCAGAGTTATGGCTGCCAGGTATGCACCCCTGGTCTTACCCCAGGTCCTCGATGATATGCCGGCTGACTATCAGAGTAAAATTCCAATCTTTGATGCCACTCAGAGCATCATGGCTCAGCAACATGTTGACAAAATGAATGACTTTTTTGATTTGCATGAGGTAGAAGCAGAGAATGTAACGATGAGGCTGTTTGTTCAAAATTTCGGAGGCGAAGTCAGAAAGTGGTTTAGAGCCCTACCGCCAGGCACAATTCGCACATTGCAGGAGTTGCACACTCAGTTCCTAGATCGGTGGGAGGTAAAAAAGAACCCACTTCAAATTCTGTCTGAATATGAGAACATTAAAAGAAATGTGGGTGAAACCGTGCAGGATTATTGTTTGAGATTAAATGTTGTATATAATGCTATTCCAGCTAATTTGAAGCCTCCTGTGGGATTAGCATTGTTAAAATTTCCCGATGGATTTTATGCCGACATGGCATATCAGTTGCGTGAAAGAGATCCGTCTTCACTTGAAGACATGTAGAAGATAGCGGTAAACGTTGAAGCAAATCTGCTGGCTAAAAGAGCACGAGCCAGAGCTGAGAAAAGAGTCACAATAAAAGAGGAGGCCTCTACTTCAGACAGTAAAATGGACACTCTAATCATAACAGTGGAAAAAATGGCTGATAGGTTGACCATTGCAGATAGACCTGAGCCTCAAATAAGAAATCCCAATTTCAGATGGCAGCAGCCGCAATTCAGAATTAAACGGAGAGAGCTGAGAACGCAGGATCAAGTTGCACCACCACAACATAAAACTAAAACTCCTTTGCAGTAGAACTACGTGCAAGGGACATATTCAGATGATGATGATCCTGTGATTGAGGCTAATCAATTTTTCACGGCTGATGGTGCACCCATTTTTCTTACAGAAGACGAAGAATACACAGTGGTGACTCCAGACATTCAAAAAGACCAAAATTTCATTTTGGCCAATGGTATAGTACTGGAAGAGGAGTCTGATGACTATCAGAGAGGGTATATGAATGCTCTTTCGGCTCAGCAAAGGCAGTACTCTTTAAGGAATAGAGAGGTTACAGTCAGCCCCATCCAAAAGAGAAAGGAACTCCAAATGAAAAACGATGCACAGAAGAAAGCTAAGGAGCTGGCTGATCCTTCCTCTAGCAAAGCACCTGCAGTTGCTAACACGGCTAATGAGAAGAACCAGCAGAACACAGTAAAGGAGCCAACAGAGAAGAAAGACCCGCCCATCAAAGAGGTCGAAAAATCTCCCCTTTAATCTATAAAATGAAATTTCTAAATTAAAAGTGTCTACGCCCCTGACAGAGTTGGTGAAGAATAGTGTGTATAAAACTCAGGTGTCCAAAGTCTTGCAAATAGATTATGTCTCTGATATGGTCAATGTAGAAGACGACTACCCTGAAATTATTTTCTGTCCAACCATAGAAGAATCTGAAGAAAATGAAGTACCTCCTTTTTATTTGAGTCTTAGAGTACATGAGTTTATCCTGCATAATGCTATGTTGGACTCCGGGGCCTCACATAATTTGATGCCCAAAGCTGTCATGGAAAAGCTAGGCCTTGACATCACTCGTAAATATCATGACTTGTATTCCTTCGACTCAAATAGGGTCCACTGTATTGGTTTAATTAAAGATTTGGTAGTGTCTTTAGACCAGATTCCAGCAAAGAATGTCTTGATGGACGTAGTTGTTGCTGATGTCCCACCAAGGTTTGGAATGCTTCTATCTAGGTCTTGGGGTTCAAAACTTAAGGGAACCATGCAGCTTGACTTCTCTTATGCCACTATCCCTGTATTTGGCCAGTTCAGGAAGTTATATAGGGAAAATAAAATGAAATATATGATTACTAGCAAAGACAAGCCTGTAAATCATCCCATCAATGTTGTCCATATAGACTTAGAGTCTTTTGTCTTGTATTCTGATGGTGGTTTAAATGATGAGAATGTTAAATTGGTACAAGTGGATGAAATACCTGAGATTTCAAAGAATTTCAGAGAGGTCCTCAAATAGGAAAAGGACAAAGCAGCAAACACTTCTGAACCTCCTGCCTGCCAGCAGCAAAGGAACAATGAACAACCAGAAATCAGCCAAGGTAAAGAAGAGAAAGAAACAAATTTCCAGCATCTTCAAGAAGATGAAGAAGGCCTGTGGAGTATGGATTTTGATGGAGCTATTGGTAAGGATGGAGTTGGCATTGGAATATGGATTAGGAGCCTTGTTTTTCAACCTGAGAAGGTTCCAAGTAACGTTAGAGTTTTTGCTTATAAGCTAGCTTTTGATTTCTCTAACAATGAAGCAGAATATGAGGCTTTGATTGCAGGTCTCAAAATTTTGAAGAAGTTGAATGCGAAAAGGATTTCTGTATATGGTGACTCCGAATTGATAATCAAACAAGTGAAGGGAGAATACCAAGCCAGACATCCAAGATTGAGGGCATATAGAAATGCAGTCTTGGACATTTTGAAAATCTTCCCAGAGTATACTTTGACAGAAGTGCCCAGGATGGAGAACATTATTGCTGATTCTCTCGCCACTACTGCAATTAACTTGAAGATGCCAATGAACTCTAGCAATAATTTTGAAATCTATGTCAAACATAGGCCTGCTGTTCCAGACAATTTAAGGTATTGGCAAGTATTTTTGGATGATAATGAGATCAATGAATTTTTGCAGGGTGATGGAAAATTCAAAGATACTCCAATAGAGGGTGAGTATGAGGTTGATGATCAGGAGTTGGAAGAAAAATAGATGGACATATTTCCGCTAAAGGATAATGTAATTCCTAGAGGTCTCATACCTCTAGAGGAGCTTTTTGATCAGGATGATGTCGCAAAGAAACCAAGCTTGGTTCCCACAGAGCAAGGAGTTGAAGAGGTGAATATTGGAACAACTGATCAGCCCAAGTTTGTCAAATTATCAAAGGCATTATCCCCTGAGGTAAAGGAGAAGTATGTTAAATTTCTTTCTAAATTTTCTGATTTATTTTCATGGGATTATTTAGATTTGAAAGTGTATGATAAGAAAATAATTCAACATACAATTCCTATCAAGCCGGATCAAAAGCCTTTCAGACAGAAGCTAAGAAGAATCAATCCAAAGATGTTGCCATCAATTGAAAAGGAGGTAAATAAGTTGCACAAAGCAGGAATCATAGTTCCTATTAGATTTTCTGATTGGATTTCGAATTTGGTCCCAGTGCGTAAAAAGAATGGAGAAATAAGACTGTGTATTGACTTTCGGAACTTGAATAAGGCATCCTTAAAGGATAATTACCCACTTCCGAAAATGGACTATATTCTATAGAGAATAGTTGGAGCATCTAGGATGTCACTACTTGATGGCTACTCAGGCTACAATCAGATCTTGGTGCATGAGAAGGACCAAGATAAAACTACCTTTACAACACCCTGGGGAACCTTCCAGTATGCCAAGATGCTCGTTGGACTGAAGAACGCTGGAGCCACCTTCCAACGTGTAATGGACATTGCTTTTGAAAATGAAAAAGACGTTTTTCTTGTTGTTTATTTGGATAATTTGACAGTGTTTTCAGGTTCAGATGATGAGCATTTGCACCATCTAAGAGTGGTTTTTCAGCATTGCAGAAAGTTTGGGATTTATCTCAATCCAAAAAAGAGCCTTTTTGCCATGGATGAGGGAAAATTGCTCAGGCATATCATCTCTAAAGATGGCATCCGCATAGATCCAGCCAGAGTGGAGGCAATTCAACTCATAGATCTTTCGCGGAACAAGAAAGAGATTCAAGCTTTCAATTGTAAGATGATTTTTTTACGCAGATTTATACCTAATCTGGCTGAGCATTTGAGAGAAATGACCAATATGTTGAAGAAAGAAAAAACGGTTAAGTGGAGTGAGGAAGCAATCAAGGCATTCAATCTGGTAAAGTTCACTTTTTCTAAAGCCTCAGTTCTGATAAGTCCTGACTATACTCAAGATTTTATTATATTTTCGTTTGCATCTGAGCATACTATGGCTGTTGTTTTAATGCAAAAGAGAGATGAAGTAGAAAATCCAATTGCCTTTTTCAGTAGAACTATTAGAGATGCTGCTTTAAGATATAATATTATTGAAAAGCAGGCATTGGCTCTTGTCAAGGCATTGAAAGATTTTAGGGTCTATATTCTACATTCACACACTACAACATATGTCCCTAACGTAGCAGTCAAGGATGTGCTCATGCAAACTGATCCAAAAGGTCGAAGAGGAAAATGGATAGTAGCTATGTTGGAGTATGATCTAGAGATCAAGCCTACTAAGTTGATCAAAGGCCAAGGTTTGGCGAAATTGATGGCCCAATCAAATTTGCGTTCTTTAGATATAAAACTCATTTCAACAATGTCAGAAGAGGAAGATGAAGGTTTTCTAGTTCCTATTTCAGATATTTTTCTGCAGTCCCCTTGGTATTCAGACATTGTGTATTTTCTTCAGCATCTCTCGCCTCCTCCAGGCATGTCTAAGAGTAAAGGTAGATCTTTGAAACTCAAATCTGCAAAGTATTGTATTTTGAATAGTGCTCTGTTTTGGAAGGATCCGGGAGGCGTTTTGCTAAATTGCCTGGTTGAAGAAGAAGCTCAGAAGGTAATGCATGATTTCCATAAAGGTGACTATGGTGGTCACCTGTTTTGGAAAACTACAGTTAACAAGGTATTGAGAGCCGGGTATTATTGGCCCACCTTATTTTCTGATTTATATAAAACAGTGATGAATTTTCATGAATGTCAAATTTTCCAAGGGAAGAAGAAATTTCTTCCACTTCCTTTGAAACCTGTTTCAGTGAACGCGCCCTTTCAGCAGTGGGGGCTCGATTTTATAGGAGAAATTCATCCCGCGTCCTCAGCGCAGCATCGATGGATATTGACTGGGACAGACTACTTTACAAAATGGATCGAGGCCATCCTTTCCAGGCAAGCAACTGACACAGTAATTATTCAATTTCTGGAATCAAATATTTTATCCTGTTTTGGTTTCCCATGTAAAATTGTGACAGATAATGCAGCCGCGTTCAGATCAAAGAAAATGGTCGATTTCTGTGATAAGTACAACATCGTGCTGGGCCATTCAACAACGTATTATACACAAGGCAACGGCCTGGCAGAGTCATCCAACAAGTCGCTGATGAATATAATTAAGAAAATGTTGGAGGCAAAGAAAAGAAATTGGCACCGGAAGCTTATCAACGCACTCTGGGCAGACAAAGTTAGCAGTAAAAAATCAATAGGTATGTCACCTTTTGAGCTAGTTTATGGTACTGATGCTATCTTTCCCACTTCTCTTACAGTTCTAGTTATGAGATTATTACAAGAAGTTGGCAGCAAAGATGATGAAAACCAACGAAGGATCAACTAGATGATCCACCTTCAACAAGCAAGAGAAGAAGTGTCACAGAAAGCGAGCCAGTTGCAAGACAAGATTAAAAATATCTATGACAGGAAGACTAAAGAAGAAAAGTTTCAGTTGGATGATGTAGTTTTGAAATGGGATGCAAGAAATGAAGACAAAGGAAAGCACAGTAAATTTGACAACCTTTGGAAGGGACCATACAAAATTACAACATACAGGCGTCACAATGCCTTCTTACTTTCAGAAATGGATGGTCAGGATTGTCCTAGAGGAGAAGTAAATGGTAGGCTACTGAAGCACTACCATTGTTGAAGACATGGATAAGAATATATCTCATCATCATTGTATATACCATTTTATTTTTCTAAAGGCAAAGTTCAAAATGCACAATCATTCAAGTTTGGGGACCGAGCTGAAGGCTATAAAACTTGGATGATATGTGTATGGTTTGGTTTTATTTCAGTTTTCAGTCTTATTCTAGAGTCAGAGTCATTTTTCATTTGTGTCAGTTTTCAACATTTTGACTCCATGCCCAATGGATAAGGCTACTTGGTCTACGGTGTTCTTGGCACCTCCAAGGATCTACCATCCCCATTGGAGCCAATGTTAGTGTCAATCTAGTCATACTGCCATCAGTGATCAAAACTGCTCTTTTTGCATTTGCATATTAGGTGTCTCATACCGAATAAATTCCACCATTCCGTTAGGTCATGGATTCATTGATGGTAGTAATTTTTATCAGTTGTCCCTCATGAGGTACTTGCTGATTTTCCTTTCTATGGTCTTTAGTCATTAGTCACTTTTCCATATCAGTAGGTCATAGGATGGGTCTCATTAGTTTCTAGGATCTCACCATGGTCAAATTAATGAGTCAAATGTCAATCATATCAGCAAGGTCATGAGGAAGCCAATAAGCTCAAGGTCACATCACCAGGAAGAATCAAAGGGACATTCTATTCATCTTGATGTAATTTTCACCTCAAAACCATGTTTTGAGGTGAAACATAATATTTTTCCTTTATTGTAATTCATTATGTAATTTTCTATCATCATATGTAATAAGCCACAATTCAGAAGACGTTATCTCCACAAAGTGATGTTCCTTCCTTTAGAGAAGTTTTCCGTAGCATGATCAGTGCCAAATCATCCTCCAAGTAGATCCATCAGAAAGAGCCCGGAAAGAGCTTTCCAACGGTATACTACACTCTCAAAACTGACTTCTGGATTGAATTTTATGCTAGAGTGAAGTAAAATTCTCTAAACCTCCCCTATTTCCCATGTTCCCCTTTAACTTTATGTTTAAAGTTTCATATTTTCCTTATAAAATTCCTTTTTCCTCTTTTCGATTATTAAATCGCATTATAAGTCATTTAAATAAATATGTGATTTGGTTTGTAACCACTTCCCCTCCATGCCTTAGGACTTTATAATAAGTAGTTTTATATTATAAAGTCCCACCATATAAACCAGTTCCCCTTTCAATCGCATCGCAAATATTAATGTGTCCCCCCCGATTACTCCAATCGCTCGAAACTCCGATGCGATTGATCGCACCTCCTCCTTCCGATCTCCCGATCGCATCCTTCCTCCTGATCTCCCGATCACACTTCCTCCTTCTGATCTCTCGATCGCACAAAAATCCGATTGCAATCAATCGCAAGTCCCTTCCCCGATCCTCCGATTGTAACAACCTCCGATTGATCTGGCACCGTTGATCTCTTCCCGCTGATCCAACGGCTCAAATTCAATTGGGCCCATCGCATCGACATTTCCATTTGTGTTGCACTCCGCTCCCCTCTGATGTTGCGATTGCGATTGACCTGTCGGTCCCACCATACGATACTTCCGCCCATATATATTATAAAGGGCCTTCCCCTTTGTAAATGTGAAATTTGGTATGTTTCATTTTGTACAAAGGTTTTTCTCATTCCCCCTTCTCCAATCGCATCGGAAGTTTTGGTTTCAACCGCCCATTGCAATATGCCTGCCCCAAAGTCCTGATTGTGATTGCGATTTCCCTCATTCCATCATCGCATCGCATATTTTAATCGTTTCATAGATGTGTTACTCCGCCTGCCCCACTCCTCGATTCTGATTGCGATTACACTTATGTTTTAATATGATATCCCCCCGCCTGGCTCACTCCGATTGCGATTGTAATGATGGTCCCGCCTCCTCTCCCTTTCTTCCTATTCATGGTTTTTCCCTTCACGAACGCATAAATTCAATTTATGTTATTACAACAACATTTTATTAAAAAGTCAGAGAATAAAAAATAAATGGAAAGAAAAGGAGACAGTCAAAGTCCGAGAGCCTAAAATAAAATGGAGATATCTACAGCAGCAAAGAAATAGGAAATTTGTTCATCAGATTACCTATTTTCGTCCGTACAGCCTAAACAACAAATCTCCAAGCACTCAAATGCAATGTTGTCCCTTATTTTCAGGGGCAGATTGTTGTATTTCTTTCTATGATTGTATTTCAGTCATTCAGCTGTTAGAATAGCTCCCTTTTCTGTGGATCTATGTTCCCACATGTCAGCCTATTTATTGTAATTGTAAATCATTTGTGGGGGGTGAGAAAAAAATCAAAGTAGGGGAATAGTGTGGAAGAACATCTCTTGCTACATTGTACAGTTTGACAGGAATTAATAAGAGATGCAGCTCTGATTTGTGGGATCCATGTGATATGAGATTTAGCATTTTTTTTTCTCCTTTGTTTCATATGTGAATTTTTATGTGTTCCATTCATCCACAAACATTTCCTTTGAATGCTTTCAAGATAGAAAGGTAGAATCCATTTTATATGCTCTGCCTAGGGAAATCATTCATACTCTGTATTTTTCTTCTGTTTGAAAATGATCCATTTATTATGCCCTTTTCAGCTCCGCACCAGTCTTTCCATCCCATCTTCATTAAATTTTAATTGCTAATTTTCCTGCCTATCTTTCCCCATGAAATACCCTGTGTCCTGATTTAATTCCCGGTTTCAACTATCCCTTTATATCCCACACATCCCTGAAATTAATTAATTCATTCATTCATTTTATTAAACATTTTTCCCATCATTTTATCTAGCCTAACATCTGTCTATTTATTATATTCCTTTGAATATTCTTTCACGGAGAGAGCCCTCTCCTATCCTTGTAGGGCTAGCTACAAGGTTGAGCATGGTTTAGTTGTTACCTTGTTTTGCCTTTTGCAGCCTGGGGTCCAATTCAGGTGTCAACATATTCTTACTATATAATATAGCTTGAGTGGGCCTAGAGATGATTAGAGTAGGTATTCCTTGCTAGACTTAGCAGTTAAACCCCTAGGGAGGTGGTAATAATATTTTCAAGAAACTGAAGATAGAATCCAAAATATTAAATTTAATAGAACGCTTGCATTTCTTAAAAAAAACCTACATAAAATCTTACACTCCTATGCTAAATTGATATCTGCAAAATTTCTTTACCCAACCATTAATTACCAAAATTTAAGTTTATAGTGTAGCAAATCATAAATGCTTATATACAAATCATGAATTTAATTATATATTCCAAATTCATATCTTGATATAGATCTGAAATAAAAATTATTAACCATACATATAAATTTCAATGATGATGATGATGATGATGATGATGATGGTTAACGTCCACTGAGACCAATCTTTGGTCTATCGAACCTAAAGAAAATCGTTATTTAATTTGATTTAAGATTTTATTCTTATGCTCAAAAAGCTTGGAGAGAAGCCTCCCGAGCTCACTATAATTTTGACATCTTAAAAAGCTAGGAAGGTAAGTATTGCAACAAAAATTATGAAATTTAGCTCTAATGTGGTTGTACGTAGGGCACTCTAAGAGGAAGTGATTTTCATCCTCGATATTCATATTCTCACAGAGATGACAAATCCTTTCCATCCATGGTGTTTTAGGAACTGTCTAACGACCTGTTTCACTATGGAGCTCATGAGAGTTCATTCTAATCTTGGATATATTAATTTTATTCTTTGAGCTAGTTAAAACAAAGAGATACTTTTGATCTTCTAAGGTGGGGTTGATGACCTCCTTATAATACCTTAATTTTCTTTTAGCTGCTAGATATTTCTCGCACCACAGTTTTTCTTTGAACTTAGAAGTAACAATTTTTTTAATGTGATTTATGTTTTGCAATGCAACATTCTCATCAATCTCCCAATGGTTTAACCAGGCCCTGGTGTCTTTATACCAACCTCATTTAAGCCTTAGATGATTTTGGCTGGAATTTAAAGCTAGCTTAGGAAGTCTATGGTCTCCTATGCTATTGAGCTTATGCTTGTACAATAGAAGCCTAGTCATAGCTAGGCTCTTGATAGGGGAAAGACCCACTTCTATAAGGAGAATATGATAGGGTGTATTGCTTTTAATTTTAAGGTTATATGTTATAAAACGCTTTTGGATTTAATCAATCTTTCTCCAGGATTCTCTAGAGATGCTACAACCCCAAACCTCACATCCATATAAGATAACAGGAGTGACTAAAGTTTCAAAGAGGAACTTCTTTCTATCCCACATTACGAGGTTTGTCGTTTTACAATTATTTTCAAGACAAAAATAAGCTTTCCACCCCCCATTAATCCTTTTCTGAATGCTATAGTTCCAGTTGAGCTTGTGGTGAATATCAATTCCTAGGTACTTGTAAGAAGACACTTCCTCCAAGTTACTATTGTCATACATAAAATTAGTGTAAGTGTCCTTCTTGGATTTGATAATCATAACTTTTGTTTTGTCAGTGTTAACAAACATACCCATGGTAGAGCAGAAATCCTTAAGAAGTCTAAGTTGCTTATCAAGATCAGATGGGCACCTTGCGAGAAGAACAATATCATCAGCATAGAGAAGAAGGATGATGACTATCCCAGCTAAGATCGTGCCAGCACACCCTGCTTCCTCTAAACAACCTTCTAGCTTGTCGATGTAAATGCAAAATAGGGTAGGGGAGAGGGGGAAACCTTGTTTAACTCCGATATTACACTTAATATCTTTCGACCACCCCTCATTGCTCTTTAACTTGGCAATTACATTCTCATATAACCTTATAGCGGCCGCTCTTAGCTCGAAAGGAACATTTAGCTCTTCTAATCTATTCCATAGGTTGTTTCTAGGAACCGTATCGAAAGCCTTTCTAAAGTCCACAAAGCAACAGAAGAGATTGGATTTATCATTACGGCATTCCTCCACAATGATCCTAAGTGTAAAGAGGTGGTTTGTTGTTGAGTGTTGCGTTCTAAAACCCGCTTGGCCTTTAGCCCGCTTACCTTCACTTTCAAGCCAAATGCTCAACTTCTTTTCCAAAATAATACCATATAACTTGGCTAAGAGAGGGCTGATCATAATTGTCTGATAATTAGAGGGGTTATTTGTATCCCCACTTTTAAAAATAGGGATAATGAGGCTCTGAGTCCAAGGTTTAGGGAACCCTTTCTTGACCGCTTGGTTGAAAATCTTGTGGATGTGGGGGATGAGGACAGGACCTCCAATTTTTAAGATTTCCACCTGGTAACCTTCAATGTCTTTAGCTTTCCCATTTTCCAGGCGTTTAACCCCAAAATCAATGTCTTCTAATGAGAAAACTTCTTTCGTTGTGAGCAGGGTTTCAAAATCCCTAGCATTTGGAGATTCATAAAGCTTTTTAAGATAGGAATTCCAGTCGTGTAAAGCAATTTTATTATTATCTTTAGTTTTCCTAGTTAGAATCTGCCTCCAGAATTTCTTAGGAGCCACCTTAGAGAGGTGTAAGAGATTCTCTTGTCTTTTACGAATATATTGCCTTTTTTCCTTTTAGTTAGGGCTTTGTAGATTTTTATCTTGTTAATTTTGAGAGATTCATCAACAACTTCCTTAATTGCTCTCCTCGCACTTTTACAATCTTTGTCATACCATGGGTTGGTTTTGCTATTTCTTTTATTACTTGAGACTTCAATTGAGAACTTATTAATAGAATATGAGAGGGTTGTAGTAAAATTATGATAGAGGTCATCTATGTTGTCTATACTAGATAAATGAAGCAAATTAGTTTTTAATTCATTTAGAAAGAGATCGTTTTTATTTCTATCAAAGATTAAGTTCTTTTCACTATAAGGATTATCTTCTATGGGATCTCTATGCATGAAAAAATTGAGAGTTATGAGTAAAGGCCTATGATCAGAGTCAGGCTCGTGGTCATCTAAGATGTCAAAATTTATTATTTCATTGTATAAAGGGAGATCGGAAATAACATAGTCTACCACACTCCTGCCAAGCCCATGGATGCAGGTCGTCTTGCTAGAATTGGGCCACTTCTTTAGACCGTTGCAAATTATGAGATCCTGAGCACTACAGAGCTTGACTAGCTCTGACCCAAACAAATTATCCTCGAGGCCTTCAGAGCTCCTTTTGTACTGGCTAGCCAGAGTAAGGTCTTCGTCTAACCAAAGAGGATTTGGGTTGGAATGATTTCTTAGATGAATAGCTTGGTTGCTTGAAGTTCGAGCATTAAAGTCTCCCATTAAAAGGATATTACCTTCATTCCTTAGGCTAGAAATATCATTCTCTAAACCATTGTAATGACTATTTTTATCTAGATTCTTTTTCTTATAGAAGTTAGAATTAATGGGGGGAAATAACAGATTGCTATGTAGGTATTTTTATCATTAATATCAGTAATCTCAATCCAACTATATTGGTTGTAAGGGTTTTTTTTATAAATCCTAGCATGGAGGGAGATGTTCTTCTTAATGTAGCAAGCTATGCCCCCAATGCCTCTACTGGAGGATCGCTTGTTCCAAGTAGACCATAGTGTAAAGCCATCTATGTTAAAGACCTTATAACATTATCGTTTCAAACGAATCTATATAAATATATAAGTTTTAAATTATATATATATATCTATATATAGATATAGATATAATTTAAAAGTATAAACTAGATTTAAAAAAACTTTAATAACCACGTTAGTTAATTAGTTAGTTATATAACTATAACTATAACGTGGTTATTAAAATTCTTTTAAACCTAGTTTATACTTTTGTCAAGTCCATGGAGGAAAGAAGAAACTAAATGTATTCAGGCCGAATGCCTTCGAATCCAGCCTGCCTCTGAGTAACCTCTTTAATGTGTAAGTGAGGAGTACGAGGTAGATAGGTAACTTGAAAGAATTTTTTTTTTTGGGTTTGATTTTAAAGCAACGTGATTACATGAGTTCACATGAAGTAGAGAATGGAGAGAATGAAGGTAAGTTTGGTTAGTTTATTGTTAATATGAAATAAGTTCAGTCTGATGTTAAGCGTTTGGATAGGTCAGAGGATGAATTTAAAAAACGACCATTAATAGAGGCGTTAATTTTCCATATTTTTTTAACAAAATTTAATAAAATCTTCTTAAATCTTATACAATATAAATTTGAATATTACATAAATTAGGAACTAAAAACACTTTTGTGGAAGCGTGGCCAATTTATTTGCTGGTCTAATAAAATTGACAGGAACCAAAATAGAATGAGATGTGAGAAGAAAATTGCCCGAGAGATTATCTCTAAGAGATTCGTTCCCCATGTAGTCATACACAAGCAATTGCTCGGATCCTTCCTCGAAACAAAATGCAATCAGCCCCACAAGATTCTTATGATGAACGCGAGACAGCAGTTCTAGACTATGGAGACTAGGAGCACCGATCGGGCAGTCGATCACTGAATATTCTCCAAACCCACATCCAGAACCCTAAATAGATACTGCTTAGCTAGTTTTTCAAAACACTAAATTTATCGCAACTTCACCAAAAGAGTCATATTTAGCACCACATATATATATATTATTTTTATTTAATACATTATGAGATATGCAAATAAAAATAATGACCAAAATTACTTATTTAAAAAAAAAATTCATAACTTTGCCCAGAAATAATCGTATTATAATCATATTATAATCTTTCTCAAAAAAATAATTGACTCAAATCTGAATTACTATTTTACTTTCATTTTACCATAGTTACCAACAATACCATAAAAATTAGTATGAAAAAATTTCAATTCTAAAAAAATTCGAATATATATATATATATATATATAACAACAATGCTTAGTATTCATATTTTTTCATTCATTTTAATATTAAAATTATTTTTAATAATTTTGATAACAATTTTAAAACTGCAACTCACTAAACAAAAACACAACTACACTAATCAATTATTCCTAAAATCTATTTCATATCTTATCTAAAATCATTTTTGAAAAATTAAATATTTAGAGTGAAAAGTAAATTTCAAATTTCAAATATTAATTGAACAAAAAACACAACCACACTGGTCAATTATCCCTAAAACCTATTTCATATCTTATCTAAATATATATATATATATATATTTTTTAATTAAATATTTAAAGTGAAAAGTAAAATTCAAATTTTAAATATTACCTAATTTTATTTATTTTTTAAATCTTTTTAATTGATAATTATTTAAAAACTAAATATTCAAAACTTATTTTTATTAAATTTATTCTAATATAAACATATTTAAAAAATCAAATTACTTTTTATAAAATTTATTAAACTCATTAACCTAAAATCTTTCTTTTCTCATTATTTAAAATCTAACAATTTAAAAAAAAAAAAAAAAAATTAAAATAAGAAATTTTTCATTTCTAATTAGTTTCTATTTTCTAATTATTACCCTTCCACATCTACATTCCATTTACTATAACAAACACAAACTACCAATATATATATAAATATATATATACCAATTTTGTCATGACTGGAAAAAAAAAAAAAAAAACCAATTCATTTCATAGTGACCATAAACTGAACAAAACCTAATTTTTATAGAATAATTCAATCCACAAATTGAATTATCCAATTTTGATATAGACGTATTTGGTAATTATGATTGGACCACCTTCTTCCATGGAATTAATTCAGGAGAAATCCATCAACTTTGAATGACAATTTTACCATCACAAATGTAATATAAGTTAAATATTTCAACATGAATATTGAAATATTTTATTTGTAATGTGAAATTATCAGTTTGAGGAAGAATTGGTTCTCATATTAAATGGGTTCAGTTCTTCTAAGTCATGTTATAACTAACCCACATTTATAAAATGGTTACATCTAGTGTAATAGCATGTTATAACTAACCCACGTTTATAAAATGGTTACATCTAGTGTAATAGTGACAGTGGATCCATATTAAAAATAAATGAACCCTTCACAAAGAAAAATGATAATACTATAAAAATTTTAATTTTAATTACTTTATGTCTTTCTATATAAAATTGATGTAGAATTATGTTACTTAATATGATAATTGAAATATTTTTTTATGACTAACTTTACAATATTTATAGTTATTAATATACGAGTAGTCTATAGTGCGACTTTTCGAAGGCTTTTATGGTAGCTTTTTCCGGTTTAATTTCTCTAAATTAATATCTAGTTTTTTAAATATACATGTCAATTGGAATTAAACATGTCTTTCACCTTCATATTTAACTGTAATATCAATATTATTTTTAAATAATATGGAACAACTCAAGGAATTACTCTAAAATGTAGAAAACAACTATAAAGAAAATAAGATCTATTTTTCTTTCAATTATTTCATCTATATATAAATAATTAGTATAAAAATAAGATAGAAGTGAAATATTTTATTTATATCTAATATTGAAATATTTATTTGTAATTACTATTTTTTACTTTGTATATGTAAGTATTATTTATTTTTTTAAATGTAGTTTTACTCGACAACATCTCCTAACACTAGACTCCGCTCTGCCCACAATTATCAGTTTTATTTTTAGATATTGAAAGTATATCTTCATTTAATAAATTTATTGTTTTATTTATTTATTTTACTTTTACATATTAGATTCATATCTATAACATGAAAAAGATGTCCAATTTTATATAAGTAAGTAGATATATTTTCCTTAACATATTTCATTTATGACAATGAGAGAAAACAATTTCATATTTGGATTTATTTTAAATATAGATAGATTAAAAAATTTAAGCATAGTTTAATTGTTCCACTTTCTTTTCTTTTTGGGTATATTTTCTAGTCAATTTATCATTTCATAAAATTATAAGCTTCAATTGTGTAGTTTATAATAAACTTATAAATTTCAATTGTGTAATTTGCATAATTGAGTCTTCTAGAGATTTTTCATGGAGCTGAATCCATTTATGCATTTTAAATAACAAGAAGCACAATCTTGCCAAAATATGTATCATAAGATCCCAGAGAAAGAAGCAAAAACTTTAAATACTTGGACTATAATTTTTAAATATAGTATAATAATTCAATGTTTTTCCCTTGAGCATATTTTCCAATTAATTTTTCTGAAAATTTAATATGAATTTCATTGAATAGTAAATTTAATCTCAGCTAGATTTCTTAGAGTTTTATGTTTGAACTAGGTAATTTACAAAATTCTTGTGCCTCCTTGATTTTTGAGAAAATTAAGCCCATCTATATATTCAAAAACACATTTTAAATAACAAAAATTACAATATATATACACATTTTAAACAACAAAATTGACAATATATATATATATATATATATATATATATATAAAATAAAAAAGAAACAAAATAGTTAAAAACCTTTTAAACACCGTGTAACTGTTTTACATATTTTCCCAATAGTTAGACAATGCATTTTAAGCATAGTCTAATCCCATAGAGATTATCTCTAAGAGATCCGTTCCCCATGTACTCACACAAGCATTTGCTCGGAGCCTTCCTCGAAACAAAATGCAATCAGCCCCACAAGATTCTTAAGATGAACGCGAGACAGCAGTTCTAGAGTATCGAGAGTAGGAGCACGGATCGGCCAGGTGATCAATGAAGATTCTCCAAACCCACATCTAAACCCTAAGTAGATACTCCTTAAATATTTTTTCAAAACACTAAATTTATCGCAACTTAACGAAATAAAATCATATTTAGCCCCACACATATATATATAAATTTAATTTTATTTAATACATGATGAGATATGTAAATAAAAATATTGACCAAAAATATTTATTTAAAACAAATTCATAACTTTCTGAGTTACTATTTTACTTTCATTGAGACAATTAATTGAGAGAATCTCAAAAACTTTTAAATGACAATTTCAACTATCACAAATGACACAAATGCAATATGAGTTAAATATTTTAATATGGATATTGAAATATTTTATTTGTGATGAGAAAGTATGAGTTTGAGAAAAAAATAGTTCTCACATTAAATAAATTCAGCTCTTCAAAGACATGTTATAAAGGACTCATATTTATGAAATGGTTGTATCTGATGTAATAATGACATTAGATCCATATTAAAAATCAAATGAAAATATAAAGAAATTTTTAGTTTTAATTACTTTGTCACATTATATAGAATTGATAATCTATATAAAATTGATGTAGAATTCTGTTACTTAATATAATAATTTCAATATTTTTTTTATGGCTAACATTAAAATATTTATTGTTATTAATAAGTAGTTTTTTAAATATACATGTCAATTAGAAGTAAACATTTCCTTCTCCTGTAGTATCAATATTATTTTAAATGATATGGAACAACTCAAAGAATTACACATCTTCTCATACTCTAAAATGTAGAAAACAATTATAAAGAAATTGAGATTTTTTTTTTGCTTTCAATTATTTCATCCCTTTGTAAAATTAGTATAAGAATAAGATGGAATTGGAATATTTTATTTATATCTATTATTGGAATATTTATTTGTAATTACTATTTTTTACGTTGTATATATAAGTATTGCTTATTCTTTTCAAATGTAACTTTACTCTACAACATCTCCCAACACTAGACTCCTCTCCACACACAATTATCAATTTTCTTTTTAGGTATTGAAAGTATATCTTCATTTAATAAATTTATTGTTTTATTTATTTATTTTACTTTTAGATATTATATTCATATCTATAATATAACATGAAAGAGATGGAGGTAAGTAGATATTTTTTCTTTAACATATTTCATTTATGATAATGAGAGAAAACACTTTCATATTTGGATTTATTTTAAACATAGATAGATTAAAAAATTTAAGTATAGTTTAATTGTTCCACTTTCTTTTCTTTTTGGGTATATTTTCTAGTCAATTTATCATTTCATAAAATTATAAGCTTGAATTGTGCAACTTATAATAAAATCATAAATTTGAATTGTGTAATTTGCATAATTGAGTGTCCTAAATATTTTTCATGGGGTTGAATCCATTTATTTATTTTAAATAACAAGAATCACAATCTTGCCAAAATATGTTTCATTGGATTCCAAAGAAATAAGAAAAAACTTTAAATACTTAGACTATAGTTTTCAAATATAGTATAATTATTGAATGTTTTTCCCTTGGGCATAGTTTCCAATTAATTTTTCTAAAATTTAATATGGATTTCATAGAATATTAAATTTGAGCTCAGTAAACGTTTTTTTTTATCCAAAAATCCAATAGCCCTAGATTTCTTAGACTTTTAAATTTGAACTGGGTAATATACAAAATTCTAGTGCCTCCTCGGTTTTTGAGGTAATTGAACCCATCTATGCATTCAAAAACACATTTTAGACAACAAGAATCACAATATTGCCAAAAAAATGTATATGCTAAGAAAAGTAAAGAAAGGGAATAGTTAGACACCTTTTAAGCATAGTGTAACTATTTTACATCTTTTCCCTTAAATGCACATTTTAAACAAGAAGAAATCACAATCTTTCCAAAATCGTAATTTCGATGAAAAACCACAAATATCGAATAGTTAGACTATGCATTTTAAGCCTAGTCTACCTATTCAACATTTGTTCGAGAAGAGAATTTTTAGAATTGTAAGTTCAATGATCCAAGCAATCTTTAGAATCTTAGCGTTATCCATTAAAAAACACATTTTCGACAACAATAAATCACAAACTTTCCAAAAATTATAAAGGTCCAATAAATAAACTTTTTCTTTTCCTTGTAGTCTAAGTATTCGATAAATTTGAATCCATCTATGGGCATATTTTATATTAAATCTTGCTTTCAAAGAAGCATTTTTTTGAATTGAAAGTTTGAGCTATGTAATCTACATAATCTGTGTCCCATAGGATTTTAAGGGCGCTAATTCTATTGATGCATTAAAAAATGCATTTTACACAACAGGAAATCACAATCTACATAATTTAAGAGTCTCGTGGATTTTTAAGGGCGCCAATTCTATTTATGTGTTAAAAAATGCATTTTACACAACAAGAAATCATAATCTTGCCAACGGAAAATATATGGGAAAAATTACTATAGTTTTTCCAAAAACAAATTACCAATTTCCATTTATGATTCACTCAAAATTTATGGTAAAAGATTAATTTACTTTAAAAATTATTTTAACCACACTCATCTATAATTATGCATTGACAAAGTTATTCACCACAGTAAACCATAGGTGGCTAAATTCCACCATAATCATACAACCGCAACCATGGTCAAACATATTAAACAAGCTCAACAATATCCAACCATGTTCAAACAAGATCAACTATAGTAAACTATGGTCACAATGGCCATAAATATTTTAGTTTGTCAACCATGGTCAACCATATTTGACCATGGTTAAACATGGTCAACATACTCATCCATTATCAACCATAAAAACCCATAGACAACACTAGGGGAATTTTGAGATCTAAAATGGGCCTCTTAAGAAAAATGTAAAACAAAAATAAATGTTATAATAACCAATAGGATTCAAGATGATGATGTCAACCATGGGGGATGATTCACCATTTTTAAGTAAAAGGGTAAAAATATTAAAAAATAATAAAATAATAAAACTACTTTTTCAACTCGTATTTTCAACTTATCTCCCAAAGCTTTTACTCAAATTTCCAGTGCGAGTACTCATTGGATGCAAAATTTAGTTACTCATCCAAGGAGTACCCATGTTGCATACTTTTGATGGACCCTGCTACACGAAAAATGATAAATACATAAAAAAACGTGATTGCAATCACATTTTTCATTTATTTTTCATTTTTCGTGTAGCAGGACAAATCTAAAGTATCCAACATGGGTACTCCTGGATGAGGAATTGAATTTTTCATCCAAAAAATACTACCGCTTGAAATTTGAATAAAAACTTTGGGAGATAAGTTGAAAATATGAGTTGAAAAGGTAGTTTTTTATTTTTCCCCTCTAAAATTTGATGATGTAATCAAAACTTGTTTTATTATTTCCACTATTATTTTATAATTTCCTTAGGAGACCAATTTTAGACCTCAAAATTCCCCTACTGCATGGTCAAACATGATGAACTTAGTTAAACAACGCATGGGCATGGTCAACATGGCTAACATAATTAACCATGGTGAAACATGGTTGGATGGTCGACATGATCAAACATAGTCACTTATAGTTAAATGTTGACAGCTATGTTCAACCATGTTCTTGCATGCTCATCCATAGTTAACCATAGTTAACTTTTTTCAAACAAGTTCAACTATAGTCATTCAAGTTCAACCATAATAATCCATGGTCACTATAGTCAAACATGGTAACCAATTCAAACATGGTAAACATGGTCATCCAAGGTCATGTTTATTCCTCCATAATGTATCATCTACATCAATTGTCAACCATGGTAAACGAAGGTCACCATGAGTTTGCCAAGGTATACCTTTATGAACTATAGTCAATGTTATAAATCGTGATCAACCTTTTCATCCCTCTTCAACCCTCTTCAACTATTAATTTAACCATTATTATAACACTAATGTAACATTAATATTAACATTAATGTAACAGATCAATTGTAGTTAAACATGGTTGACAATTGATATAAATGAGGAAAATTAGTTTGGCTGTGCTAAATTTCTCTTCAAAACATAAACAAATTGCATGAGGATTATTAGGTAAATTGCAAGTTAACCATGAGTTTTTATGTGTTTTTATGTGAATTTTTTGAGAAAATAAACATAAACAAAACAATAAACAACAACATCTAATATACATAAACATCACCATAAATAGTAACACAAAAACACATGATGAAAGAGTTCACCCTGCCTAGGCTACGTCTCCTTGGTCCAGTTTCCAATGGCTTGACCCTCTTATATTATGCTCAAAAGTGCGATTATATATGTTTACAATGCTCAAACAAATCTGAAACTTGTTCCTATGGATCCATAATACCCAAAAATGCCTGTGTAGACTCTTTCTGCATCGAATTTGGTCAAAAATTGAATAATTTATGACTTCCCCAATTTTGGGCACTAACCGCTCCACGATATCCACCAAATATGACACCATCCTACAATTTCGCCCTGAAATTCACTAATGGAGCACTAGATTGCCAAAATTTTGGGTGAATTTTTCAGAGTGCTTAAATTCCTAATGATGGCTTAAACCTCATTTATTAACCATAAGTCGTTGGATTAATTAATTTTTTTTTAATTAATACAAACCATTGGGCAGTTAGCTAATCGTTGATGGTTTGCACAAGTGAGGTCACATTGGGCAGTTAACCCCGGCAGTTAGGACAGGAAGCTTATAACCCACATCTAGTGGATGTATTCCCTAGCGGCTCAAAGATTGGCCACATCCCCGACAGTTACTCCTGGTGGCTAGCCAACCAGCAGTCCAGGCGATTGTAGTGGTGATCGCGACAACATGTCACATGACGCTGACATTTTATATGTCACAGTTACTATGAAGGGGGGTGGGGGGGGGTGTGGGGCTAGCCTCCTGCCCATGGTGCCACCCCCAGTGTGGCGACTAGGCTGGGGCTTGACCCCGGCCCCCACCCCCAACTCCAAAACCATTACAAAACAAAATTATGCTGAAACCATAATAGTTAAGAAACATGGTGTGGGGCACAGTGGTAATTCGTTAGGCTTGTGGATATGAGGTTTCAGGTTTGATTCACCGTAGAGTTACTCGGACTAAAACCAAAGTTTTGGTGGCCCTCGGGTTGCCACGTGGTGGCACCTGGCTGGGCCACGTGGTAACCTGTGATTAGCCACCCAAACAACCAATCAGAATTTGCCATTTCGACCCAATAAAAATGTGCCACTTGGTAAATATCATACACCGGAGGGAAACCCTTTGATTGGTCAAACTTCCACTTTGCATGCCCAGTCAGTAGTAAGGATTGCTAACTAGGTTGTCCCTGATTTTTTTTTTTTAATTTGTCTGTTTGACAAAGTGGACAAAACACGTTTCTGGGAGCATACAATATTGGTTTTCCGCGAAATGGGTTGTGTCAGATTCATAACGATGAGATATACATGGTCGTTCAGGTTTTGCACAATTCTGAAAATTTTAATTTTTGAGCACATGATCACACCTCCAAATTGGAAGATTTTGGACCCCAAAAGATCTTTCATTTCTGAACATGTGGATGATGGTACAACCCCCTCACCCTTCTAGTCTCAATCCACACTAATTTTCCAGAATTAAACAAATTGAGTTTTTCATAAAAATTGATATTCATTAGTGGAATTTTGAGGTCTAAAATAGGATCCTAAGGAAATTATAAAATAATAGTGGAAATAATATAAAAAGATTTGATTACATCAAATTTTAGAGCAGAAAAAGGAAAAAGTAGATATCATTTTTGGGATTCAATTGCGTTAAGTAAGTCATTCATTTATGACCATTTCCATGAGAGGTAGTCGTAACTAACTAATTTCTCATGATTTTTTGAATAGTCCACTTAGCACTCATTGCATCAGGTGATGCTCACAGGGGTGAAGAAGTGGGATTGAAACTAGTGAAATGAATCACTGGTGTCAATCATCATAGGAACTGCACAGGCTGAACTATAGAGATTAACATCCCAGAACTCCTTTGGCTCAAGCGCGCTTAACTGTGGATTTTTACCCACAATCAAGCCCACTTAGCTTGCTACCCCATTTGAAAAACCTTAGCAAGTATTGTGCCTCATGAACCATTCAAGTAGAGATCCCTTCACTCATTGTATTTTAAGTATGAGGGGTTTTCGCAGTGTATTATATTAGATATCATTTTTGGGATTCAACTGCATTAAGTAAGTCATTCATCTATGACCATTTCCATGAGAGGTAGTTGTAACTAACTAATTTCTCATGATTTTTTGAATAGTCCACTTAGCACTCATGGCATCGGGTGATGCTCACAGGGGTGAAGAAGTGGGATTGAAACTAGTGAAATGAATCACATAGTGTCAATCATCACTTTCGGGGCTTGCACCCGGAAACCAGGACTTCCGAGGAGGTCACCCATCCTAGAACTCCTCTGGCTCAAGCGCGCTTAATTGTGGAGTTTTCCCCACAATCAAGCCCACTTATTTTGCTACCTCATTTGCAAAACCTTAGCAAGTATTGTGCCTCTTGAACCATTCAAGTAGATATCCCTTCACTCTTTGTATTTTAAGTATGAGCGGTTTCTGCAGTGTATTATATTTGATATCAATTTTTGGATTCAACTGCGTTAAGTAAGTCATTCATCTATGACCATTTCCATGAGAGGTAGTCGTAACTAACTAATTTCTCATGATTTTTTGAATAGTCCACTTAGCACTCATTGCATCGGGTGACCTCCAGGGAAGTCCTGGTTGTCAGGTGCAAGCCTTAGAAGTGATGATTGACACTATGTGATTCATTTCACTAGTTTCAGTCCCACTTCTTCATCCTTATGAGCATCACCCGATGCAATGAGTGCTAAGTGGACTATTCAAAAAATCATGAGAAATTAGTCATTTACGACTACCTCTCATGGAAATGGTCATAGATGAATGACTTAGTTAACGCAATTGAATCCCAAAAATGATATCTAATATAATACACTGCGGAAACCCCTCATACTTAAAGGAAAAACTACTTTTTCAACTCGTATTTTCAACTTATCTCCCAAAGTTTTTTCTCAAATTTCGAGTGGGAGTACTCGTTGGATGAAAAATTAATTCCTCATCCAAGGAGTACCTATGTTGCATACTTTTGATGGATCCTTATACATGAAAAATGAAAAATAAATGAAAAATGTGATCGCAATCATGTTTTTCATGTATTTCTCATTTTTCGTGTAGCAAGGTCCATCAAAGGTATGCAACATGGGTAATCCTTGGATGAGGAATTAAATTTTGCATCCAACGAGTACTCCCACTTGAAATTTGAGTAAAAAATTTGGGAGATAAGTTGAAAATACGAGTTGAAAAAGTAGTTTTATTATTTTATTTTTTTTAATATTTTTACCCTTTTACTTAAAATATAGTGAATCATCCCCCATGGTTGAAATAATCGTCTTGAATCCTATTGGTTCTTATAAAGTTTATTTTGGTTGTATAGTTTTCTTAGGAGGCCCATTTTAGATCTCAAATTCCCCTAATGTTTCTTTGATTCTAGAGACACTGTCTTGCTGTTGTAGATCCTATCATGCTGCAATTTTCCAGAATTTGCAGAAAATCAAATTTTCCTTGAAGAAACAAACATGTTCCTTCCTTGGTCATCAATTAAAGGAAACTTGAAAATTTTCTCACCTTGAACATTGTCGTCATGGACATTTTTATCTTGTCTTGCCGTGTATTTGCGTTGAATTTTTACCAAGTGTTTTCACCATTGCCATGTACCATTTTTTATATTCCACTTGGGTCCCTACCATTGTTTCTTTCAGTTTTAGAGTTTCCTTAATTATAGCATAGTTTACTATTTTTAACAGTTTTTCGGGTCCTGAACTTTTGGAGCCGTTTTGAGGCCCTAAATGACGTTTTTTGGGAAAACGAAGAGCAACTTGAGTAGTAGACTGATGTTTCTCAGTCAAAAGTTGTATTCCTCGGATATATCTTTCTAACGAGGTATGGTGCATGTAAAACGGAGATTGTATGCCAAATTTACGTCCCTGGGAAGTTGATGTACTAATTTACCCAAAGGAGGCCCATAGTTTTGGCGCTTCATCTCCTAGGGTTAGGTTTTTAGATGTTTACAGTTTTCCATTATTTATCAATAATAAATAGGCCTACGAGCCTCATTGTAACATAGTTCAGGGGCCTGTAGCCACCATATCACTTCTCAGAAATAAGCTACCAACGCCCTATATAGTTTATTTCCATTCTGTCTGTAAACAAATTTTAGTTCTTTAAAATTAATGAAATGAAGTGTTATTTCTGCTGCATTTTTGTATTTATGGTTATATGTGTATTATTTTTCATTCCTGCATAAATCGAAATCAGTGGTATCAGAGGTTTTTTCTCTTTCTAGATCCTTCTTTGCATGTCCACAACGAGGTTGGGGTATAAGGAGTTAGGGCTTGATTTGGTTCAAACTTTCCAAGCTCGGCCTCACAAACCTCGACAACCACCCATGGGGGACGAAAAGAAAGATGAGGGAGCAGGATATCCTATTAAAATATTGCTCGAGGAGGCCCTCGAAAAATAAAGGAATGCGATGATGGATAACTTTACCGAAATCCTTCAACAACTGCCCACCAGTGATGCATCTGCATCCATCAGCTACTTTGGAGGTGCAACTCCTTTTAAGGTAAGTAAACTTTGACATTCCCATGTTTGAGGGCCAAATAGATGCAGACGCTGTAGATATATGGTTGAATCTATTATAAGGATATTTCTCGATGCATGACTTTTCCGACTCGGATAAGATTATTTTCGCACTCCTCAAAGCTACCCCCCATGTCAAGGACTGGTGGGAAACCTACCGTGAGAAAAAGGATGAGGGGGAACCCTCTATGTTCTCAACCGTACCCACTCGGAATTATTTCTGAGACACCATCAAGGAACAATATTATCCCATGGGGAGCTATGAGGACAACTACATATAATGGACTACGCTACAACAACAAAGGGATCAAGATGGGCATGAGCTGATGAATCTTTTCCATATTCTGTGCACAAAGTTGGGTATCAAAGATTCAGAGAAACATTTGGTGCTAAAGCACCACAATTGTCTGCATAGATACATTCAGGAGGAAATGGAGTTCCTCGATATCTCCTCGCTTGGTACAACATATTGGTATGCTGCCAAGATTGAGCATAAATTCAAATAGAGGAAGCGAGACTTTGGATATGCGAATCAAAAGCAAGGGAAAGGTGCCCCCAAACTGCACAACAAAGGACAAAGCCAAGGCATGGTAGCCCAAGACAACCTACCAAAGCCGGATGCAAATAACAACACCACGAAGCCAAAGAAGGACACAGGAAAGTCGTGTGAGTTCCATAAGAGCTCCACTCACAACACAAGTGTGTCAGGACAAGCCGTCACTAGTGGCCGAGATGAGGGCTTCTGAATTAGATGCATGCCCCAACTTTGAATCAGAACCCGACAAGGGTAATGACAAAGGGAAGAAGATTATTGATGTGGAGTTCAATACCACCATTGCCACTACAAATATCTAGAAGGAGCAACCAAAATATCTAGAGGAGGAGGAGCATCTCTTCCACTCCCAGATGTGGGTAAATGGTTCCCCGCTACATTTCATTGTTGACAGTTGGAGCCAAAAGAAACTCATTTCTGCAGAGATCGTGAAGCATTAGGTGAATTTTGAGGTCTAAAATGGGCCTCCTAAGAAAAATGTACAACAAAAATAAACTTTATAACAAACAATAGGATTCAAGATGATGATGTCAACCATGGGGGATGATTTACCATTTTTTAAATAAAAGGGTAAAAATATTAAAAAATAATAAAATAATAAAACTACTTTTTCAACTCGTATTTTCAACTTATCTCCCACAATTTTTACTCAAATTTTGAGTGGGAGTACTCATTGGATGCAAAATTTAATTCCTCATCCAAGGAGTACCCATGTTGCATACTTTCAATGAACCCTGCTACATGAAAAATGGGAAATACATAAAAAAATGTGATTACAATCACGTTTTTTATGTATTTCTCATTTTTCGTGTCGTAGGACCCATCAAAAGTATGCAACATGGGTACTCCTTGAATGAGGAATTAAATTTCGCATCCAACAAGTACTCCCACTCGAAATTTGAGTAAAAACTTTGGGAGATAAGTTGAAAATATCAGTTGAAAAAGTAGTTTTTTCATTTTTCCCTCTAAAATTTGATGATGTCATCAAATCTTATTTGATTTTTTCCACTATTATTTTATAATTTCCTTAGGAGGCCAATTTTAGACCTCAAAAATCCCCTAATGGTGGTTGGGCTTGTTGAACAAATCACACCCACAGTTTTACACCATCGGGTGGCTTCACCAAGGACGAGATCTCTGCGTCAGCCAGCAGTGTCGCCTTCCCTACAGCATCAAGCCCTTCATGGATGAGGTATTATGTGACATTGCTCCTTTTGATGTTTGTGATGTATTATTAGGCCAACCATAAATGTGGAAGTGCCATGTTGTGTATGAGTCTCGGCCCCACATTGTTATTTTTACTTTGGGAAATAAGTTGTACAAGATACTAGAGGTACCACTGCCTACCGCTATCTCTTTGGTTACTGCAAAACAATACAGTAAGCTCATTTGCAAAACCAAGAAAAATTTTTACCTGATGATCCACCCCCAGGACAAGAAGAATATTTTGGCCACGATCTCCAGACAGAGCTCCTCCGCACGACAACAACAAATGGACAAGGTCGTGGAGGAGTACGGGGACATCTTCACCTCACCCACAGGGGTGCCTATGCACTGTCAGGTCAAGCACCCCATCAATCTAACCCTAGGTGCACCATTGCCCAGTGGACCAATCTATCGGTGCTCTATTCTGGAGAACAATGAAATCAAGAGGTAGATTTAGGAGTTACTGCAGAAAGGTCACATCTAGCCGAGTTCATCGCCATGTGGGAGCATGATCGTGTTGGTGTAGAAGAAGGATGGGACTTGGAGACTCTGTATTGACTATCAGGCACTGAACAAGATCATTATCTGGAATAGGTACCCTATCCCATGGATTGCTGACTTTATGGATCAACTCAAAGAGGAAAAATATTTTAGCAAGATTGACTTGAATTCCGGGAATCATCAGGTAGCAATCCAACCCTCTGATATGTGGAAGACAGCCTTCAAAGCTAAGGAGGGCCTTTTTGCATGGCTTGTCATGCCTTTCGGGTTGAGGAATGCTCATGCAACCTTCATGAGGTTGATTGATGACATCTTGTGACCATTCACCAACTCGTTTGTAGTAGTGTACTTAGATGACATGTTGATCTTCAGCCAAATTTTGGAAGAGCACCTCCACCAAATTCGAGAGGTCCTCCAAACACTGCCGCAACACAAGTTGTGTGCCAATTTGGGGAAGTGCACTTTTGGCATGACCCAGGTTCAGTATTTGGGATACATTATTGATGAACGGGGGGCGCATGTGGATCCAACCAAGATCTAAGTAATTCAGGATTGGACGGCCCTAAACATTCTAACAGAGCTTCACAAATTTCTGGGTCTTGCTAATTTCTACCACAGGTTCGTGTTGGGATTCTCTCATATCACTTGGCCCTTAAGTCAAGTCACCAAGGGAGGAGCAAAAGAAAAATTATTTGGTTTGGAATCTCAACAGAAGGTGTTCGTAGAATTGAAAAATCACCTCTACTCTGCCCCCGTTCTCACATTACCAGACTTGCAACAACCATTTGAGATCAAGTGACAGATGCCTCTGACCATGCTATTGGGGTAGTTCTTATTCAACAGGGGCATCCAGTGGCATATCACAGTGAGACACTGTCTGACACAGTCCGCAAGTATCCCACTTATGACAAAGAAATGTATTCCATTGTTCAAGCTTGCCGAAAATGGAAGCATTACATTTTGGGGAAGGAACCGGTCATCCACACAGACCACCGACCCTTATAGTTAATATAGACACAAGGGAAGTTACAGAATGATCGCCATTAGAAGTGGTCCACATATCTGTAACAATTTAATTTGAGAATCAAGTACAAGATGGACATCAACAATAATGTTGCAGACTACATCATACGACCACCGATCATGGCGCTAACCACCGTTCTCAACTCTTGTGGGCATGAGACTTCTGATTGGCTGCTTCTCTACAAGAGAAATCTAGATTTCAACCACATATACTAGAAACTCTTGGATGGTACGCAAGTTCCAAAATTTCACCTCCAGGATGCACTGTTATGTCACGGGGGACACCTTTGTGTTCCTTCAAGCGAGTGTGCCAATATTATTTGGGAAGCACACTACAGTCAAGTCACTAGGAATTTCAGGGTCGAGAAAAAAGTGGCAGTACTGCAGAAGTATTTCTGTTGGCCGAACCTTCGACAGGATGTTGGGAAGTACATTAGATCCTACATTGCTTGCGTCATTTCCAAATAGACCATTAAGAAGCAAGGCCTCTATACTCCGCTACCTACCCCTAGTTGACCTTGGGAATCTATCTCCATGGATTACATGTCGGGCCTTCCTTCTACTAAGCATGGAAACGGATGTGTTTTCGTGGTCGTCGACAGATTCTTGAAGATGGCCATTATGCCAGCCTGCAAGAAGAATATAACAATAGAATCAACTGCTAAACTCTTCTTTGAGTGCGTGTGGGTGCACTTTTGCATCCCACAGTATATCATCTCATATTGGGATAGTAGGTTCCTCAACACATTTTGGTCCAGCCTCTTGTCAATGCTGGACACCAAGCTCACCAACTCCACAACTTTCCATCCCCAAATTGATGGCCAGAGAAAGGTCATCAATGGGATGATTGTACACATTCTGCGCATGTAAAATTAAAATCATCCACGCACATGGGATGAGATCCTTCCCTATGTACAACACAGTTATAACCAGGCTCTCCACAGCTTAATCGGCCACATCCCCTTTCAGGTGGGCCTAGGGTTCCAGCCACTATGTCCCATTGACGTAGCCATGCCATTTGCGGCTACACAGGCCAATTCGGCTCATGTCCAGTCTGAAGCTAAAAAATCGAATAGCTTCATTGAGCACATTGAGCACATCCGCCAATAGGTTCATGACATATTGGATAGAGCCAATGCTAAGTACAAGCAACGACATGATCAACATCGGGTGCCACACAACTTCTAGGTGGCTGACAAAGTGTGGCTACATTTTCAGAAGGAGCGCCTCACTAGACTCCAGTGCAAGCTTCGCCCACTCTGATATGGGTCGTACACCATAACCAAGATTGTAGGGAACAATGCCTTCGAGCTCAGTTTTCCTCCATTCCTTGGTTTGCACCCAGTATTCAATGTGGATAGCCTTGGGTCATACTTCCCAACTCTACTAAACACCTCCGAAATTGAAAAAAAACTCACACCAACAAAGTTAAACCCGGATTGCATGGAACAGGCCACCGCAGATTGTCTCATGGACATGCAAATCAAGAACACTCGCCAGCAGAAGATCCAAATGTATTAGGTTGTCAAATATGGCTAACTCCTGCACCAAAGAAAGTGGTTCACCAAGGACCAAGTTGAGTAAAAGTTTCCTCATCTCATGGAGGAACTCAACACAATGGGGACCATTGCTTCCTAAGGGGGGAGGAATGATCCAGGTGGATATAGGTGGAAAACCACCTATTCCACTTGGGGCCCCAACAGTGTTTCTTTCAATTTTTCAATTTCCATAATTATAACATAGTTTCCTATTTTTAGCAGTTTTTCCGGTTCTGAACTTCCAGAGCCGTTTTGAGGGCCTAAACAAAATTTTTGGGGAAAAACGGGAGCAACATGGGATTTAGACCAATGCTACTCACTCAAATTTTTTAGTCCTTGGATATATATTTCTAACGAGTTATAGTCCGTGTCAAATAGAGATCGTATGCCAAATTTATGTCCCTGGGAAGTCGATGTACCAATTTACCCAAACGGGGCCCATAATTTTGGTGCTTCATCTCCTAGGGTTAATTTTTTGGATGTTTAGGGTTTTCCATTATTTCTGAAGAATAAATAGGCCCTCGAGCCTCATTGTAACATAGTTCAAGGGCTTGTATCTAGCACATCTCTTTTCAGAGATAAGCTACCAGCGCCCTAGCTAGTTTATTTCCATTCTATCTATAAAACAATTTCAGTTCTTTGATATTAATGAAATGAAGTGTTATTTCTATTTCATTTTTGTATTTATGGTTATATGTGTATTTTTTTGCGTTCCTGCATAAATTCGGATCAATTTTGAAACCCAAAAGAAGTACTTATGGAGCCTATGCCTTCTTTTTCAATTTCCTTTGGCACTTGTTCTTTGATTTTTACACCATTCAGCACTAACACCTTGTTCCCATCATCATTCAACAATGATGTGTACTATTGCAAATATTTCACATCTAATTTACCTCTTTTCTAGGGCAACATGTTAGAGCTCTCAAAAATCTTATTACAAAAATTAGCAACTTCAATGAAATCATCTTGTTCATTTGATGCATCTTCTTGAAAGGTCTCATTCAAAACATCATTATGTTTGAACATTAACAAAGAAATTTTTTGACTTGCATTCACTATTCTCTTCATTTGTCCTGCATGCATAAGAGACAAACTCATCTTCTTCTTATGCGCTTTAACTATGTACTCAATTCCATTCTTGAACAAGTGGTACTTATTCTCATGGAAATGAAATACTGCCCTCCTATCATAAAGATAAGGACTTCCCAAAACAATAGCTGAAATCTCAAGCAAAACTACATCAAGTTCAACTTCGTCAAGAAAGGTTGAATTTCTTGCAAACCTTAGGATGCACATCCTTGTTACCTTCAAGTTTTCATTCTTGCATATCCAACCTAAAGGATAAGGTCTTGTATGTGCAATAGTTTCTAGATTTAACCTCTTAACTAAGTCTTCAGAAATCAAATTGGCTTGAGAATCACTATCAAATAGTGTGTCTCTTTTGGTATGCTTTGAAACAACTCTAATATGAAAGAGTTCAATTCTTGTATCATCATCTTGAGCTACATTATAAAAACTTGAAGAACTAGTGCTTGCTATGTTCGTACTTTTGAAACCCATTATTTTAATCTTGGTTTCATCTCTAGAATCTGAACCTAAGTCATGTTCAATGATTGTAGATATGTTCTCCTTATCTTTGGTTTTAAGTTTGTTGGCCTTCAACTCTCGATGGAGTTGCCAACAATGGTCTTCATCATGGCCATTTTTCAAACAATGTTTACATGTGAGTTTCTCTCTTTCTAACTGAATAGAACCATTTTATTTCCTTTTCCATTAAACTTAGCCTTTCCTTTACCTTCATACTCAAGAGAACTATCACTTTTCTCATTTGTGCTATGTTTCCCTCTTGATTCTAGATATGTGGCTTGAACACAAACCTCATCTAATTTTGTGGGATTGAACATGAGAATAGTATGTCTAAGATAACTATGCAAACCCCCAATATACTTTAAAAAAGTGTCTTGAGAAGATAATTTGACACCCAAAACTAGTGCTCTTCTCCTAAACTCTTGAGTATAATTTTAAACACTTTGTCCCTTTAATTGTTTAAAATTATGCCATTCAATTATGGTTTTCTATATATATGCTAGAGGGTAAATTTTCCTTTTAATTGCAGCAATAAAATCATACTAAGAGATTGAAATATTACCATGGTTTCTCATCTCTTCTTGTGTCTTGGCTTCCCACCATACTAGTGTTGCACCCTCCAATCTCAAGGAAGCTAGCTGAATCTTTGTGTCATCATCTTCAAGATTTTGAATCCTACAGTAGACCTCCAACTTAAAAACCCAATTTTTAAGCTTCTTTGCATTCACTTCAACATTATACATAGGCAGCTCAATTTAATATAAATTTTTAACAAGGGTTGTTTACCAATTCCTTTTGAGGTATGTTGATGAGTATGAGTAAGGGTTTTAGTATTGGAATAGGATGAAGATGAAGTTGAAGAAGGTTAAGAGGATGATGGTGGAGTAGATGTTGGCTTATCACTATTTCCATTACCTCCTCCTCCTAGAGAACCCTCTCCTCTTGGAGGCCTGGAGCTTTCACCCTACAACCTTGTATTCCTCTCTTCATAGAGGACTTTCACCATCTATGTCATGTCAAAAAAATCCTTCGTAAAATCCTTCTCATCCTTTATCATGTTATCATTTCCTCCTTCATGAGACATTATTAATGAAGCCTCAGGTACAATAGGAGGTGAATCTTGTGGTGGAGATTGTGGCAACTGTGCCCTCCTTCTCCTTACTCCAACTTGAGAACCTACACCCAGAAGCTTGCCTTCTCCTCTCTTAAGCTTCAACCTTGTAAGCATTCAAACACTTTAAAAAAAATTAAATCCTCCTTGCACAAGTAAACCTAGTGCTCTGAAACCAACTTGATTTGAATGAGGAAATTTAGTTTCGCTGTGCTAAATTCCTCTTCAAAATATAAACAAAGTTCTTGAGGATTATAAGGTAAATACATGTTAACCATGAGTTTTTACGTGAATTTCTTAAGAAAATTAAAATTACAAAAAAACATTGACCAACAACATCTAACATAAATAAACATCACCATAAACAGTAACACAACAACACATGATGAAGGAGTTCACCCCGCATGGGCTACATCACCTTGGTCCAACTTCCAATGGCTTGGCCCTCTTCTATTATGCTCAAAATAGAATATTACATATGTTTAAAATGCTCAAACAGTTCTGAAACTCATTCCAATGCCTCTAGAATTCCCACAAATGCCTGTGTAGCCTCTTTATGCATAATATTTTGTCAAAAACTAAATAGGTTATGACTTCCCCAAGTTTTGGCACTAACCTCTCCACAATTTCCACCAAATCCGGCATCATCCTACAATTTCGCCCCGAAATTCGCCAACGTAGCGCTAGATTGCCCAAATTCTGGGCGAATCTTTTGGAGCACTTAAATGCCAAATGATGTCTTAAACCCGATTTATTAATGAAAAGCCACCAAATTAATTAAGATATTTTTTAATCAATACAAACCGATGGACAATTAGCTAATCGTTGTTGGTTAGCGCGAATGAGGTCACATTGGGTGATTAACCATGGAGGTTAAGATGGGCGGCTTAAAACCTGCATCTGGTAGTGGTCTTCCCTAGTAGCGCAAAGACTGGTCACATCCCCGACAACTACTCCTGTCGGCTAGCTAACTGACGGTTTGGGTGGTTGTAGTGGTGGTCTCCACGACATGTCACATGGCGCCGACAATTTATATGTCACGATTACTATCATGGGGGGGGCGGGGGGGGAGGAGGGGGGGGGGAAGGGGTGCGGGGCTAGCCTCCCACCCATGGTCCCACCCCCGGTGTGGTGACCAGCGCTGGGGCTAGACCTCGATCCCCATCCCCAACTCCAAAACCATTACAAAACAAAATTATGTCGAAGCGTAATAGTTAAAATAAAAATGGCACATGTCATAGTGGTAATGCGTTAGGCTTGTGGATACGAGGTTGCGGGTTCGATTCACCATAGAGATGCTCGTACTTAACCCAAAATTTTGGTGGCAGACCCTAACTAGGCCACGTGGCAGCCTCTAATTAGCCACCCAAACAACCAATTAGAATTTGCCATTTCGACCTAATAAAGACGTGTCATTTAGAAAAATTTCAATGCCTGAGGAAAACCATTTGACCAATGATACTGTGATTGTGCATGTCGATTCAATAGTACAGACTGCTGATTGGGTTGTCCCTATAATTAAAAAAAAAAAAATCATGTTTGACAAAGTTGACAGAACGCGTTTATGGGAGGATACAAAGTCAATTTTCCGCGAAACGAGTTGCGTGAGATTCAGAACGAAGATATATAGGTTATCATTAAGGTTCCACACCATTCCAACAATTTTAATTTTTGAGCATAATTATGAGCACATGAGCAACAATGGTCAACCATGGGTGACATTAATGTAACATTGTTAGATTAATATAAAATTAATACATTGTAACATTAATGGTTGACCATGGTAAACCTTAACCAACTCTCTTCAACCTGGATCAACCTCATCAACACTGGTAAATCTTATCAACCATCTTCAACCATGGTCAACCATCACCAACCCCAAACAACCTTGGTCAACCCTTGACAACCATTTTTAACCATAATCAAGAAACATGAACCATAGCCAGCCATGGTCTAAAATCAACATCAAGCATGTTGAACCTCAACCAACACAACTACATTAGTAAATGTGGTTGATGTACTCAAATTGATAACATGAAAATGACGGAAATTTAAATATATCGACCACATTCACATTACTAATATGATTATGCTTCTTATATGATATCTTGGGGACAAAATTAATACGCTAAAATTGAATCAATTATGAATGATAAATTTTCCCACCACAAACTGCAATTTCATGATATGACCAGAGTTTCTTCTACCCATACGTCGAATTCCATGTCGAATTTTGATTACTCCTTTGGGGAAAAAAAATCGCCAAGCTTAATAATGCAGTCTGCATGCAAATCATGGTTACTCAGTGGTCTGCATACAAATCACACATAAAAGAAGTAAAACTATACATTACTCTTGAATATTAGGGAGAACAACTCTTAAATGGCGTAGAACTAATAAAAAAAATGGATTAGACGACTGATCAATATCCATTCGTCTGGATAGTTTCAAACACTACGCATTCTCATATGGATTTTTATGTTTCTAAAACATTTGTATAAAAGATGGATTTGTTCGAGTTCATGCAAAAAATAAGAATAATAGAATTCACATCTGATAGCTTGGCTTCCTTACTGTATACTGCATCATGTGTTTATTGTGTATTGTTATTTTTCATTAATTGGAGAAGTTGGATATTTCCCATTGAGTGGCCTATCATAGGAGTACCCCCATCCTTGTTTATCCATCTCATTCTCCACGACACATAAGATTTGATTTCAAAAACACTGAACAAATATGGGGGAACTTTCGTGTTTTAGAGGCTCAACAAGGACAAGTTTACCATTGTAAGAGAAAGATCTAACGATAAGATTCCTCGGGAATTACCATTTGTATTCATCAGATCCTGAGACTTATGAGACGTATACTTAAATTTCATTTTTAATGGTCATGACACGAAGTCTATAATCGAAATAAGTTTGATCGGAGCAGGGTGATTACGAAAAAACGATGTTACCGAGCCACCTCTCTGGTTTTAATTCCATATAGTCATTGCCCCAAATTCTTTCCACCTATCTCATGGCGTCAATGCTGTAACATATTACAGTCATTTTGGTGCTCAAATTGTCCCAGTAACTAAGGACAACCTGAGACCACGTCACTGAGGATCTCAGATCCTCTCATTCTAGGTGACAAGGGTTGGTCTCCTTTTCGATCCAGGATCTCAGATTCTCTCGCTCTAGGTGACAAGGGTTGGTCTCCCTTTCACCACAGGGGTATTCTCTGATAATAGTGTAAATTAATTTTTTTTCTTATTAAACAAATAAATAGCCCAGATTATTGAATAAAGAGTGTTTTAAATAAAATATTTTTTTTAAGAAAAAAAATGGTAGGTATGAAGTAAGACATGAAAAATTATTAAATTAAAAAATCATTACTCGCAAATGAGGTAAATTAATATATATCATAATTCGCAAATGTTAGCGTGAAATGAGAATTAAAATTAAATAAAAGAAAGAAATTAAAGCATACTAGTGTTAAATACATATAATTGAACTATGTAGTTTAAATAACATAACATCAAGTATTATTGTTATTTAACCTCCATAACAATTAGAATAATTTACTTTAATAATATTTAATAATAAATATTAGAGAAATATTAAATTAAGTGTAACTAGGTTTTATGAAATTTGAATTTATGGAGCATATAACCCTAAATATCATGTATGCATGGAATTAAATCTTCAACCAATAAGCTCAAAATATCATTGTATAACCCTAGATATCAAGTATTCCAAAGTACTTGAAATCATTTAATATATTTGAGAATAATGCATAATCAAGTTAAGCCACCATTCTAAACAAGAAACGAAGAAGAAGACCATTTGTAGCATGTACAAGATGGTTGTAATAGTTAGTAAGTCCTTTTCCTCAGAGCTACCATTCTCCAACCTGCCAAAAAGCTTTCTGAACAATCTTCTACATCTTCTTGGAAAATCCTCCACGTTAAAAATCATTTAAATAATATTTCCTGCATTAAAAAAAAGATATAACTTAATTCTCAAATATAAAACAACTTAATAAATAAAATTAAACCATAAACTTACATTTCATAATGTTCAATTTTTACCTTTGATAAGACCTCGTAAAAATTTTCTTACTATATAAAACGTTAAGTTATAAACTATGTATTTAACGTGAATGTATTTTTCAAAAACTCAAGATAGAATCTAAAATATTAAATTTAATACAGTTTTCTCTTTTAAATTTAAGTTTACAATTTAGCAAATCATAAATGTATATATATAAATCATGGATTTAATTATATTTTCTAAATTCATATCTATGGATCTGAAATAAATATTATAAACCATACATATAGTTTCAATATAATAAATATAAATATGAAATTTGAGATCCAAAAAATATATATAACATTATAGTTTCAAACGAATCTAAATAAATGTATAAATTTTAAAATTATATATATAACCTGTTTATTAAAGTTTCTTTTAAACGTACTTTATATTTTTGTCGGCTCCATGGAGGAAAGTTGAGGATCAATACCTTGGAATCCCACGTGCCTCTTCAAGCTCATGAGTAACCTCTTTAATGTGTAAGTGAGGAGTAGGAGGTAGATAGCGTAACTTGAAGGTTTTTTTTTTAAAGCAACGTGATTACCTTTACATGAGGTAGAGAATGGAGAGAAGCTAGGTAAGTTTGTTAGTTTATTTTTAATATGTATTTTTTCTTTTTTATTATCTTAATAATTTTATTTTTATTTTTTAGAATATAATTATAATTATAACTTGTGAATTTTTTATAATTATTTTAATATTTATAATTTAGTTATTTAATTTTAATTCTATTTGATTTTAATTTGATTTTAATTTATTATAATAATAATTGTAATTATTAATTTAAAATTAAAGTTTTGATTTTTTATTTAATATAATTGTTGTAGGTTTTAATTTTGTATAAGAATTATCTGTAAACAAATTTTTAAAAAGAGAAAATAAACAATAGCGAGAGCATAAAACATAAAACAAATATATAGAGATTTTTTCCTTTGATCTCAAATTGGGACTATTAGTTTGATTTTTTCATTATATTCATTTAGTGTTACAACACATATATATACAGGCGAAAGCATTCATAAACCCCAATCCATTAACCCTGTATTAGAATATAACCATAATTCTCTTGACGAAATCTATAAAATACCAGGGGCCAAAAACCATCATGCCCCAAAACTATGTGCAAACCCATGCACAAAACCATAGGCGGGTCCGCCCACCTAAAATAGGGTCCAAAAGTTGTTTCCCGGGGCATTGCCCCAGACCCCGTGCAAGGGGCTACTCGCCCCATGCAAACCCCTGTTACCCCCCCCCACTGCACTCAGTTCAATGAACAAGGGCGACTATTGTCCCCCCCCCGTGTGTGCGACTATTCCTGGAAAGAATATAACACATAACCAACATTCTCCCACTTGTTGTTTTCTTTCTGCATGGGGCCACAGGAGAGCATAGTCATTAGTCTAGCCCTACAACACCCATTGTTTCTCTACACCAAGAGAACTTTTGAGTGCTCACAGACTTCGTCAATGCATGTGCAACATTCTTCAAAGTGTCCACCTTTACCAGTAGCACCTTTTTATCCTCCATCATATCTCTCACAAAGTGATATTAAACATCAATGTGATTTGTCTTTGAATGATAAGCAAGGTTATTAGCCAAGAAAATTGCACTTTGGCTATCATAGTTTATCCTTATAGCTCGTTGCACCAACCCCATACTTGAACACAATTTCTGTAACCAAACTGTTTCCTTGCTTGCATGAGTGGTTGTCATGTATTCTGCCTTTGTAGTTGAAAGAGACACTATAGATTGAATTTTACTCATCCAACTGACTGCACCTCCAAATAGGCTAAACACATACCCACGTGTAGATCTTCATGGTCCAGATCTCTAGCCCAGTCTGCATCAACAAAACCATAGATGTCCAAAATTCTGTCCAATCCTGGTCTTCCCTGGTAGCACAAACCATGATCACTAGTGCCACACAAATATCTGAAAACCCGCTTCATTGTTGTCCAATGCTCCTTCCCTGGTTTTGACATAAACATGCTCAATACTCCCACTACATGTACAATGTATGGTCTAGTAGATACCATCGCATACATCAGGCTACCCATTGCACTTGTATATGGAACACGGGACATATCCTCCTCTTCTTCTTGTGTCTTGGGACACTGTTGAGTAGATAGCTTTACACCTACACAAATAGGAACCTTCATTAGTTTACTATCCTGCATATTGAAGCTCTGTAATATTGTCTCGATATACTTCTTCTAGTTTAACCATAGCTTCCTCTTTGCTCGATCTCTCTTAATTTTCATGCCTAAAATATAGTTTGCAGCACTAAGATCCTTCATGTCGAATTTGGAGAAAAATTGGGTCTTCAAATCTTGGATAATTTCTTTTCCATTTCCAACCAACAACATATCATCCACATACAAGACCAAATAAGTAACACGCTCACCAATTAATTTAAAATACACACAATGATCCTCTTTTCTTCTAGTGAAGCCAAGTCCCCGTATATAGGTATCAAATTTCTGATACCATATCCTTGGCGACTTTTTTAATCCATACAAAGATTTTTGTAACCTACATATCAGTTCTTTCTTACCCTTCACCATAAAGCCTTCATGTTGCTTTATGTATATCTCCTCTTCCAGATCCCCGTGATGAAATGTTGTCTTCACATCCATCTGTTCTACCTCAAAATAAAATGCAGCAATAACAGATAAAAGTAATCTAATAGAATTAACCTTGGTAAGAGGAGAAAAAATATCACCAAAATAAATTCCCAACACCTAGGAATAACCTTTAGCTACCAACGGAGCTTTGTATTTCTCCACCTTGCCTTCTACATTAATCTTCTTCTTAAAAACCCACTTTCTCCTGTTGGGCTTCCTTCTTGCTTGGAACTCCACTAGATCCCATGTCTCATTTGTATGCAAGGATGTCATTTCATCAACCATGGCCTCCTTCCAGATCTTTCCATCCTCTAAATCCACTACCTCCCTGACAATTATGGGATCATCATCAGTGATAGTTAAAGAAAAAATTGAACAGAAAGAAGATGGACTATACGTTTATGGTTGCCTTCTTTCCCAAACTGATCATCTCACAACTAGAGTTTGTGGCTCTTCCTCTTTTGAATCTTATTTTGTTGTAGAGTCGGATTCATCCTCCTCAAACTCTTTCACCTCTCTAAACACCACATATCGACTGTACACAACCTTCCTTGTTTCTGGGTTCCAAATCTTGTAACATTTTAAACCATCCTTAACCCAATAAAGATGAAACTTTCAGATTTATTATCCAACTGGGTCCTTTTCTCCTTTGGAACATGTACATATGCTTCACATCCAAAGACCCTCAGATGTGAAAGAGAGGGTTTCGTACCAATCCATACCACTTGTGGAGTCTTATCCTCTAACGCTGATGAAGGTGATTTGTTAACTAGGTAACATGCAGTCTCCACTACCTGTACCCAGAATTCTTGTCTAAAGTTGGTACCACTGAGCATGCTTCTTGCATTTTCCATCAACGTTTTTTTCATTCTTTCTGCAACTCCATTTTGCTGAGGTGTGTATGGAGTAGTCTTCTGTCATGCTATACCACACTTCTTACAGAACTCTTCAAATTCCTTCTTGTAGAACTCTCCACCATTATTTGTCCTCAACACCTTTATCTTCTTCTCTATCTGGTTTTCCACCAGAGCCTTAAATTCTTTAAATCTTTCAAAGACTTCAAATTTTTTCCTCAAGAAATATATCCATGAATTCCTTGATAAGTCATATATGAATGAAAAATACTACATAGAAATTCCCAGTGATGGAACCGACACAGGTCCAAACACATCACTGTGCACAAGCTCTAATATCTTGTTCGCCCTCTTAGCACCAGAAGGAAAACTCACATGTTTCTACTTCCCATAAACACAATGTTCACAGAAATTGAAATCTAGAGAGAAATTAGACATACCTTCTACTACACCATTACCATGCAGTATCCGAAGGCCCTTCTGTCCAATATGTCCAAGCCTTTGATTCCATAACATGGTCTTTTCTCCAGAGACTGCTAGGCTTTCCACTCCACTTTCAGGAACCACAGAACTATTGCATCCACCAATAACAGTGCTACCTTGAAGCTTGTACAGAGTTCCAATCCTGATCTGAATATGGGAAAGCTAGTTTTTTTGTGGTAGCTCCTTCATTAGTTAAATAAAAATGTGTTTAGAATCATCTCAAGTTAGCTAATTGTGAAGGGGTTTATATGTCAAGTTTTAAGTTTCTTTGATGAGAAATTTATGAGTCAATTATCTTTTAAAAACTCATGTACAAAAAATAAAATGCAGATAAATAACACACAACATACACATTATAGAATCAGTGATAACAGAGTTCACCCCTCCTGGGTTACGTCTCCATGGACCTGCTTCAATTGGCTAGGCCCTATTGTGATGAATGGTCAAATGTATGATTACATGCACCTACAGTGCTCCAATGGCTTTGCAACCTACTCCATTGGGCTCAGAAGACCTAAAAACCTCAAAATAGACTATTCAATCTCAGAAAATCATCTCCAGCTGATCTAGACATGACCTCCTCTCTTGGTGGCCCTCGGCTTCTTTAATATTAGAAGTGGAAAAACACTTTCATAAGTGCTCCAAGGCCTCTGAAACCTACACCATCATGCTCAAATCATCAAAATCATCTAGGAATGACTCTTCTTGAGCCAAAATTGGTTGAAATATACAAAATTTATGCCTCATTCAATTTTTCCCTAGGAACATCCTCCAAAACTGGAAAAAATCCAGTTAACGCAACTAATTTTGGGAGTCCCACCTAAAATGGTAGACTCTGCCAACTCCACTGCCATTTTAAAATGAGATTAATTAATTTAAGTGCAGTTTAACTGTGACTTAACACGCTAATGTCGCAATTATGAAACCCCACTAAATAAAGGATTAGTGCATTTTAATAATTTGATTAAGGGTTAATAAATCCCATTTAAGTGCTTTAACTCCACATTAACATGGAGCACTCCACTCCTAGTTCTAGGCCATGGTCCCATGGAAATTTTGGGCTGGGCCTTCTGGGGTGACTCCTTTAAACTTCGACGAAATCCATTTTAAAACTTAAATAGTTGTTTTTTCCCTTACATGTCAAGTTCGAATATGGTGGTCTATTGGTAAATGGTTGCGCTTGTGAGGGGGAGGCCATGGGGTTGATCCCTGACCTTCGCCCTTCCGTCGGTTAATATTTTGATCCACAAACATTAATATCCAACCTTTGAACTCGAACTTTCATATGGAGTGTATCAAACCTTTAATACATGTAAATAATTCAGATTTTGGCAAACCTTTAATACATGTAAATAATTCGGACTTTGGAAACATATATGAACTTCGGCCTTGACTCTTGATCCACTAGAGGGGGCACGTGGCAGCCCCTGGCACCACCATGTGTCCACCTTTGGTTGGACTATCCCCAACCATAACAAAAAAATTCTCCCTCCATTAAAATAATGAAATTTAACCTTGGTGGATAACCATTAAAAAAAATTCACCTTCAAAAATATCTGATGAATCTTACAGTGAAATTTGTCATAGTGTCATTGGGAAAAATGGAGAAAAATCCAAATTTTTAGCTTTGACCCTGTTTGACCATTTTTTTTAAAATTCGCTTGTTTGACACGACGATCAGTGGGCTCTAACTTCCTCATACAGACTCCGTTTTGAGTGAAACAAATTGCACCAGATTCCAGGTGACATTGTTGATCCGATCATTTTGGTTTGGTGTGACTATGAAAAATTTGAAGTTTTGGCAAATTTTTGCCCCTGATCTAAATTCTGATCACTCCTTCCCACTGACATGATTTTCGACCCACAAAAGTTTGTTATCTCATGAGATATGAATACTCCTCTCTTTCCCAAGTTCCATCATCTTGATTGTACTTGGAAAAATCTCCATGACAACCACTTGGGTTCACTGACATGCCTTGCCTTGCAAATGGCTTGGCGCTTCAACCAATGCCCTCCTTTTGCTGGTGACCCAATCCAACACTTGTTGGCTGCTTAGTAATTTATAAAACACTTTGTTGTACCAAAACGATCCCTCTGTGCTTGGAAAACTAACTGATGGCCTTCCCACTTAGAATCTTGTTCCTCCTTTGCACAAAAACGCATTCGATGCACGCTTCTCCTTGGAAAGAACTTTCCCAAGTTAAGCCCATCTGAGTGAACTACAATAATGAGTTCCAACATCAATAATAAAAATAAAATAAATTACCATTATTTTTACCTCCATGGTTCCAAATTCCACATCTATAACAATGCATTTTCCATCTCTTTCGCTTCTTGGTGTCAACGCATCAAATGGTCTACAAATGGCTGCTAACTTTTTGCCTGCAAATTATTTTTGACATCTTGTCCCTCTTTCCATCATCCTCTAGTATTGACATGATTCTTTTGCCATGATTTGGGAATTAAGGCTATTCATGAGACTCTCGCTCAAGAGTGGACCTTCCCAAAATCCCGTGACATCTTGTCACAAACACGACCATCAAACTAAAAAACACATCATGCAAGAAAAATCACTTGACGACATATCCTTTTGCTCCTTTAAAGCAAAAAATTTCACATCATATGAACATCGTCATGTCCTCTTACATCTTGGTGTACAAACTCATCAACTAAACACAAGTCGACTCTCATGCATTTGAAAATTATCAACACTCTCAAGTTGACAAACATACATGATAAAAAAAGTGAGTCAACATACTCCTCTTTCAAACACCTTCCTGACATAAACATGCAACATGAATTTAATTGGAAAAGAAATGCATCAAACATAAACAGACATGCAAGGCCTTAATTGGATAAGAAATCTAACCATCTCTTACCAAACCATTTCAATGGTGCTTCTTCCAATTGCACTTCATCATGTGAATCATCCCGACCCACATTAATTATGGAATCCTCTTTTCCATTCTTGTCAAGATATTTTTGTATTTCCACGTTCTTCACATGTCATGGATGAATTTCTAGATACTGTAGAAATTATACAACATGCATGTATATCTTGGATTCACCTGATTTAATAATCTACTAAAGTTAAATACTGAATCACTTATACAAATTATTTGCAGAATTAAAAACAAAAATGGTAATCCCATGAACATGAAGAAAGATCAATCACACACAACACAGATAATTTCCTGGGGAAAGCTTACAACTAAAAACCCCACTATCTTCTATTGTATATTAAGCATGGATCATGAAACAATTACATACAAAACTATTCTCACAAGAGCCCTCCAATACTCATCTAATTATCTCACACTATCATACGCAAAACTGACCAGCACATAGCCAATTCTCAGCTTCTAGACAACCTGCCTTGCTTGTGCATTCCCTGATGGTAAATATCTATAAAATATAGGAATTATTGCCAAACTTTACTATGCAAGTATCATGGGCACTCCAATGGTTTTTTTCCTGCATGTGTGCAAGCAGATAATCCTACAATTGATAGTCAAATTCCCTTTCACCTAGAACTCAACTGGGTCTCCACTGGATCTGACATGCATGGAGCTAATAATAGTAAATCCTCAGTTGCATGTGAGATCACTGATTGTGAATTAATTAATATTTAATTCACTGAATCTCTCACTAGTGTATCTTCTATTACAACTAGCACAACTGAGTTTAACTCACTTAACTGAGTTAAATTATTTACAACTTACACCAAGTCATGCACCATTGCACTTCGAACTCTGTTACAACTAGAATTACTTTGCATGCCTCACCAAAAACCTCTAACTCGAAATCCACTAGCTAACTAAATTTATCACTTTCAGTTACCTCATTCAAGTCCACATTGAGAATATATTATAGTTTAATTTCCATCTTAATTAAGGGATAATAAAAATATACATGCACCCAAAAATAGCACCGTGGATCCCACCATAGTATGGGTGCTTAATGCAACCAGTTGCTGAATGCAACCAGGTGCTTAATGCACTAGGAATGGGTGTTGAATATTCTTGTTGAATCTCAACACTCCCTTTCAACAAGAAAGGTATTATCCTTCACCCCGATCCTGTCTCTATGGTACTCAAATTTTTTCCTGGTGAACACATTCATCAGAATATCTGCATCCTGATCTTCCGTGGGAATGTACTAAAGCAACATGATCCTTCTTTGCACACAATATCTGAGATGATGGTATGGGATATATATATTCTTGGACCTATCATGAAACGCGAGATTAATCAAGAGTTTAATGCAACTATGATTATCACAATGAATCACTATTAGATCCATTTGAGAACCAAACAAATCAACCAAGATATTTCTCATCGAGATAGCCTCACATGGAGCTTGACTCGCTGCCATGTATTTCTCTTCTGCTAAACTAAGTGCCACGGATCGTTATTTCCTACTGTACCAGGAAACTGTTGTCGATCCAATGCTAAAGATCCCCCCTAATGTGCTCTTTTTTTCCGATGGACTGCCAGCCCAATCTGCATCCGTGAATCCATGCAACTTCACTTCGTCCATTTGTTTGTACCATAGACCATACTCTAATATGCCTCTCGGGTATCTTAGGACATGATTCCATGCCTGCCAAAAGAGCTTGGTAGGCTTAAACATAGCTTGACTCAGCTGGTTAACTATGTAAAAAAATTCTGGTCTCATGTTCACTAGATACATTAGTGAACCCACTAACTGTCGATAGACAGTAGCATCCAATACCTCTATAGAAGTAGCATCCTCTTTTCTCCAATTTATTGGAAGAGGAGTATCCATGGGTTTGCAGCTCTCCATTTTAAACTTACCGAGTATCTCCTTTGCATACTTGCCTTGAGACACAAAAATTTCACCATCCCACTGCCATATTTCCAATCCAAGGAAATAATGAAGGAGTCCCATCTCCTTCATTTACAACTCCCTTACAAGATCTTCCTTGCATGAGTGTATTAGCTTCTCATCACTAATCAAAATTAGATCATCAACATAAATAACAATGATCAATAGCTTACCCTCAACCACAATCTGGTACATGTTTGCATCTGCTTCACTTTTGGTGAAGCCCAGTCTAGTGAAATAGCTGTCGATCCAAGTGTACTAAGCACGGGGTGCTTGCTTCAGCCCATACAACACTCTTTTGAGTCGGCACACATGAGACTCATAGTTGAAGATCTCAAAACCTTTAGGCTGCTCTATGTACACCTCTTCCTCAATAATCCCATTGAGAAACATAGTTTTCACATCCATCTGATGAATGTGCTAGCCCATCTACTTTGAGAGTGTAAGGATGGATCTTATGGAAGAGTACCTTGCGACAGGTGCAAAAGTATCATCATAATATATCCCCTCGATCTATGAGAATCCCTGAGCCACAAATATGGCATTGTATTTCTCCACACTCCCATTAGTAGCTTGCTTTAACTTATAGATCCATCTCGATCTAGCCACTAATTTGTTGACCGGTCTTGGGACTATCTTCCATGCATTGTTTTTGACAATGGAGTCATATTCTTCCACCATTGCATCAACCCAAGTAGGCTATTACACTGATAGTCCATGTGTGCAAGAAAATAATCCTACAACTGATAGTCAACTTCCCTTTCACCTAGAACTCAACTGGATCTGACATGCATGAAGCTAATAATAATAAATCCTTAGTTGCATGTGAGATCAATGATTGTGAATTAATTAATAATTAGTTCACTAAATCTCTCACTAGTGTATCTTCAATTACAACTAGCACAACTGATTTTAACTCACTTAACTAAGTTAAACTATTTACAACTTGAACCAACTCATGCACCACTATACTTCGAACCTTCTTACAACTAGAATTACTCTGCATGCCTCACCAACAACCTCTAACTTGAAATCCACTAGCTAACTGAATTTATCGCTTTCAGTTAACTCATTCAAGTCCACATTGAGAATAGATGACAGTTTAATGTCCATCTTGATTAAGGGACAATAAAAATAGACATGCACCCAAAAATAGCAATGTGGGCCCCACCGTAGTCTGGCTGCTTAATGCAACCAGGTGATGAATGCAACTAGGTGCTTAATGCACTAGGCGTGGGTGCTGAATCTTCTTGTTGAATCTCAACAAATACAAAGTCCAACACTTGTCTACATGATCAGATTTGTATCAAGAACCTAAGTGATAGCTCAAATTTCAAAGTGTTCGGAAGTTTTCCAAACCTGAGTGAAAAGATAGATCTCATCTTCCTGATTCTGGCACCATGAACAATTCAAAAAACCGACACCGTATGAAGAAGTTATCGCAATTTGAAAATTCTAGTAAACTGTAATTTTTGGACTTTGACCAAGTTTGATTGGAATTTGGGAAATTTAAAAAGAGAATATTCCATGGAATACTCTTGGAATATTCCTTGAAATACTCCCCATAATATTCTTCTTGGACCAGTAATATTTGGACAAGTGGCGGATCGTCATTCATTGAGGTGTACGTTGGCTTTTTTAGGCCAGGCCACCACGTGGCTCAATATCATGCTGCAAAATTTTTGTGGGTCACCGGGGCTTGATCCCAAGACCTCTTGCCCGTAGGCCCATGCCTTTATCATCTGATCTTTTAGATGGTTCTTACCTCTATAGTGCGTCATTTTAATTTAAACTTTCGAGGTTTCCGCGTTGGGGGTTGGAGGGGCTAGCCCCTCCCCACATGGCCATTAGCCGTGACCCCGGGCTAAGAGTTTAAGCCCCTATTGATAGCAATTACACCCGCCGTTAGTTGGGAGAGGTCACATTACATATGTTCAAACTATGACATTTATTATATTTCGAAGGTTCTTTAAACACTAACATCCGACGACATTTAAACTTTAGTCACAGGCACAGTTTTTGTGACATTTGTTGCGGTCCGACAGTTTCATAATCGTTAACTCCGGCGGCTAACACTCAAGATTATCACATGCACACTCCCCCTTAACCATAAAATTTAATTCTCTGACAGTTACGCTTGGCGGATAGTTTAGCACCCTCCATATTCGGCATTTTTTCTAATTTTAACTACAGTTAACTATAGTCTTCTAAGTTTGGTGGAGGATTTTTAGGGGTCATTGGGCAAAATGAGTTCAAGTTCTATCTTGAGCTATATTTGACCAAGTTTGGAGTGCCAATAGTCAATTTTGACTATCTCAGACATTCCAAACTCATTGGTGAGGGTTTCAGACTCGCCATTAGAAGAATTTTGAGCAGGTTTTTGCTTCAAAGTAGTTCAAGGGGCCACCATGGGGCAACAATAGTTTGGGGCCTAGCCAAGGGAGCTGGAGGCCTTTCTTAGTAATCCAATTGTCAATTTTGGATGTTTCAGAGATCATGGAACTAATGATGTGGTTTATAGAGCCTGTAGAGGACTCTTGAAAGCTGATATGCTTTAGTGAAGATCCAGGGGCCACTAAGGCCAGCAAGTGCCAGCAGCAGTTCGAGGCCTGACCAGGGCAGCTGGAGGCCTTATTCAACAAACCAATAGTCATTTATGACTGTAATGAGAATTATTAATCCATTGGAGGAGTTTGTAGAAGTTTTTTATGAATTCTAGATGTCAAGAACCCCCAGAGATGTTTTCTTTGACCCTAGTGCCAGGGGGTGCCACGAGATGTTGGAGGCGAAACTGGAGCAGCCGAAGGCCAATTTCAGTGAACCAATAGTCTATTATAGCTATTTTTCACATTCTAAGTCCATTGAAGGGATTTGAAAAGTCATGTTAAGAATTTTGAAGGTCAAGAACCTACAGGGAAGTTTTGGGCAGCCTAGGGTCAACTGTGGAAGGAGGCCTAGATTGGGGAGCCAATGCTCATTTCGAGCAAATGATCAGTCCATTTTGGAGGTTTGATATGTGTTAGAGATATTAGATGATTTTTCAAGGACAGAAACAGAATTATAAAGGATTTAGTGCCATAGATAAGCTCAGTGTAGCTCAAGAGAACCGACAGAAGGAATCAAGTCTAAGGGAGCCTAGATATGTTTGCATAGTGATGAAAGCCATGCAGGGATATAGATGGTATTATAAACCCATTGGTTGAGTTTATTAAACCACTAGATTTGAGATTTGTAACTTGTAAAATAAATTTGCCATAATCCCAAAGAGCCAAGTCAATATGACAAGAGCTTAAGGAGACGTAGCCCACGATATTCGGGTTAACTCCTAGATTAAATTTATTGTTATGTGTTGATATTTTTTTTCTGCATTATATGGATGTTGCACATGTCTAATTTCAGAAAAAACAAATGGTCTTAAGGCACTTAAACAGTTTAAAAATATACACCTGTTTCAAGTAAAACTTTCCGTAAATGTCAAGTACAAGCTAGATCTTTTATTTGTTTAACTGAGTGGGAGGTTCTTGAAAATCATATCAAGTTATCCAACCCATTTTCAGATTATATTGGTATCAGAGAACTTTTTTGCTTGATTGACAGAGCAATATCTTGCTTGTTCGACTTGAAAGGTGTTTAACAGTTAAAGGATTTGACTGTTGCTTGAGTTTCCTAGAGGTGAAGGGAAAAATATTGTTAGCTGAGTCCAGAAGAGGACAAGAAGGAAGAAGGGATGAAGGCATTATCCTTACCCAAAGGACGTCAAGGAAACCCTTGAAGCACAAGAGGGTTTGTTTGCAAAAGCTTGCTTGAAGAAGAGCTTGACTCTACAGCCATTTTGTTTTGAAGCTTTGTCAATTGATTTGAAATATTTGGAATTGTTAATTGAAGTTACTTTTCTCATTAACATTATGATGACAACTTCTTCAAGTGAGGTTTCAAAATCCTCCTCCTTCACAATATTCTTCGATGAAGACATGAAGCTTGACTTCTACATCCTGAAGGACATGGTGAAAATTATGTTTGAAGATAGAAGAGAAACAACTATACTTCATGAGAAATTGTTTGCTATGAAGCAAGAGAAGGAAGAAATTCTCCAAATAATGCAGGATATGGAGATGCAGCTCCATCAAGCCGAAGAGGCCTTAACCAAGAACATGCATGGAGAAGAGGTAATTCACTCTAGTTTGTCTTATGTTTCCTCTTTAGAAATATGTGTTGGTTCATTTGAAAAGCACACTAGAGTTATAAGGTCCAAGTTAATGTTTAAAATGGACTATGAAGGCAAGGGTTTAGGCAAGAATTCACAAGGCATGATTGATCCTATTTTGGTTGAGGAGAGACCTATGAAGCTTGTTCTTGGTTATGTTCAATCTAATGGCGAAGACTCCAAAGACATGAAGGCATGTGAGACAACTCAAAGAAGAAATTTTGTTGCAAGTTCTAATCCACAAACATGTCAAGTTTGTTTTCAAGTTGATTGCCATTTTTTAAAGCCTATGTTGCAGCAAGATGTGTGTAGAAATGAAAATTATGGCGAGCATGAGAGTTCGGACAGTTTTCAAGACATGGACACTGATGTTAGTATTCAAGAGAAATTTGGAACCTCTACAAGTTCATCTCCTCATGAAGTTAAAAAAGATGGACATGAAAGAAGCATGAGAGGTATAATTTTTCCCATAGTCAAGTTGATTATGTTTCTGCAAGGCATGACAATTATACATGCTTGAATGGAAGAAATATTTATTGTGCGTATTTTGAACTATGTAACCATGTTGTTTCGAGATGCTGGAAGAGGATGGACACATACAGGAACTAGTTGAGGCAAAGGAAAATTGCAAAGAAGGTGCATAAGACTTGCACACATTGCCAGAAGAGGGGACATGTTGTTTCCCATTGTTGGACATTGCATCCAACTAATCGTCCCAAGAATTTGAAGCAAGAGGACAGAAATATTGGTGAAATTGGAACCAAGGATTCCATCATTGATGTGAGAACAAATGTTTCACATGAAGAAGATTCTCGGCAGCAAAATTCACCGTGGAAGTGCCTTGGTTAGAAGTGGTTTGACTTATTGACATAGTAAGACATAATTTCATTTGTACATATGAAAATTTCAGTCAAGTATGGATGTTTTTTGTTGTAATCTCATGTTTGTTTGAGCCACCTTGGATCGATCATCAAGGATATAATGTTCAACTACCTTCTATCAATTTCTCGCCAGAAATTTCTAAGTGAGTGCAAGGAAGACATTTCTTGACAGGAGGACAAGAGCATTCATGAAGGGAAGTGTCAACTACCTTTGAGTTGTTGTTCAAAGGCACTAAGCCATGCAAGGCAAGTGTATGGAGGTTGAAAAGAAGAGGGTGTTGTATTGTCATCTATTGTACAGATCAGTATATCAGTCTTTTGGGGTCCAAAATATTCCTAATGGGGAGGTGTGATCAGATTTGGATCAAGGACCTAAGTGATAGCTCAAATTTCAAAGTGTTCAGAAGTGTGTTGAACCTGAGTGACTGGATAGATCTCATCTTCTTGATTCTGGCGTCGCAAACGGTTCGAAAAATTGCCACCGTATGAAGAAGTTATCGTAGTTTGAAAATTCCAGTAAACTGCAATTTTTGGACTTTGACCAAGTTTGACTAGAATTTGGGAAATTTAAAAATAGAATATTATAGGGAATATTCCTGGAATATTCTTGGAATATTCCTCAGAATATTCCACAAAATATTCCTCTTGGACTAGTAATATTTGGACAAGTGGCAGATCGTCATTCGTTGGAGCTGTACATTGGATTTTTTCAGACCAATGGGAGGCCGCCATGTGGTAGGCCCGGAGGCCACCACGTGGCCCAATATCGTGCTGCAAAATTTTTGTGGGTCACTGGGGCTCGACCCTGAGACTTCCTGCCCGCAGGCCCACGCCTTTACTGTCTGCTATGTCGGATGGTTCTTACCTTTATAGTGCGTCGATTTAATTTAAACTTTAGAGATTTCCGTGTTGGGGGTTGGAGGGGCCAACCCTGGGGGCCAATCCCTCCCCACATGGTCATTGGCCGTGACCCCAGGCTAACAATTTAAGCCCCTACCCATAGAAGTTACACCCGAAGTTATTTTGGAGCAATCACATGACATATGTTCAAACCGCGAAATTTATTATATTCTGACAGTTCTGTAAACCTTAACATCCAATGACATTTAACTTCAGTCACACGCGTGATTTTCACGACATTTGTTACGGTCTGACAATTTCATAACCGTTAACTCCTGCAGCTAACACTCAAGCTTATCACATGTGCACTCCCCCTTAACCATAACAGTTAATTGTATGACGGTTACGCTTGGCGGATATTTTAGTGCCCTCCAAATTCGGCACGTTTTCTAATTTTAACTGTAGTTAACTGCAGTCTTCCAAGTTTGGTGGAGGATTTTTAGGGGTCATTGGGAAAAATGAGTTCAGGCTTTACCTTGAGCTAGATTCGGCCAATTTTGGAGTGGAAATAGTCAATTTCGACTATCTCAGACATTCCAGACTCATTGGTGAGGGTTGCAGAACCATCAAAGGAATTTTGAGCAGGTTTTTGTTTCATAGAAGTTCAAGGGGCCACCATGGCCACCAGGGGGTAGCAATAGTTTGAGGCCTAGCCAGGGGAGCTAGAGGCCTTTGTCAGTAATCCAATAGTCAATTTTTGATGTTTCAGAAATTATGGAAATAATGGTGTGGTTTTTAGAGCCTGTAGAGAAATTTTGAAAGCCAAGATGCTTCAGTGAAGTTCTAGGGGCCACCAAGGCCAACAAGTGCTAGCAGTAGTTCAAGGCCTAGCTAGGGCAGATAAAGGCCTTATTCAACAAACCAATAGTCATTTCTGACTGTAATGAGCATTATGAATCCATTGGAGGAGTTTTAAGAATATTTTGAGGACTTCTAGAGGTAGAGAAACCACAAATAAGTTTTCTTTGACCCTAGTGCCAAGGGGTGCCACCAGGTGTTGGAGGCGAAACCGGAGCAGTCGGAGGCCAATTTCAGTGAAAAAATAGTCTATTATGACTATTTTTGACATTATGAATCCATTTAAGGGATTTTTAGAGTCATTTTAAGACTTATGAAGTTCGAGAACCTACAGGGAAGTTTTAGGCATCCTAGGGTCAACTGTGGAAGGAAGCCTAGAGTGGGGAGCCATTGCTCATTTTGAGCAAAAATTTAGTCCATTTTGGAGGTCTGATATGTGTTGGAGATCGAGGGTGATGTTTCATGGACAAAAATAGAATTCTAAAGGATTTAGTTCTATAGAGAAGCTTAGTGTAGCTCAAGAGCACCGACAGAAGGAATCAAGTCTAAGGGAGCCTAGATCTATTTGCAGAGTGATGAAATCCATGACAGGGATATAGATGGTATTCTAAACCCATTGGTTCAGTTCATTAAACCATTAGAGTTGATTTTTGTAACTTGTAAAAGAAATTTTCCATAATCCCAAAGAGCCAAGTCAAGATGACAAGAGCTCAAGGAGACGTAGCCCACGATATTCGGGTGAACTCCTAGATTAAATTTGATGTTATGTGTTGATATTTTTTTGCTGCATTATATGGCTTTTTCACATGTTTAATTTCAGCAAAAACAAATGGTCTTAAGGCACTTAAATAGTTTAAAAACTTACACCTGTTTCAAGTAAAAATTTCCGCAAAAGTCAAGTACAAGCTAGATATTTTATTTGTTTAACTGAGTGGGAGGTTCTTGAAAAGCATAACAAGTTATCCAACCCATTTTCAGATCACTACAAGATGACCTTGCTTATGGAAATGAGTTCAAAACAATTACATCTTCTTTTCAACATGGTTTTCCTTGTCCAATGGACCTTTGGATTTTTGTCTCCTTTGTTTTAAAAGTTTCATGTGCATGACTATATTCCTCCAACACCTCGAAACATTATGGTTATTCAGACCACAAAAGGAACATAAAAAATTTCTCCAAATCTTATATGAATATTTACCATGTTTATCATAATCAAAAGAAACTTGATTAAAGGAAGATTTATACCTTGAGGATTCACTTTTTTCGCCTTCTTGAGGATATGAATTTGACGAGGCAGTGGCTCTCTTCGGAATACCATAAATGACATCCTCTTGTTTTACATCTCATTAGCTGCATGCTTATGAACATCATCTTGCAAAGTGGGTTTAAAACATTTTCATTCCTCATGAACACAAACTTCACAAGCTTGAGGTAATGAAGTTGTAATGAAATTCCTTCTTGGAACACCTTCATGTGCCTCCTTGGCTTTGGATCATTCTCATCATGTTTTCCATAACCAAGACCCAAATACCTAGGCTTTTCCTCAACAACAATTGGCTCAACTATGCCTTGCTCATGTTTTCCCAATCCTTTACCTTCATAGCCATATTCATCAATAATTTGGACCCTATTCCTCTAGTGTGTCTTTCAAAAGAACATACACATTCATCTTCAGAAGAAATTGAAGATAAATTTGAATTTCATACCTCTTTTTGAAGAATGTACTTGGCTAAGGTTTCATTGGCATCATGGAGTTGAGTGTCCATCTCATGCATCCTTGCTAGGTTTTCATTTGTAATATGGAGTTGAGTCTCCATCTCATGCATATTTTCAATAAGTTCTTGCTTATCCTCCTTCATGGAAATCACTTTGTCTTGAAGTATAATGCTTTCCCTCTTATATTCATACATCTCTTGAACCATATCATTCATGATGTAGGGATTCTGAAACATCTCTTTATCAAAGAGTTTTTCTAAGGAAGATAGACTAGAAACAATGCTTAATGAATGTGCCATCACACCTGCAATGCATACAAAGCTTCTTTGCCATGATTTGAGATCCGAGCTCTCAATATTGACCTTCTCCTTTGTTAGTACCCTATAAATTATAAGATCTCAAGGTGATTCGATACTTCACATTTCTTGCAAAGTTTTCATTATTGTAAGGCTTTTCAAAATTCAAATTATTTTAAATAAATTATGTATATATCTATATATATATATATATATATATATATATCAAAAGAAAGAAAAGAGGGTATAAAAAAATAGAAAAAGAAAAAAATAAAAAGAAAAAAAAAAACCCAAAAAGAAATAAAACTGAAAGTGCCGCAAGTTCAAATGCCACTACTCATTAGATAGGTTTGTCTAGTCATACATTTTAATCATGATTGGGAATTTTTCGATTTCTATTGATAGGTTAGAGAATACAAATTTTCCAAACTATTTAATCTTGGCTTATCAGTATATAGGCAGAAAATGAAATTGGCTCAACAGTTTAAACTGAGTCAATGGCTGAAATAAGGATAGGTGTTAGGATAGAAATTCAAAAGAAAAATGATCTAAGGGTTTCTAGTCCAAATGAACCCTGAAAAAGAAGAAAACATGTTAGATGAGTAGTTGGGTAGGTAGTTGTGCTGAGGAGAAAGAATGAAAGGAAGAGGTGAAATTTGTTCCACCTCGTGTAGCATAAAAAATCCCATTTTTCTTATGGCATAAGTGGATCAAAATATAGGGTGTTCACACTCAAAAGATGGAAAAGGGGTTATGTTTTAAAAAGTTTGGACTTCAGAGATATTTGGACACCTCATGTAAAATTTTTATCCTAAGTCCCGAAGCTATCATCATCTTTATTCTTAAAAAACCCCCAAACCCACATTATTTTTTTTATCCTAAGTCCTAACTACCCCCCCGGTACTCTTTCATTCCGCCGATGCCACCATCCCGTCACACATCACGTCTGCACTAACCTACCCGCCATCTCCACTCACCACCACATATCGGATGGCCCAGGGTGCATTTCGCCCCCCCGCTCGGCCACCAAACGTTAACAAGGGGGGGGGGGTTCCAAAATGGGTGGTATCCCATACCATCATTCCTTCTATGTGTCGTGCTGAGAAGAGTTCGCACCACCCCCCCCCCCACCAATACCACCGACCACCTTTGACCCCCTCTGAAAATTTGATTTTGCCATCAACCAAGCCGCTGCGTCTACTTAACCATTACCAATGTTGTTGCACCATTTCCACTGTCATTCGTACACTCTGCCCTATCACATATCTTCCCTCTAGCAACCGGTTGCGCCATGAATGGTCAAAACTTTATCCAATAGACCGGCACCAAATCGACAGTCACTCCCAATTACATGTTAAAACCTGAATTCACAACGAGAAGTAGTGTTTACTTTGTTTATACTGTTAAAATTGTAGTTATTTTATTCACAGGAAGAAACAGTCAATCCTTATTGAAGAGATTCCATTGTTCGAAAGTTGTTAACTCACAGCACTCCTGTTACAGATTCTTATCAGTCCTTCAGCTTGTGTCATGCTTCTCCTTCGATTACTTCCCTTCCCCAGTGCTGATCTATATCATTTTCCCTTGTTGCCTCCCCTTTTCTTGCATCCCATTCTTCATTGCAAGTTGAGAAAGAAGATACAGAAGAAAAATCATGACTCCCAAGGCAGACCACAACCCCATTAACCTTCATTTTTCCCTTTTACCCTAAATTCTACTCTGCACACCCCCCCCGACGCTCATTCATTTCCTGGGCTCCACCGTGTGTCCTGGCACATCACCCCTGTTCTCGTCACACATCGCACTTCGTGAGTTTTAGCCTTTAAATCCCGCTCCTCATAAAAAAACATTAAACTTTGTGATTTCTGATATTAAATGGGCCCCGTCTCTGTCCCGCCACATGAACTTCCATTAGCGCACATCACACTTCACAGCTTTTAGCACTTACCTCATTTCCCTAATCCAAAACCTTTAGATGTGAGATAAAATTTGAACATTGCTATGTGTGATAAAATTTAAATATTGCGACTTCTGATATGGGTGGGACCTAATCGCATATCATAGTTCACAATTTCAAAAGGATAAGCTCCTTGGCATATGTTACAAACACAACAGTACGATTTGCGATATTGGGGCGGACGCGATGCGGGTCGATACTGAAGCCAAAAGGATTTCAAATCCAGGTATATGAATTTTGTTACGCTGTTTTATGAAGAAAGGGATTAACATGACATAAGTTAATAGCCACCAATTCAAAGCAAATGTGGCACAAAGGGCAGAAATGATGTAGTTGATCAATGAACAAGCTGAGCAGATGAAGAAAATGGAAAATGAAATGGAAAAGATGGTAAAGGAAAGACAGAAATCAGTGAGAGGCAAAGTGAAGGAAGCAGCAAAGAAAGCAACCAAAGCCATGATTCCACTACAAGCAGTCCCTCTTACAGTGATTCCAATGTCTACATCAAAAACAGGTACACTAGGTGAAGGCACTGAGCAGTGAGCTAAGGCTATGCAGAACATGCCCTTACGGACAACAAAAATTGAAAAGTTGCAAGATCAAGTCAGTGACCTACATGACCAAATGAAGAGGAAAGATTCTGCTCGTGCCATAGAGTTACAGATCAGTAAAACATTAAATGAAGGATTACAGAAGTCCCTTCAGAAGTCCTAAATTGGAAGCATGGTAGGAAGAGTTAAACAAATTGTTTGGTTGGATGTAGTTGAATCTGCGGAGGATATATGGCCATCAATTCAAATAAGTTGGGAACAAAGGGATTTAATTGAATCAGTGAAAGTTGTCATTAAGAGAGAAAACATGAACTTTGGGATAAGCCCCAAACTGCCAACAATACCATCAAATTCCTGAATTCTAAAAGCAGTCTTGAAGTGAAGCAACTGCAAGTAGTAGATGGAACAACCACCATACTAGAGGTAAAAAAGTTTTAAACAAGAAAAGTCTAGTTACACAATGGGAATAAAGGTGTTATCAGCTAGAGATCAGAGTAAGTAGATTTTTCAATAAGATTGAGCCACTAAAAAAAAAATGGATTGCCTTCCTTGTCTGTTATCAATGATAAGTTGATTGCCAGGCATCGATTATATCAAAAATCTCACATGTATTTCAAAGGATACATCCAAGCATACCAATATGAAGAATAATGTGACGAGGAAATAATTTTATGAAGTTATCAGCAATGTTGTCTTCATACAACATGAGATTAAGCACATTTTTCAGTTGAGGCCAACGTTGGTGAAGTACATCGAGACTGATGAAGTCTATAGAAAAGTTGAACAGAACTAAAATTACGACTCTAGAGAATTGGGAAAATTTATGTAGACTCCAGGGAGGAAGACAACCTAGCATGATGAAAAAACAAGCAGCGCAGTAACTTGTTTGCATCAGCATATCTAGTGTATTAGAACAACTCAGTAGTATCAAATTTTCTAGCACAATAGGTCGCTACAACACTGAATAACAACTTCACAAGGACTCTAGACATCTGTTAAAAGGGTCGTCACACTCAATGACGGTTTCATAGTGACTTTATCCATCTATTAAAAAACTTTCACAACACGTCCATGCATGTGACACACAGGTAAAGTTTCAGTTATTTTTGTAATAAACGAATTGATTGCCTTTTTTATAGCGGCAATCAATCGAAAATAGCTTAAATATGGAATTTTATTCTGTATTAGGGGTCGGAACCTAGTTTTGTCAGCACTTTTCATTGCAAGTATTTGTATGTTTCAAGTTGGAGCTTCAATAAAGAGATCAGTCTACAAGATTCATGTGTTGTGTCATCGTGTTGATGTTTTCCCTTATTCATGTTTAATGTTTTCCCACTGTAATATTTTCATGTGCGTTGTTTAAAATTATGATTGTAAAACATGAAGGTTACATTAAGATTTATTGTTCAGAGTACCTTAATTCTAATTGTCTTTACAATTTTAATGTTTTCTTCTGATGTGTTGTTTAATAATTCTTAATTTCTCTTAAGTCATTACTGAAATAAACTTTCTCCATTTGATAATTCCACTCAGTTATAAACACCAGCATTCACAAATAGCTTTCCTTGCTTTCGCTCTGGAATTTGATGCGTATACCCAACCTATTTTGACTCCATAGCCCAATGGAAGTTGTTTAAAGAAAACCCTTAAATCCAACCACGAATAATCAAACAAAGCAACCCTCACAATCGATTTAAGTAGCTTAATATCAGATACCTTAAAACAAATCCAAATCTTATATAGAGAGATCCCTCTTCGAGTTTAGGAGGGCTAGATCCTAGGCTTCAAGTGGTTTTTATGTCACGCTTTATAATTTAGTCTTACCATTTTTTAAAAATTTAGAGTGATAACATAGTGGTGAACATACTGGGGACATAGCTGAAAGTTTTCAATTTTTGTCCGAATTTAGAAAACCCCAGTCCAAAGCATTGTATGACACAAATTCCTTTTAAAGATTGGTTTCTTCTAGTGTTCAATAATAATTTTGTTTATGATTTTCAACTAAATTCTGGCTCCCAAAAGAAGATCCACCAGATCCAAATCCCCATCCTATTGTAGACAATCCTGAGAAGATCTTGAGGAAAAATCCTAGAATAGAAAGTCAAACAAGTAATAGAGTTCTTTACAGGTCTAGTTCCTTACCTGATATTTTTTTCACTTTTCAAGACATTCAATTTGATTTTAATTTTGAGGAAATTATTTTTATAACTAAATCTCAGAATTGGACTGACATTACAGTTTTTGACTCATCCATATTTCATACTTCTACCCATCCACCTTCACCCACTGTTCATCTCCCTCCACCACCTCCACCAATCATGGTAGCCAGATATGCCCCATTGGTGCTGCCAATGCCTTTACACCCTACGCCCCAGGATTACCTATCAAATATTCCCCATTTTGATAGCACTAGTCCTATGACTGCCCAACAACACATAGATAAAATGAATGACTATTTTGACCTACAAGAAATTGATGATGACAGTGTCAAAATTAGAATGTTCGCCCATATTTTAGGGGGTGAAGTCAGAAAATAGTTCAAAGGCTTAACAACTAATAGCATCCATGATCTCCTTGACTTTCACCAAAAATTTATAAATATATGGGAAGTCAAGAAAAATCCACTGCAGATTTTATCAAAATATGAAACTATTAAGAGATCTCCAGAAGAGAGCGTGCATGACTATTGTACTAGGTTTAACAGGATATACAACACACTCCCTGCTAATATGAAACCACCCCAAGGGATAGTTCTTCTTAAATTCCCAGATGGATTTGACCCAGACATGGCCTATCAGCTTAGGGAAAGAGACTCATCAACCTTAGAGGAAATGTAGAAATATGTTGTGAGTGTAGAAGCTATATTAGCTAAAAGTTCTAGGATGTGGACTGAAAAGAGAGTCACAATAAGAGAAGAACCTATAGCCTCCACATCTGATGAAAAAAATGACAAATTGGTAAGGAATACAGAAAGGATGATGGAAAGAATGAGTCTGGATGAAAGAGAAATGCCGAGAGAAAATAAACCAGTACCCAAAAACAGAAATCAGAACTTGAGAAGAAACCCTCCACAAGTTAGACAGAGAGAGAAAATAGGTCCTGATTAGCAGATTAGGCCTCCTTTTCAAGAAAAAATATGTTGATGAAGATGAAGGAATAGTGGAGGAAGTCGAGGAAAATCATATTAACTTGATGGGGATTAATGAAGATGATTATATTTTTTCTCACTGAATAAGAACAAGACTGGTTTTCACTGACCCAAAAAAACCTCAGATCCGAAGAATCTGATGATTAAAAACTGGGTTTTGAGAAGCCATTATGGAGGTCCACACACAATACAACTTAAGAAGCAAGAAAAATTTGGATAATTCTAATAACAACAATTCAGAAAATTCTGTCAAGAAAGTATCTGAATCTGAAGTCAAGAAAACAATAGAAAACACTAAGAAAAGTGAAAATAACCCAAAAAATAAAAACACAGAAAACAGTGGGAATAAAACAATAGATATTCCTGCCAGGAATGCTCAGATAGACATCCTAGTACAAGAAAATAGACTGAAGTTACCCAAATAATAGAGGCCGAAATAATTTATTTTTCAAACCCAATGAAAAATCAAATACCATTTAGTGTTGAGAGTGAACTTATTAAGGTGAAGATTTCTATCCCTCTCACTGAATTAATCAACAAATTTTTTTACAGATCTCAGGTACTGAAAGTTTTAAATATAGGGGAGGTTACAGACACTGTCAATTTAAATGATGACCATCCTGAACTTTTGTTTGGGCCAGAAGAAGATGGCAAACCACGGGAAGGAGGTGTCCCTCATTTTTATTTAAGTTTAAACATTAATGACAAGATTCTTCACAACACCATGTTGGATTCAGGTGCATCACACAACCTTATGCAAAAGTCTATCATGGAGAAAATTGTCCTGGAAATCACCAGACCTTATAAAGATTTATACTCTTTTGACTCTAGAAAAGTTAAGTGCCTAGGTCTACTTAAATATCTTTGCGTCACTCTAGCTCAAATACCTGCAAAGAGTTTAGTGATGGACATCGTTGTAGCCGACATTCCCCATAAATATGGCATGCTTTTATCTTGTTCATGGGGAGAAAAATTACAATGGACACTACAGCTCGACATGACTTGTGCTACAATTCTAGTGTTTGGTCAATCAAGAAGACTTTATAGGGAAACATTAAGGAATTACATGGTAAGTAGCCAAGAGAAAACTCACAATTACCCTCTATACTTTGTTCACACTGACCTTGATTCTTTCATTTTGTATAATGATGGAATAATTGATTCACAAGTTTCCCATTAGAAAATGATTCCATAGAAAATAATGACAGTCAAATACAAACAGAACAACCAAATCCAAAAAATGAGCCTCTTTGGAACATGAGTTTTGATGGCTCATGTGGCAAAGTTGGCTGAGGGGCAGGAATTTGGGTGTATAATGGGCGGTCCAAAATGGGCGGTATCCCATACTGCCGTTCCTGCTATGTGTCATGCCGAATATATTTTGTACCCTCCCCCCCTCGCCGATACCACTAAACGCCTTCGAACCCCTCCGAAAAGTTGTTTCCACCACCAAACAAACCGATGCATCTGTTTGACAGTTACCAATGTTGCTGCGTCACTTCCACCATCATCCATCCACTATTCCCTATCACATCTCTTCCCTCCAATAGCCCTTTGAGCCATGTATGGTCATGCCATTATCCAACAAACCCATCCAAATTGACTGTCACTCCCAATTACATGTTAAAACCTGAATTCACGATGAGAAGCAGAGTTTGCTTTATTTACACTGTTAAAATTGTAGGTATTTCATTCACAGGAAGAAACAATCAATCCTTATTGAAGAGAGTCCACAATTCGAAAGTTTTTAACTCAAAATGCTCCTGTTACAGATTATTTTCAGTCCTTCAGCTCGGTTCATGCTTCTCCTTCGATTAATTCCCTTCCCCTAGTGTTGATCTATATCATTTTTAGTTCTCAGCTCCCCTTTTCTTACATCCCATTATTCATTGCAGGTTGAGAAAGAAGACACAAAAGACAAACCATGCCTCCCAAGGTAGACCGAAACCCCATTAACCTTCATTTTTCCCTTTTATCCTGAAGTCTACTCTTCTCCCCCCCACCACGCTCATTCATTTCCTGGGCTCCATCGTCTGTCCTGCCACATCACCTTTTTTCTCATCGCACATCGCACTTCGCGAGTTTTAGCCTTTAAATCCTACTACTCATAACAAAACGTTAAACTTTGCGATTTGTGGTATTAAATGGTCCCCATCTTCATTGATGCAACCAAAGCCATGATAACCCACATCTACACATATAAAATGTGTTTTCCAAATTAAAAACCCCAAATAGACCTCAGATAGAGGTAACCTTATTTGCAGAAGCTATCCTCCTTTTTATAACCTATGGTTATAAAACCATAATAAAAATCAATTCATGGAAACTCATATTTATGATTTCAACTTTGTTTTAATAACCCAAAAATGTCAATAAAAAAGTCTTTGGATCCACAGAGACCCAACTCACTCATTAGCGACGATTGACATGCCTTACCTTATCCAAAGTTGTATTACCCTTATGCTGAACCATTTCTCCCTTTCATTTCTATTATAATAGAAATATAATAGAAATTAAACATAACCTTTATGAACCATGCTACAATACTTCACATATCCTTGCAGAATTTCATTAACCTCAAAACATATGTTAATCTTAGCATAAGTCTTAAAACATTTATAACTTACCATTCCGCTAATTCCATGCATTGCACATATATCAATGCTCATTCAACATTCAATCTCTGTCGTCAACTTCAACTCTCATCCCACGCTATCACTTCATCGCATTTCAACATAACTTTACACTGTCAATCTTAATCACTCATACATCCGACGGAAATCACAAATAAACTTGCTTGTCATTTAATGTTTTTAAACCTATGCGAAATGCCTAGTTTTTAGTTGCGACATGTCACACTCTGAATGCTATCGCACTCGCTCCAGGACTTACCACTTACCATATTTTGTATCATGCGAAAACCACATACTGGTTTTCGAAAAAAACTTCGTTGTTTCATTGTGCCATTGACTTACAATACCGTATTCAACTCATAAATGTAGCTCCTCCTCACATTTGATAAAACTTTCAAGCCATCGATTTCTTATTCACTGGATTTCAAATTCGTTTTTATTTAAAAATGCTTCCCTCCTTCCTTTATCTGCGCCATCAATCATGGTCTCTGCTTTGACATGCTCAAAACTGGAGAAAATTATTTACATTCTCTAAGTCCATTCATCAACGCTATCCTTAGTTACATATTTTTCAACATTCATTGAAATGTCAAAATACCCAGGTTTCCTTTCATTCGCATTCACAACAATCACATTTGAATGCGGAATCCTCTTCCAATTATTGCTTTTATATTCAACCCTGCACCTTTCGCTTGTCACTCCACATTGAAAGGCAATTTAATTTGAACTTTATTTCGTATTCCCCCCCCGCCTTTGCGCAATGAGAATTGACAATAATTTAAAGGACCAAATTATTTTTAGAGGCATCGATGCTCATATGCAATCTATCCAGAATCCAATTTCAAATTGAACATTCAATTTCTTAAACACACACAGTCCCATAATAACAGAATTCCTTTGATTTTATCCTAATCACTTGCACACATATTTATTATGCCAAACTCTGATTTTCACACAAATTATAAACTAATCAATCAACGCATAATTCTTCACTGTAGAATGGAATTTTCTCTGTATATACACAACCAAACAATTACAAAGGTTACTTCTTCTCTGGCCTGATATTCTAATCAGTGGCCTTCCTGTCTAATTTTCCTGTAGGATTACAACAACAAAACCCTGTCTGTCTAAAACCTACTCTAATTCTGCATCCCTTCTATGCCTTGAGGCTTATAATTTATACAAATGGACTCTATAACCAATTCTAGTTTAGATCCTTAAATTGTTCAACAAATTCCTCAAAATTCTCTAAGTCCTCAAAATCTATCCTTTATCCCTAAGGATCCTCTCTAATCCCCTAAAATCATGAAACCAATTCTAACATAAGATTTACAATTAATTTTCAAATATCTCATTCCTTATGGAATCTCAACTATCCTACTTCTCTCATGTTCTCCAATCATTAGGGAACATTTACAAATTCCTCTCAATAATTAAATAATTCCTATTTAAAATCACTCAAAACATTAATAATTGCATTAATGAACCCAACTTCCTTCAAAACACAATACCCCTATGTTTAATAAAATACACAGAATTTTCTGAGCCTAATGCTCCTGCATCAAACTCCCAAGGTTAAAATAATCATGATCTCCTGATCATGTGTTTCTGATCTTTGTCTTCCTAGATCCCATACTTTGTTCTGTAATTTATCATCTATTTCTATTGTTTTTTTTTTCTCTTCTCCAGGTGTCCATACTTTATGCTGCTTTGTTCCACTGGCTATACTTTCACTGTCTACTGCTGTTTTTCTCTTGCTGTTGCTACTTCTTTGCTTTCTTGTTGATGTCTTCCTCTGAGACACTTTCATCGTTATATTTATTATCAGTTCAATTTCTCTATCCAATAGATCATCTGACTTCTTATCACTTTCACCTCTTGATTGTTTAACTTTTATTCTTACTGTCGCCCTGTCATCCTTACCCTCTTGTTTACTGCAACTAATAACTTCTTCCAGATTGTCACTTATGACAATTTCTTTGTCTTCTTTCTTCAACAATTCATTTGACTGATACATAGTTTTCCATCCACTACTATCTTCATCTCTTTGCTTTAGTTTGTTGTTGCTATCCTCTATCTCTTGTATCTTCACATTCTGCATTTCCCAATATTGAAATTGAGATTTCACTTCCTTTATTGAATTCTGATTCTTCAGCATAATTTCCAGAAATCTAATCTCTTTGTTCCATGGATTAAGTACTTCCACATATTCTTCCTCTTTCTTTACTTGATTACTCACTTGTGTCAAATTTTCTCCAGCATCTACAACAAAACCTGCACTCACAAAATAATTATTAAAATAAAAAATAGAAGGACTTAGTGCCTCATTTACCTCTGACAACATTTCAGTATACTTCTCTAAAATTTCCTCTTCTATCAGCACATCAATATGTTGATTCAATCTTCCCAAAAAATTCTCTAAAGGACTCTCAAGACTGTCAACAAGTCTCTCTTTCACACCATCTGCTTCCATGATAATTATGTGTTCTTGTCCACTGTAGTGAACTCTGTATTCTACAATCTCTCTGTCATACTCTGAGTTTTCCAGCAAATACTCCAACAATGCAATTTCTTTTTGAAATTTCTTAAGTACTTCATCATCACTAATAATCCCTGCATTTATACACAAATTGTCAGTTTGCAAATTACAAGGTTCAACAGTCTCAACTGTTGCTTCACATATCAACTCTTCAGAATGAATCTCATCTTCTTCTTTCACAAGAAATTCTTCCTGTGTTGTAACAGCTTCAAATATAAATGCATCACTGCTTTCCTCATTCAAGAGACATTCTTCATCATTCTTTAATTCATAGTATTTATCTTTTGAAAGATATTCTTCCATGATTTTGACAACGTCAAAATATTTCTCATCATACAAAACCTATAATCACATCAAAATTATTAGATTAAAAAATACAAGGCTTTACATCATCCGAATGATCTGAACTTTCCTAACAACTTAGGAAATCATCAATAATTCCCTCTTCAGCAAGGTAAACTTATTGCTATCTTAAATCTTCACAATAATTCATAAGATCTTTCACAGATCTCCATTCTTCATCTTTACCCATAATTTCACCATGTTCTAGTCTACTAATGGAAACTCCCATTTTCAACTCAGCATCTATGAGTTTGTCACATCTCAATTGCACACTCATCATCTGTTCAAGCTTTCTCAGCTCTTCTGCTAACTTCATATTCACTTGTTGTTCTCTCTCCTGTTGCAGCGTCTGCCACTTTACTTTCTTCCTCATGATCCAACCATGTCTCTGGTTTTCTTCTATCACTTTTATTAACACATCAAATTATTTTCTTGTCTCAGCCAACTCCTTCTCATATGATTCATCAGTCAACTGCTTCCATATGCCATTCACCTTGGCATCTTCTTCTCCTTTCTTCTGTTGTGGTCTCTCTCAAAACCTCTACTATCTTTTCTATTACTATCAGTAGTCATCTTCTTCTCCATTTATATCTTCACGAGTTCCTCACTCATTCATCATGAGTTGTACCAAAGCCTCTGCAACAGCAAGTCCTCCCTGCTGACACTTACCTCACCAATCCCCTCTCTAGACTAGGTCTTTTGGCAAGCAATGGTTCTTTATTCTCTGGAACCTCTTTGAGATTTCCTCTTCTCCTTCTAGGCTTCAACTCATATGCACCTTTTAAGAACACAACTGTTCTTTTTATCCAACCTATGTTGGAATTATTCAAGGTTCTGCCACACACTTTTATTTCACTCGGAAACTCTTACTTGTTTCCTTCATCACTACTCTTAAGGTTGTGATCTTCTTTTGCTGAGATTTTCTTCAAATGCCTACAACCTAAATTCTACAAACATAATCTTCAAACCAGAGTTAAAATTACACTTACCATCTCACCTTCAAGATATCTATGTGATATTGTTTCGCCATTCATCTGTACTGTATATTTATGTGCTGCAATCTATTAGATTCAAAATCTGATCTCTTTTTATTTCCTCCATCACACATGCATTCATTCTAATTCCAATTTAATTAAAAAAAACTTGAACCTTCAAAAGAGTTGTTTCCAATCTTCAACTGCTACTAATCAGATTTAAAATCTCATCCTGTAAATTCTTTTTCAATCTTTGTTACAAGTTTCTAATGAATTTTAATTCTATTCCACACAAATAAATCATTAATTAATCATACTTTGTGCAGAATCCATTTCTTCTCTTATACCAAAATTGACGTAGCCAAAGCTGCGAAAACCCACATCTACACATATAAAATGTGTTTTCCAAATTAAAAACCCAAAATAGACCTCAGATAGAGGTAACGTTATTAGCGGAAGTTGTTCCCATTTTTATAACCTATGGTTATAAAACCATAATAGAACTCAATTCATGGAAACTCATATTTACGATTTCAACTTTGTTTTAATAACCCAAAATGTCAATAAAACAAATCTTTGGATCCACAGCATACCCAACTCACTCATTAGCGACGATTGACATGCCTTACCTTATCCAAAGTTTTATTACCCTTATGATGAACCCTTCCTCCCTTTCATTTCTATTATAATAGAAATATAATAGAAATCAAACATAACCTTTATGAACCATGCTACAATACTTCGCATATCCTTGCTGAATTTATTTAACCTCAAAACATATGTTATAATCTTAACATAAGTATTAAAATATTTATAACTTACCATTCCGCTAATTCCATGCATTGCACATATATCAATTCTCATTCAACATTCAATCTCTGTCGTCGACTTCAACTCTCATCCCTCATTATCACTTCATCGCATTTCAACATACCTTTACACTATCAATCTTAATTTCTCATACATCCAATGGAAATCGTAAATAAACTTGCTTGTCATTTAACATTTTTAAACCTATGCGAAATGTCTGGTTTTAGTTGCGACGTGTCACACTCTGAATGTTATCACACTCACTCCAGGACTTACCACTTATCATATTTTGTATCATGCGAAAACCACATACTAGTTTTCGAAAACAACTTCATTGTTTCGTTGTGCCATTGACTTACAATACCGTATTCAACTCATAAATGCAGCTCCTCCTCACATTTGATAAAACATTCAAGCCATCGATTGCTTATTCACTGAATTTCAAATTTTTTTATATTTAAAATTGCTTCCCTCCTTCCTTTATCTACACCATCAATCATGGTCTCTACCTTCACATGCTCACAAATGAAGCAAATTCTTTACATTCTCCAAGTCCATTCCTGAACGCTATCCTTAGTTCCATATTTTGCAACATCCATTGAAATGTCAAAATACCCAGGTTTCATTTCATTCACATTCACAACAGTCACATCTGAATGAGAAATCCTCTTCCAATTCTTGCTTTCATATTCAACTCTGTACCTTTCACTTGTCACTCCACATTGACCGGAAATTTAATTTGAACCTTATTTCGTATTCCCCTCACCTTTCTGCAATGATAATTGACAATAATTTAAAGGACCAAATTCCTTTTAGAGGCATTGATCAATTCTGTGATCAACGCCCATATGCAATCTATCCAGAATTAAATTTCAAATTGAATCTTCAATTTATTAAACACACACAGCCTCATAATAGCATAATTCCTTTGATTTTATCTGAATCACATGCACACATATTTATTATGCTAAAATATGTTTTTCACACGAATTATAAACTAATCAATCAACACATAATTCTTCATTGTAGAATGGAATTTTCTCTGTATATATACAACCAAACAATTACAAAGGTTACTTCTTCTCTGGCCTGATATTCTAATTAGTGGCCTTTCTGTCTAATTTTCCCATAGGCTTACAACAAAAAAACCGTGTCTGTCTAAAACCTACTCTAATTCTGCGTCCCATCTATGCCTTGAGGCTTATAATTTATACAAATGGACTCTATAACCAATTCTAGTTTAGATCCTTAAATTTTTCAACAAATTCCTCAAAATCCTCTAAGTCCTAAAATCTATCCTTTATCCCTAAGGATCCTCTCTAATCCCATAAAATCATGAAACCAATTCTAACTTAAGATTTACAATTAATTTTCAAATCTCTCATTCCTTATGGAATCTCAACTATCGTACTTCTCTCATGTTCTCCAATCATTCGGGAAAATTTACAAATTCCTCTCAAAAATTAATTAATTCATATTTTAAATCACTCAAAACATTAATAATTACATTAATGATCCCAACTTCCTTAAAAACACAAGATCCCTTTGTTTAATAAAATACACAGAATTTTCGGAGCCTAATGCTCCTGCATCATTCATCTTGCCACATCACCTTCCTTCAGTGCACATCGCACTTCGTAGGTTTTAGCACTTACCTCATTTCCCCAATCCCAAACCTTGCGATGTGCGATAAACCCCAAACATTGCGATGTGATATAAAATATGAACTTTGCGATGTGCGATAAAATTTAAATCTTTCGACTTGTGATATGGGTGGGACCCAATGGCATATCACAATTCGCAAGTTCTAAAGGATAAGCACCCATGTTATATGTTACAAAAGTCAAAGTGCAATTTTTGATATTGAGGCGAACACGATGCAAGTTGATGCTGAAGCCTAAAGGATTTCAAATCCGAGTGTATGAGGTTCGTTATGTTGTTTTATGAAGAAAGGGCTTAACACAACAGAAGGACTCGGCCAAAAATTCAAAGGAAATGTGACACAAGGGGCAGAAATGATGCAGCTGGTCAATGAAAACGCTGAGTAGATGAAGAAAATGGAAAAGGTGGTAAAAGACAAACAAAAATCAGTGAGAGATGAAGTGAAGGAAGTAGAAAAGAATGTAGCCAAATCCATGATTCCACTACAAGCAATCCCTCTTAGAGTGTGTTGATGGGAAAATCTGTCCGGCCAATAGTAGGGGATCTCCCCGATAGAAAGTCCCAATTAGACCTTGAACCGTTTGGAATAGGGATCCCGTCCGGGGTGTGGGTCTGACTACTGCTTAAGTCACCTTCCCTTTGGTCTCAAAAGAACGCGATTGAACCTGCGAACACACACTTATTCAAATGATACAGGATACATGATTGATGCGTTAAACACATATATAACACTATGCGTAGTGAGACAAATAATGAAGCATAGACGCTGAAGGAGGTGTTGTTAACAACACATCATTGGGGTTATGCTTGCAGGCTGTTCTAACCATAAAAGAAACAATTCTTTATGGCGAGATGCCCCCTTTACATTCGTGAAAGATAAAACAAATGCTAATGAGAAAAGTCATTAACATCCATTAAGAAAGCAAAATGAACTAAACATCTTTAACACAAGTACAGATAACCATAATGCGTAAATGATGCCACTAAAAGTGCAGCTTCATTAACCAAAATATTTTCGAAACTGTATAAGAAATACTCATAGTGTTCGCACAACAAAACACATCATATCCAAAAGGAGTTTAAACAAGTATCTGTATTCATATGCACAAGAGTGTCATATTTCAATACAATGCGGTATAGCTCATAAGTCCCAAAAAAAAGATCCTTTACATTTTCCCCGAAGGGAGTTTTATAGATCAAAATTTTCCCTTTGGGCTTCCTGACTCTTCGCCTGCCTGACTGTTGAGCTTCCTTGCGACCTGGGAGGGAATTGCGACCTGCGACCTAGCTGGGCAATATGACCTGTGACCTGTCTGGGTGACGCAACCTACGGCCTGTTTACAAATGCTCCCACCGATCTGCTGCCACCGGGTTATGAAGATGTGCGTGCAATTGTGAGATCAGGGGCATCAATCTATTATCCTTTGAGGGAGTTTTTCCAAGTCTGATAATCTGCTGCTATGGGAGAAACCAAAGGGACCTCTTCTTTCACCCGATGAATACACTCCAAGGGATTAGAGACTCCTTCTTCTGTGAGATCTGGTTGGAAAGAGAGGTGAGCTTGGTGTAGACCCAAGCTGGTGTGACAAGAAACTGGCCCAGGTTCTCTTGTGATGCTGCAAGGTTGGAAGTGGCAGTAGCTTGCTTAATGGGCTGCAAAAATGACTGGATCTCTTGATTCACTTGCTCCCATGTCTTCCCCTTGTCCAACGCGCCCAATGATGGAATGTGATGTAAGATGTGCATCTAATCGATGCCGCTGATCAGATGTTCGTATGCAGCCATAACCTTGTCTAGGTCCTTGGATAGCTTATCCTTGGACTGAATTTTCATATGGATCTGGACTTTGGCATCTTGCGTTTGAATCCAGTCCTTCTTTGGAAATTTTTTTGGAGCCTGGGGTTATCACGCTGTCCAGTCCATCATTTTGTCCAAGGCAGCTGAGGCTTCCTTCAGCTGTTCGTGCCTTTTCTTAGTTTCCGTTTGGGCTTTCACCATGGGGGTGACTGTTTGTTTTATGGTAAACATTTCCCCATAAACTTGCCTCATGGTAGTCTCTAATATATTGACCTCCCTTTGAATGGTAAGCGGCACTTCATTGACAAGGATATCTTTGTTTCAGAGTTGCTGAACCTCCTCTCTCAATGCCGTCTTTTCCTGTTCTGCTCTTGCCTCCCGCTGCTCTACTTCATGTAGCCTATTTTGTAGAGAGAAGATATCTCTACTCATTCTGGTTACATTCTCTTCTGTGGCTGCAACGAAAGATGTGCTGGCCAATGCTATCATCACAGGATTAGTCCTAGTGTCGAGGACTATGTCTTTTCCTGTCGCGACTGTGGATGATGCGGAAGGATTTCGTGCCAGGCATCTCATTTTCTCCTGTCAGATTTTGAAGGAGAACTGATCGTATGTGAGCCTGGTGAGATCGAATACCTCCTCTTATTTCCCCTAGGAGGAATTGACATCAGAGAGCATGGATCATGTACTGGCTAGAGGTACCTCAAGGGGAGATACCTCGATGTTCTCTAGCATTGCATCCTCCTCTTATTTTTTTTTCTTTTCTTCCTCTTCTTTTTGTAGGCGTTTGGCTTCTGCCTTTTCATGTTCTTTCTTCTGCCTGAGCTTTGCTTCTGCCGTTGCTTCCAATTCGGCTTTCCTTTTACGCTTAGCTGCTGCAGCTTGCTTTGCTTTCTTCTGGTGGTCGGCTTTCACTTTATCTGACTCTTTCTTGAGTTCTCGTTATGTTGCAGCTTCCGCCTCTTGTTTCTCCTTTTCTTTCTTGGCCTCCTTGGCCTGCTTTTTCTTCTGCTCTGACCTTAGGCTCTTCTTGCGCTTATCTTCTTCTTCTTTCATCTTCTTCTCTCTTTCTTGCTGGGCTTGGGCTTATATTTCTTTCTATTGGGTAGAAGTACTATGCCCTGTACTGGTTCGAGGATTTTTAGCTACAGAAGAAGAAGCGCCTCCTAATTCACGGCTCCTGTCTTCCAAGGTTTGGTCATCTGGGTCTTCTTGGCCAGAGTCCACCCCCAGAGCTATTTGTCAGTCTGCATTGTACCAATTTCTTCTATCATCTTCCGTCGGGCATTCTGTGTGCTGGTAGTTCCATTTGAACTTAGCTCGCTTGCAATGATCAGGAACTATCATTTCCGAGTCATATGTTCGGTGTTCTAACGCCCCAAGGTGGTAACTTTGCATCTCTTATGCCTCTGCCTCTACCTCTCTGAAGTCTTTGACTGTGTATGCATTGATAGTGAGGGGTAGCGTAGGCCACAACTTCTTCTTACCTTTGGAAAGGACCCTGGAGAAACCGGAAGACATTTGGAAATAAACCTCTTGCATTAGCATTATGTCTATGACAAATCAAGGCATAGCATGTGGGGCCCTGAACAAGCCAAAGACTCGGATGAATGTGTCCTCGGCGAATGGGAACCAATGCACTACCTTGACTAGCATTTCCATGGCTCACCAAGACATGCAAGGAGCATCTTCGCCGAACAATTTTCTGTAAAGAGCGGGGATGAACACTTGGGAGATAGGCTCTATGTATTGTTTATACCTGGAATCCCAAAACACCTTGGTTTGTAAGGGGATTGCACGAGTCTGTTTTGGATCCCAGTTATGCACCCATCCTTCAAAGTTTAACCTTGAACAGATGAAATCCAACAAATAAGAGGCCATATAGAATTCAGAAGGCATTCCTTTATCTGGTACCAATGCCAAGGATAAGTTTGTATGCACGGAGGTCATCAATATGCTAGCCCAGTTGAAACGGGTGTCGTGCGCTGTGACATACTCCATGAGAGTTGCCCATGTGCCATTGAAGGTGGTGGCATCGGGGCGCCTATACAGTCTGCAAAGCATGGAAGCCACTAATTTATACACTTTCCTAAGGCTCGCCACTGGATATTCCTGGTCCTTCTTGACCTTAAATTTCTCAGGCTGCTCCCGCCACTGCTTTATAGGGTCAACTATAGGAACTGCATGGGCGATATCCCATTCTTCTGTGAAGTCTTCTTCTCGCTCAGGCAAAGAGTAATAAACATGAGCGTCTGAGCCTTTGAGTGTTGCGAAAGCTTTGCCTTCACTGTCCTTGATTACGAACTTCTTGGGGTCAGTTTTCTGTATAATCCAATCTATCATCTCTGGGCATGGGAATATAGTCGGATGGGAACCTGCGAGATGTAGCTTAGACCTTTTGACCTTTAAGTATATCTCTCGATCAGGGAGGTCCTCTAGGAATTCTGTTCTAGTGAACTCTTGGTACACTTGGTACCAGCGCATGCTGTCCCCTTTGGCAAATGTGCATAGTGTATCTTTGTAGATCGGGGGTGGGGACATTGGCATGTCCATCTCTACATCCTCCACTGCCAGGCTCTTGTCTTTTTTCCAAGATACTGGAGGTCCCATGTTGCTTGAATCTGAGGGGACAAGTATACACTCCAAGTCTGCTTCGAATTCACCTGTCATATCCATGAAAGAATCCCAGGATAAGAAAGATGCCATGATGATACAAAACCAGTTACGAATTATCAATTATTTCAACTAGGGACACAGGAAAAGCTGAAGAAATAGCCTACTGGGTCGCGGGGTCGCAAATTGTGAGAAAGTGGAAAAGGTGCGACCTTGCGAACTTGCGACTAGGTCGCGGGGTCGCAAGTTGAGAGAAGACAGTAGAAATGCGACCTTGCGACCTTGCGACCTTGCGACTAGGTTGCGGGGTCGCAGGGTCACGCTAGGGCTTGCCGGGGTTTTGGTGCACGTGACGTGAAGTTGCTTCTCCCTTTAACTTGAAAAAAAAGGGCTAAATGGGTCCAGACAGAGCTAGGGGATAGCTTTTGGAGCAGGGTATAGGCCATGAGAGGCTGGATGAGGACTTGTGATAAGTTGGGCAAGTAGGGTGAAAGCTGGAATCAGAAGAAAAGCCCTAAGTGACGAATGAAAACAATGACTAAGGCAGGGGGCAATTTAAAGGCTAAGGGATGCAGAGATTAGGCAAGAATAACCAAAAAATAAATAGCAGGAGGAAAATGACAACTTACCCGGGAAAATCGCGCTCCAGTTGACCTGTCAAAGGCTTTTTTTTCTATCCGCTGCATATGCGAAATGTGACCTAGCGACCTCCTATATATAAAAAGGTCGCACATGCGGGCCATAAATGGGGGTCGCGGGGTCGCAAGGCGTGGTGATCTGAGAGGGATGCGACCTTGCGACCTTGCGACCATGCGACCTCAGGGTCGCAGGGTCGCAAGGTCGCGAGGTCATGATTTTCCACAAATTTGAGGTTTGCGACTCAGCGACTTAGCCCTCCCGACTCTTTACTTAAATTTTCTCTGTGCTTAAGGGGCTCCAAAAAATTTTAAAATGGGGGTTTTTTGGAGGGTGTTGTAGAGGCTACAACAAATGGCGATTCACTGGTCGAACTCAGAGTCTCTGCCGATGGTTGGCCTTGGAGGGGGGAGGGGGGGGCCTTCACTAATTGTTCTTTTTGCCTTAAGGTTAGCACTATCTTGCCTTTGACACCTTGCGAGGTTGCTTGGCCTGCTGGCTTGTTTGGGTGCTAGTTAACCAAATTTCATTTCTTCAGGTTTCTGGACCCAAAGGGTTGGAGAACTCCAGGCAGCTACAGGGTCCGGTATGATTATTTTTTCCTCATCGTGTTGCTCCGCTGCCTGCGAACCTCTCGGTCCCGGTGGAGTCACTGCCTAGGAGTCATGAACATTTCTCCATTACCAGTGAGCCTGGTCAGTACCCCGGCAGAGTCGTTACATCACCTCTCTGCGGAGGAAGCCTTTCTCAATCCTTTACCCTTTATTAGTGTGCTATTGCACTTATTTTGCATGTGCCTGAGGCACTTATTTAGATGTGCTCATGGCACTTATTTGAGATGGGAAATTTTTTCCTGGGCGGATGAGGGATCCCGACTTACTTTACTTGCAGAGAGGTTGCTCATGGTCTAATATGAGGACTTTGGTTTTTCTCGGATGTCCTGACGTAACCCGGAGTAACTCTGTTCCCTTCTGATCTAGTCGCCGCTGTATTGCACTTTATTTTTTGCGGACACCCTCTCAAACTTGCTAGGTGGGATTCCCACGCTTGATGGCTTGAGCTAGGTCATGTGCTACCTTTGGGCGCCAATTACAAGAAAGATTTTACCACCTTCATGTATTTCAAGAAAGGCCTCCCATCAGCATAGAACCTGTCGCAGTGTGCCAATTGCGTCGCTCCAAAAAGGCCTTCCGTTTTTTTTTTTTTTTTTTTTTTTTGACAAAAATGGAATGAAAGCGGAAAATATGGTACATGGGTAGGATATCCCTTTGAGGGCTGCTAAGTGAATTAATGTTTGAGGTCATGCCCATTTTCCGGGAGGACCTCAACTCTTCCCTCAAGAGTTTGCAGTCTAAACGTGTGGGAACCCAATTTCTCCTTAACCTAGAAGGGACCTGTCCATAGGGCTTGGAACTTGGAATGTTTTCCTTTTTGTTCGTGAGATTTATCCCATTTAAGGACTAGGTCTCCTACTTCAAAGTTTTTACTCCCTGCGGATTTTTTATCGAACCATCTCTTGATCCGGCTTTGGTGGATGGCGAACTTTTCCTAGGTTTTCTTCCTTTCTTCCTCCAGCTTAAGTAGAGTATCGATCCGGGTCTGCAAGGTGGGGCATGGTGTACCATGGCATTCTTGGGACAACTGAAGGGTAGGGAGAGGTAAATGGGGAGGAAGAACTGATTCCTTTCCATACACAAGAAAATACGGGGAGGTGCCGAGTGAGGATTTGGGCGTGACAAAGTCGGCCCAAAGAGCGTTGTGAAGGGCGTTGTGCCAGTTGCGTTGGTGGGACAACAGAGTCTTCTTAATGATGCGGATAAGGTTTTTATTGGTTGACTCAACTAACCCATTTCCTTGGGGATAATAATTTGCAGAATGTTTAAGCACAATACCATTTTCCAGAGCAAAATCATACAATTTCAAAGATGAAAAGTAAGTTGCATTATCGAAAACCAAGGAAGTTGGAATGCCAAACCTAGTGATGATGGAATGAGTGACGAATTCTATTACCTCTTGATCATTGATTTGGCGTAAAGGTGCTGCTTCGACCCACCTAGTGAAATAATCGATAGCAGTAAGAATATACCGATGTTGCTTGGAAAATTGAGGTATGATTTCGTCGATCACGTCCAAACCCCACTGTTGAAAAGGTTCCTCCACTGCTACTGATAGTAAGGGGGCGGCTGGCCGTGCTTCCCGGTTTGCAAATTTTTGGCATTGAGTGCAATTCCGGACATATGCATGCGCATCTCTGAAAAGGGTTGGCCAATAGTATCCTGCGCGCATTATCTTGTGGGCGGTGGTATCGCCTGCAAAATGCCCTCCAGCTGGTCCGTCGTGTAGCTCGGTCAAGATCTTCTGTGCTTCATCATGTTCCAAGCAGCGTAACAGAACTCCATCATAATGTTTCTTGAAAATCTTACCCTAGATCAACTGATAAGATGCAGCTTTGAGCCTTATTGCACGTTTTTGCCGGGCAGTTAGAGCAGGGTCTAGGATGCCATGGGCTAAATATCCCGAAATGTCAGAGTACCAAGAAGGGCTTCTCTGCTGAGGTGCGTGGTCACTCTGATACATGTCGATTTCCTATTCCCAACACTCTTCTTCAACTCCATGTGAGCTTCCAGCCTCCGCAGCCATTTGGCATAGTCCTTGTCCTTTAACAGTGCGTGTTGGTTTAAACTCTAAGTCATACTCTTGCAGGCATGCCACCCAGTTGCCTCGCCTCTTGCCTAGCTCCTACTGCACGAACAGTGAGCGGACAGCTGGGTGGGGAACGAAAACCGTGACATGGTTTTTCAAGATGTAAGGCCTGAAATGCTTGACTGCTTTGTAGACTGCATAGGCTTGCTTTTCAATCTCAGGGTAGTTCAATTCAGCTCCTTGTAAACCAGTACTCATGAAGGATATAGGCCGTTCATCATTGTTGCCATATTTCTGCGTGAGGATAGCTGCAAGTGATGAATCTGAAGCGAAAGTATACAGGATAAAGCTTCTGCTAAAATCTGGACTTTGGAGGGATGGTGCTTCAGCTATAGCCTGCTTGATTTTGTTTAAGGCCTCCTTTTCCGGTAGATTCCATTTGAAAATCACATTCTTCTTGATCATCCCCTGCAAAGGCCTGACTATATGGACGAAATCCGATATGAATTTCGTACAAAATTGATTTTCCCCAGAAAATATTGCATAGCTTTTTTATAGCTAGGGGGGGGGATTTGGGCATTGGCTTTTGCCCACTTTGGATCTACAACAATGCCCTTCTTAGTTATAATGTGGCCCAGCAAATTCCATTCTGCCACCGCGAAAACACTCTTCTTCGGGTTGAGTGAAATCCCGTACTTCCTGCACCTTTCGAAAATTTGCTTGAGGTGGCGTAAATGATCGCCCCGGTGTTTTGAAAACATGGTGACGTCGTCCAAATAGACCACCATGCTTTGCCCTATCAAACCGCGGAAAGCTATATCCATGGCCTGTTGGAAAGTTTCCCCCACGTTTATTAATTCGAAGGGCATGCGTCTGAACGCAAAAGTTCCCCATTTGGTTCGAAAAGTAGTTTTCAATCTATCCAGCTCAGCTACCAGCACTTGGTTGTAGCTGGAGAATCCATCCAATAAAGAGAACATCTCGGATCCGAACACAGCTTGCAATATTTGTTCCATAGGAGGCACCGGATAACTATCCTTGTTTGAGGCCCGATTTAAATTCCGGAAATCCATGCACAAGTGGATCTCGCCAGACTTCTTCCGTACAGGGACCAAATTTGACACCCATGTCGAGTGGCAAACTTTGAAGATGATGCATGCATCCAAAATCTTCTTAAGTTCTTTCAGAATCATCGGTTCCAAAGTAGGATGCACTTTTCTGAGCTTCTGTTGGAAAGGCTTCACGCCTTCCTTCATGGGTATCATGTGCTGAATAATCCGAGTATCGTACGTATGTAAATCATCATATGTCCAAGAATATACGTTTCGATACTTCCGAAATAGTTGAGTGAAAGCCTGCGTCTCCTAGTCGGTGCAGTCTTTCCCAAGGTTGATGAACTTTGGGTTATCATCTGATCCCAAGTTCACCTGTCGATGTGCCAAGGTGGAACTTTGTACTTTAGTATTTGGGGGCCCACGGAATTGGCTTTGCAGATCAAAGATCTTTTCAAGTGATAATATCCCCTTGGGCATGGGGTTCTCCTTGCGTTTATCATGCTCTTCTTGCAAAGCTTGATCATGATCTGCCTCGTCTATTGCCACGTCTTTGAATACTTCAGTGTTGAGCATAAATTCCAATATTTGTTGATAATCATCAAAAACGCGTAAATTAGTAATATTATCTGGCACGGAGGGTCTATACATAACTTCAATAGAAAATCCATCCCTCAAGGGGGTAAATCTAGCAGCAGAATTAGCCAGAGTATCAGCTGTTGCATTATGCATTCTAAGAACATATTTGATTCCAAGCGCATCAAAAGCAGAAATAAGACGCCATACCTCTTGTTGATAAGCTTTTAAGTGCGGAGACAAACAATGAATGGTGTTGTGTACCTGCCGAGTGATAATATCGGAGTCTCCGATGACCCGTAAGCATCTTACCTTCAAATCTAGTGCCTTCTTGAGTCCGAGGATCAAAGCTTCATATTCAGCAGTATTGTTAGTGCACTGGAACTCTAGCCGACATGAAATCAAGAACTTGTTCTTCCGAGGGTCCAGCAAGATGCAGCCCGCACCAGCTCCATCGTGGGTCTTGGAACCGTCATAGTACAGGGTCCACACGTCATTTTTTGGCTCCTTCGGGGTTGTAGGTTGGGGAGGGATTTCGGTTTGGTGTGAGACGAGAGTGGCTTGGTCTTCTGCGACAAGAGTTAGTTCAGACTAGATCTCGGGGTCTACTGGAGACTGAGGAGGATGGTAACATCCGAAAATGGCTTCCAAGAAGCACATGCCAAGCTCCTCCTGGGAAAAAATGATGGGTTCGTTAGTAGCGTCCAAATTAGTCACAGTATATTTCATATATGGTTCGCTTTCGACCCTGATTTGGTTATTCCGGCCCTTGTAAGGCAGCCACAGGTGGGACCAGTCGGTGGCAAAATACCCTTGCAGCTTGCTGGACCAGTCTCTACTAAGTAATAGGCCGTAGGCTTCAAGGATGTCAACAACCACAATTTCAATACATTGGTGGACTCTAGAATCGGACGAAAGGCAGATGATGACGTTATTTAGCTCTCCTACAGCTGGCACTTGCAATCTGTCAAGTTGAATGATCCTCGCGTCAGTTTTCTCCGGGCGGATGTTCAGCTTCTTACAAACAGATAGGGGCATGACGTTTGTGGATGCACCGGAGTCAACTAGACAGTTATGGACGTTGAAGTTAAAAATCTCAAAAGATAATAGGAAGGGAGGAGTAGATCCCCTGGAATTTGCATTGATGGTGTTCACAATAGACTAAACACTCGGACTGGCTTGCGCGGACGTATTGCTGACAGGCTTAGTAGTTGAGGTATTGGTGAAGGCTTTAAGAATGAGTTCTCGTTGATTTGTGATGCGGGCAAGCTCGTAGAGGGAGATTTTGGCTCTGGTTTTCTTCATGTCCTCAACAATGTTGTAGCCGGAATCAGATTGAGGACAAGGCTCGGTAGTGGTTTTGGGGGACCCCACCGGGAGCTTGCTCTTTTGATTTTCTCGGGTGTTGTTATTCGCGGGCTTCTCAGGAACAGCTTGTTGTTCATTTCCCGGGGGAATAATTTTCCTTAAGAAAGCCCTTTTCTTCTCCTCAAATGACTGTTCGGGGACCGGTCCTTTGCTCCTAAGGCTATAATTTCGCACAGGTTGGGCCTTGGGATTGTCTGCCATGTTGATATCAGTGACGGTAAGATTTTTTTCCTAGCGGATTATGTCAAATGCAAGAACAGAGGACCCCGGTTCTTCATCCGGGGGAAAACCTTCATCATGGTCAAAAAAATCATCCTCCCCCGCATCCCCTGGGGTTTGATCGTCCAGAAGTTGATTTACCACTGCCGTCATGCTGCCAATCCATTGTGGGCATGTTTTTTCAGAGTGGGCAGCCTGGTGGAAAGAACAAAAGTTATCTTTTCCTATTTCTTCCACATTGAGAACAGTGTTCGGGTTAGACAGAGGTCGGCTGGTGTTGGGGTTGCTCTTTTTGAAACAGGGCTTAGGTGCCTTGGTGCTAGTCGTGGATTCTATACCCTTTCTCTTCAGGTCGGAGACTTCATTTGTCGATAGCTTGAGGGTCTTTGCTATACTCTCGAGGTCAAAAGCATCCTTATCCTATCCGTGGTTTTGGGTGTGGAGGACTGACCTTTCTTCGTGATTGGTTTGTGGTCATATCTCCCCTTGTGATCGATGGCTCCTATAGAAAGCATGTCTCTTTCTACAACGAGGGCGGCTCCGTAGTTTGCTGGAAGGGTAGCCCGAGCTTCGCGTTTTACAAAGACGATGATATCCCTGGGGGAGATTTTGTATAGTAATCTATGGTAATAGAGTCATCCAACGCCAGGTTGGGGGGGAAATTTTGCAGTATGGTAGCAAAGCGCTGATTGAAGTCTATAACCTTCTCTTTCTTATGGCACTTAATGGTGCTTAACTCCGTGAGGAGCATGGAAGGGGTTTTGTCCTCTGAAAATTTCTGCAAGATTGCGCGACGGAACCGGTCCCATTACGTAATTGAGGCACTTGGGAGGGAGCGGTACCAGGTGGCCGCTTTGTTTTCAAGAGTGTGCGGAAATAGGCGGCAAGCAACGTCATCTGTTTGAACCCTCATGATTTGCAGGGAAAGATAGAAGTTGCTTATATGATCCTCGGCCAAGGTGCCTTTCTCGGGATCAAACTTGGGGAGATGCTTCTCGGGGCGCTTAGGAAGGTCGTGGAGGGGGCCAAAAAGATTCAATGGGGATTGGGCCATCCAGGCAAGTGGTTGCACTCTCCTAGCATGCTCGTGGTGCCTGATCTCAAACTCAGATTCACTCCCTGTACCTAACGCCGATGCTTCTCCCCCGTGGTGAGAGTGTTCATCTTGGTATCCCTCACGGTTGGCCATATCTCTGAGATATCCCCAATTGTAAACAGGTGGCCTTTTTTGGTTTGGGCGGCGGTGGGTGGCACGGTGTCCTTGGCCACGACCTCTATCTCCTCTACCTCCATTCCCACAGCCTCTGTTCCCCTCACCTTCATTTCTACGAGCTCTATTTCCCTCACCTTCATTCCTGTGGGCTCTATTTCCCTCACCTTCATTCCTGCGGGCTCTATTTCCCTCGCCTCCGTTTCCCCGGGCTCTATTTCCCTCACCTTCGTTTCCTCGGCCTCTATTTCCATCGCTTCCCCTAGGTGGGGGGGGGGTACTTGGTCATTGTTCTGTTGGGTTTGGTTAGGCTGAGGGTCAGGGAAGGGTTTAGTCATGCCAAATTCCTCCTCTTCGCCCACTTGGAGCTCAGGAATCGGTTCGTTACTCTAGACAACGGTGGCGAGGTCTTCAACCATGAGATTCACCAACTGGGGTATGGAACTCACCAGAGCACCATTACGAGTGATGTTTTCAGCAGGGGTCCTAGTATGGGTCAAGAAATTCATGATTGGGGCATATCGCAAATCCCTGATGAGATTGCGGGCAGTTGGGCACAAGGCTCTCAACTGTTCTCTGGTAATTTCATAATAAGGAACCTCCTCCCCTGGAATATCTTCCAAAGGAGGAGGGGTAGTATCATCGTTTATGACCTCTCCATGGGGAGTTTGTGATGGAATGTTGCTTTTATGCTGGGAGGATGCCATTTAGGCTCTCCTTCTAGCGCCAAATCTGTTGACGGGAAAATATTTCTGGCCAACAATAGGGGATCTCCTCGGTAGAAAGTCCCAATTAGACCTTGAACCATTTGGAATAGGGATCCCGTTCGGGGTGTGGGTTCGACTATCACTTAAGTCACCTTCCCTTTGGTCTCAAAAGAATGCGATTGAACCTGTGGACACACACTTATTCAAATGATACAGGATACATGATTGATGCGTTAAACATGTATATAACACTATGCGTAGCGAGACAAATAACAAAGCATAAACGCTGAAGGAGGTGTTGTTAACAACAAATCATTAGGGTTATGCTTGCAGGCTGTTCTAACCATAAAAGAAACAATTCTTTATGGCGAGATGCCCCCTTTACATTCATGAAAGATAAAACAAATGCTAATAAGCAAAGTCATTAACATCCATTAAGAAAGCAAAATGAACTAAACATCATTAACACAAGTACAGATAACCATAACGCGTAAATGATGCCACTAAAAGTGCAGCTTCGTTAACCAAAATATTTTCGAAACTGTATAAGAAATACTCATAGTGTTCGCACAGCAAAACACATCAGATCCAAAAGGAGTTTAAACAAGTATATGTATTCATATGCACAAGAGTGTTATCTTTCAATACAATGTGGTATAGCTCTTAAGTCCCAAAAAAAAGATCCTTTACATTTTCCTCGGAGGGAGTTTTATAGATCAAAATTTTCCCTTTAGGCTTCCTGACTCTTCGCCTACCTAACTTTTGAGCTTCCTTGCGACTTGGGAGGGAACTGTGACCTGCGACTTGGCTGGGAAATGTGACCTGCGACCTATCTAGGTGGCACGACCTGCGGCCTGTTTACAAATGCTCCCATCGATATGCTACCACCGGGTTATGAAGATGTGCGCGCAATTCTGAGATCAGGGGCATCAATCTGTTGTCCTTTGAGGAAGTTTTGCCAAGTCTGATAATCTGCTGCTATGGGAGAAACCAAAGGGACCTCTTCTTTCAGCCGATGCATACACTGCAAGGCATTTGGGATTAGATTCTCCTTCTTCTGTGAGATCTGGTTGGATAGAGAGGCGAGCTTGGTGTAGACCCAAACTGGTGTGACAAGAAACTGGCCCAGGTTCTCTTGTGATACTGCAAGGTCAGAAGTGGCAGCGGCTTGCTTAATGGGCTGCAAAAAATACTGGATCTCTTGATTCACTTGCTCCCATGTCTTCCCCTCGTCCAATGCGCCCAGCGATGGAATGTGATGTAAGATGTGCATTGAATCGATGTCGCTGATCAGATGTTCATATGCAGCCATAACCTTGTCTATGTCCTTGGATAGCTTATCCTTGGACTGCATTTTCATACAGATCTAGAATTTGGCATCTTTCGTTTGAATCCAGTCCTTCTTTTAAAAATGTTCAAGAGCCTGGGGGTATCACGCTTTCTAGTCCATCATTCTGTCCAAGGTAGTTGAGGCTTCCTTCAGTTGTTCGTGCCTTTGCTTAGTTTCTGTTTGGGCTTTCACCAAGGGGGCGACTGTTTGTTTTATGGTAAACATTTCCCCATAAAATTTCTTCATGGTAGTCTCTAATATATCGACCTCCCTTTGAATGGTAAGCGGCACTTCATTGACAAGGAGAGCTTTCTTTTGGAGTTGCTGAACCTACTCTCTCAATGTCGTCTTTTCCTGTTATGCTCTTGCCTCCTGCTACTCTGCTTCATGTAGCCTATTTTGTAGAGAGAAGATCTCTCTACTCATTCTGGTTACATTCTCTTCTGTGGCTGCAGCGAAAGCTATGCCAGCTGATCAGGAGATCAAGTCTCTTGAAGAAAAATGCTCAAAAATGAAGTTGCTTAGAATGGCTCTGAAATAGATCGACTGGAAAGAGATCGGAAATATGATCCCAACGTCGTGAACGACACTCAAATCCGACGCCGTATGAGGAAGATATTCAGTTTTGAATTTTCTCAATTTCAGTTAAAAAAGGCCAAAATTTAGCTTTGGGAAAAAATATATTTTATTAAAAAAAGAATATTCCACAGAATATTCTGGGAATATTCTGTGGAATATTCCACAAAATATTCTGCGAAATATTCTGCTGGTGGCCAATTAAAGGGCGCCACGTGGCCCCAAGGTGGATTGGAAATGTGCGTTCAAAAGTTTTTATATGGCCGCGGTGAGGTTTGAACATGGGTCACGGCAGAGGCAACCCAACGGTCTAACCATTGGACCACGGTTTGTTGCTATTAAATGGTGACAACGCATTCATATTTAATGTTTGATGTTGGATGGGCGGGGCCCGAAAGGGGGCCAGCCCCCTCTGCATAAAACCCAGGCCCGAGAACCCAAGGCTTCATCGTCGGCGCGCAATGGTTGGGGTATGGTCATACGCCTATACCCATGGGGCGGAGATTTATTTATGATTATTGTTTAAACATTAAAACAAACCCGCCCATAACTCAAGTTTGACTAACAACTTCTTAACGGCGCAGACGCATGGGCTTATCACTTAGCCCCTACATTTCGGCGGATAATTTGGCGGTCCCCCCATTTTTAGCGGCCGCCCCTATTTTGGCGGGATTATCTGGCAGTTAGCCAGATTTAACTGGAGTTTTGTTAGGCCAGACTGGCAGTTAGTAAATGTGGCATAACTTTGGCTAGGAGAGGCCTTTTGAGACGAATTTGTTTTTGATTTTGGGTGTAGACATCATTCTGGAGCTGTTGGAAGTATTTGCAGAGCCATCAGGGTGCTCTAACAGAGAATTTACTAGCGTTTTTGGTCGTGGAGCCACTAGGGCCTAAGGGAAAGAGAGCTGTTTTGGACTACCTTCATCCAATGGAGGTGAATTTTTAGTCATTTTAGACTGATTTGGGCCTTCTGAATCTATTTTTGCAGTGTATTTTTCCATCTGAGGCTTCTATATAGTTGTATTCACATTTTGAGCATTTAATCAAAGAGGAAAAAGCCTAATTAGAGGCTTTTGGACCCAACGGAGGTAGCCCAAGAGAGGGGTGAACCGCTTAAACAATTATTTGTTGTCATACTGTATAATTTTACTGTATATTTTCAGATTCTGATCCTTTAAATAGTAAATTTTCATAAGCAAACTTTTCCTAAGCAGGTTTAAACAGTGAACAAAATTTATCAGTTCATCTTCAAACCTCTACACTTCATTTGCAGAATATGTATACTTGTCTATTCACACATTAAAGTTGGATCAATGAATACTTTGCAGTTAAAACAAATACTTTCATTGATCGGATCTTTGTGATTACTTTTTATTTCTTTAGGCAGAGTCTGTAGAAGGGCCAGATAGCCTCCAGATTCATCCTTTCTTTGAAAGGTGAAATATCCGGTGAATGCCCCTATAGTCAATCTCTGTATGAGAAATAATTTGTTCTCACAATTTCAGATCACCAGCCGATTCTATCATCACAGGATTAGTCCTAGTGTCGAGGACTATGTCTTTTCCTATCGCGACTGTGGATGATGCGGAAGGATTTCGCGCCAGACATCTCCTTTTCTCCTGTCAGATTTTGAAGGAGAACTGATCCTACGTCAGCCTGATGAGATCAAATACCTCCTCTTTTTTCCCCTGGGAGGAATTTACATCAGAGAGTGTGGCTCGTGTACTGACTAGAGGTACCTTAAGGGGAGATACCTCGATGTTTTCTAGCATTGCATCCTCCTCTTCTTTGTTTTTCTTTTCTTCCTCTTCTTTTTGTAGGCGTTCGGCTTCTGCCTTTTCATGTTCTTTCTTTCGCCTGAGCTCTGCTTCTGTCATTGCTTCCAATTTAGCTTTCCTTTTATGCTCAGCTGCTGCAGCTTGCTCTGCTTTCTTCTAGCGGTTGGCTTCCACTTTATCTAACTCTTTCTCGAGTTCCCGTGTCGGTGCAGCCTTCGCCGCTTGTTTCTCCTTTTCTTTCTTGGCCTCCTCGACCTGATTTTTCTTCTGCTCTGACCTTAGGCTCTTCTTGGGCTTATCTTCTTCTTCTTTCATCTTCTTCTCTCTTTCTTTCTAGGCTTGGGCTTCTATTTCTTTCTGTTGGGTATAAGTACTATGCCCTGTACTGGTTCGAGGCTTTTTAGCTAGAGAAGAAGAAGCACCTCCTAATTCACGGCTCCTGTCTTCCAAGGTTTGGTCATTTGGGTCTTCTTGGCTAAAGTCTGCCCCCGGAGCTAGTTTTCGATCTGCATTGTACCAATTTCTTTTGTCATCTTCCACCGGGCATTATGTGTGCTGGTAGTTCCATTTGAACTTAGCCCGCTTGCAATGATCAGGAACTATCCTTTCCGGGTCATATTTCCAGTGTTATAACGCCCCAAGGTGGTAACTTTGCATCTCTTCTGCCTCTGCCTTTACCTCTATGAAGTCTTTGACTGTTTATGCGCCGAAATTGAGGGGTAGCATAGGCCACGGTTTCTTCTTACCTTTGGACAGGACCCTGGAGAAACCAGAAGACATTTGGAAACAGACCTCTTGCATGAGCATTCTGTCTGTGAAAAATCGAGGGAAAGCATGTGGGGCCCTGAACGAGCCAAAGACTCAGATGAATGTGTACTCGGCGAATGGGAACCAATGTGCCACCTTGACTAGCATTTCCATGGCTCGCCAGGACATGCAAGGAGCGTCTTGGCCGAACAATTTTCTGTAAAGAGCGGGGATGAACACTTGGGAGCATCTTGGCTGAAAAATTTTCTGTAAAGAGCAGGGATGAACACTTGGGAGATCGGCTCTATGTCTTGTTTATACCTGGAATCCCAAAACACCTTGGTTTGTAAGTGGATTGCACGGGTCTATTCTGGATCCCAGTTATGCACCCATCCTTCAAAGTGCAACCTTGAATAGATGACATCCAACAAATAAGAGGCCATATAGAATTTAGAAGGCATTCCTTCATCTGGTACCAATGCCGAGGATAAGTTTGTATGCATGGAGGTCATCAATATGCTAGCCCAATTGAAATGGGTGTCATGCGCTATGACATACTCCATGAGAGTTTCCCATGTGCCATTTAAGGTGGTGGCGTTAGGGCGCCCGTACACTCTGCAAAGCATGGCAGCCACTAATTTATACACTTTCCTAAGGCTCGCCACTGGATATTCTTGGTCCTTCTTGACCTTAAATTTATTAGGCTCCTCCCACCACTGCTTTATAGTGTCAACTATAGGAACTGCATGGGCGATAGCCCATTCTTCTGTGAAGTATTCTTCTCACTCAGGCAAAGAGTAATAAACATGAGCGTCTAAGCCTTTGAGTGTTGTGAAATCTTTGCCTTCGTTGTCCCCGATTACGAACTTCTTGGGGTCATTTTTCTGTATAATCCAATCTATCATCTCTAGGCATGGGAATATAGCCGGATGGGCACCTGCGAGATGTAGCTTAGACCTTTTGACCTTTAAGTATATCTCTCGATCAGGGAGGTCCTCTGGGAATTCTGTTCTAGTGAACTCTTGGTACACTTGGTACCAGCGCATGTTGTCCCCTTTAGCAAATGTGCATAGTGTATCTCTGTAGATCGGGGGTGGGGACATTGGCATGTCCATCTCTACATCCTCCACTGCCAGGCTCTTTTCTTTTTTCCGAGATACTGGAGGTACCATGCCGCTTGAATCTGAGGGGACAGGTATACACTCCAAGTCTGCTTCGAATTCACCTGTCATATTCATGAAAGAATCCCAGGATAAGAAAGATGCCATGATGATACAAAACCAGTTACAAATTATCAATTATTTCAACTGGGGACATAGGAAGAGCTAAAGAAATGGCCTACTGGGTCGCGGGGTCGCAAGTTGTGAGAAAATGGAAAAGGTGCGACCTTGCGACCTTGCGACTAGGTCGCGGGGTCGAGGGGTCGCAAGTTGAGAGAAGATGGCAGAAATGCGACCTTGCGACCTTGCGACTAGGTCGCGGGGTCACGGGGTCGCGCTAGGGCCTGCCGAGGTTTTGGCGCGCATGACGTGAAGTTTTTTCTCCCTTTAACTTGAAAAGAACATGGCTAAATGGGTCCAGACAGAGCCAGGGGATAGCTTTTGGAGTAGTTTATATGCCATGAGAGGCTGGATGAGGAATTTTGATAAGTTGGGTAAGCAGGGTGAAAGCTGGAATCAGAAGAAAAGCCCTAAGTGACAAATGAAAACAATGACTAAGGCAGGGGGAAATTTAAAGGCTGAGGGATGCAGAGATGATGTAAGGATAACCAAAAAATAAACAGCAGGAGGAAAATGGAAACTTACCTGGGAAAATCATGCTCCAGTTGACCTGTCAGAGGCGTTTTTTTCTATCCGCTGCATATGTGAAATGCGACCTAGCGACCTCCTATATATAAAAAGGTCGCACGTGCGAGCCATAAATGGGGGTTGAGGGGTCGCAAGGCATGGTGATCTGAGAGGGATGTGACCTTGCGACCTCAGGGTCGCGGGGTCGCAAGGTCACGGGGTCGCGATTTTCCACAAATTTGAGGTTTGTGACTCAGCGACTTAGCCCTCTCGACTCTTTACTTAAATTTTCTCTGTGCTTAAGGGGCTCCAAAAATTTTTAAAATGGGGTTTTTTTGGAGGGTGTTGTAGAGGCTACAACAGAGTGATTCCATCTTCTACATCATTAACAGGTACACAAGGTGAAGGTACTGAGCAGTGAGCTAAAGCTATGGAGAACATGCCCTTACAGACAACATAAATTAAAAAGTTGCAAGATCGATTCAATGACTTACACAAACAGATGAAGATTAAAGATTCAGCTCATGCCACAAAGTTGTAGATGAGAAAAAGGTTAAATGAAGGATTGCAGAAGTCCCTTCAGGATTCCTAAATTGGAAGCATGGTAGGAAGAGTTAAACAAATTGTTTCGTTGGATGTAATTAAATTTGTGAAGGATATATGGCCATCAATTCAAATAATTTGGGAACATAGGGATTTAATTGAATCAGTGAAAGTTGTCATTAGGAGAGCAAACATGAACTTGGGGATAAGCCCCAAACTGCCAACAATAGCATCAGATTCCTGAATTCTAAAATAATTCATGAAGTGGAGCAACTGCAAGTAGCAAATGGAACAACCACCATATTTGAGGTAAAAAAAGGTGCTAAATAAGACGAGTCTAGTTACACAATGGGAAGAAAGGTGTCATCAGCTGGAGATTAGAGTATACTGATTTTTCAATAGGATTGTGCCATTGAAATAAAAGGGATTGCCTTCCTTGTTTGTTATCAATGATAAGTTGATTCCTAGGCACAGATTATATCAAAAATCTCACAGGGATTTCAAAGGATACATCCAAGCATACCAATATGAAGAACAATATGATAGGGAAAGCATTTTGTGAAATTATTAGCAACGATGTCTTCATAAAACATGATATTAAGCACATTTTTCAGTTGAGGCCAACGTTTGTGAAGTACACCGAGACTGATGAAGTCTACAGAAAGTTGAACACAATTTCAACTCCAGAGAACTTGGAAATTTTATGTAGACTCCAGGGAGGATGAAAACCTAGCATGATGAGAAAGCAGGAAGCTCAGCAAATTATCTGCATCAGCAGATCTAGTGTATTAGAACAACTTAACAGTACCAAATTTGCTAGCACAGGAGGCTGCTACAACACTGAATAACATTCACAAGGACTCTAGAATTTTTTTAAAAGTTTAGTTACACTCAATGATGGTTTCGTAGTGACTTTAGACATCTGTTAAAAAATTGTCACAACACGTCCATGCATGAGATGTGTAGGTCAAGTTTCAGTTACTTTTGTAATAAACAAACTGATTGCCTTTTTGATAACGACAATCAGTCGCAAATAGATTAAATATGGCATTTTATTCTGTATTAGGGGTTGGACCTTAGTTTTGTAAGCACTTTTCATTGCAAGTATTTGTAATTTTCAAGTTGGAGCATCAATAAAGAGATCAGTCTGCAAGATACCTGTGTTGTGTAAACCTAGTGATGTTTTTCCTTATTCGTTTAATGTTTTCCCACTGTAATCTTTTCATGTGCATCATTTAAAATTATGATTGTAAAACATGAAGGTTAGATTAAGATTTATTTTTCAGAGTACCTTAATTCTAACTGTATTTACGGTTTTAATGTTTTCTTTTGATGTGTGGTTTAATTATTCTTAATTGCTCTTAAGTCATTATTGAAATCACCTTTCTCCATTTCATAATTCCACTCAGTTATAAACACCAACATTCACAGCTAGCTTGCCTTGCTTTTGCTCTGGAATTTCATGCCTATACCTAGCCTATTTTGAATCCATAGCCCAATGATAAATGTTTAAAGAAACCCCTTAAATCCAACCATGAACAATCAAACAAATCAACCTTCACAATCAATTTAACTAGCCTAATATTAGAAAGCTTAAAACAAATCCGAATCCTATATAGAGAGATCCCTCTATGAGTCCAGGAGGGCAAGATCCTAGGCTTCAAGTTGTTTTGACATTGTGCTTTATAATTTAGTCTTGCCAATCTTATAAATTATAGCGTCATAACATCCTTCACACATAAACATGCAAATAGTTAAATTCTCCTTGCACAAATTCAAAAACCAATAGCTAATTCATCTAGCTAACCTTGGCTAAAATGAGCTATATTGTTTTTTCTGATACCAAAATGATCTAAATATGGGCAAACTAGTTTTTTTGTGCTAGCTCCCTCATCAGTTAAATAAAAATGTGTTTAGGATCGTCTCAAGTTAGCCAATTGTGAAGGGGTTTATGTGTCAAGTTTTAAGTGTCTTTGATGAGAAATTTATGAGTTAATTAGCTTTTAAAAGCACATTTGAAATGAGCTAAACCTTGTGCTCCGATACCAAAATGATCTAAATATGGGCAAACTAGTTTTTTTGTGCTAGCTCCCTCATCAGTTAAATAAAAATGTGTTTAGGATCGTCTCAAGTTAGCCAATTGTGAAGGGGTTTATGTGTCAAGTTTTAAGTGTCTTTGATGAGAAATTTATGAGTTAATTAGCTTTTAAAAGCACATTTGAAACAAATAAAATACATATAAATAACACACAACAAAAAAGTTACACAATAGTTGATAACGAATTTCACCCCTCCTGAGCTACATCTCCATGGACCTGCTTCAAATGGTTGGGCCCTCTTGGGATTAATGGTCAAATTTCTGATTACATGCACCTAATATACTGCAATGTCTTTGAAACCTACTCCATTTTCTTCAGAATACCCAAAAACCTCAGAATATACTATTCAATCTCTGAAATGGTCTCCAATTGTTCTAGGCATGACCTCCTCTCCTGGTGGACCTAGGCTTCTTTAATCTTCAAAGTGGAAAAAACACTTTCAAAAATGTTCCAACACCTCTGCAACCTACACCATCATGCTCAGAGCATCAAAATCATCTAGGAATGACTCTTATTGAGCCAAAATTGGTCAAAATATGAAAAAGTTATGCCTCATTCAAATTTTCCCTAGGAATCTCCTCCAAAACTAGAAATACTCCAATTAACGCAACTAATTTTGGGAGTCCAACCTAAAATGGCAGACTCCACCAACTCCACCGCCATTTTAAAATGGGATTAATTAATTTTATAGCAGTTTCACTGCGACTTAACATGCTAATGATGCAATTATGAAATCCCACTAAATAAAGGATTAGAGGATTTTAATCATTTGATTAAGGGTTAATAAAACCCATTTAAGCACTTTAACTCCGATGAAATCCATTTTAAAACATAAATAGTTGTTGTTGCCCTTAGATGTTAAGTCCAAACACGGTTTTCTATCGCTAAATGGTTGCGCTTGTGTAAGGGAGGTCGTGGGGTCGAGCCCCGACCTCCACCATTCCGCTGGTTTAATATTTCTCTCCACAAACATTAATATCCAACCTTTGAACTCGATCTTTGATATGGAGTATATCAAACCCTTAATACATGTAAATAATTCATACTTTGGAAAACCTTTAATACATGTAAATAATTCATACTTTCGCAACATATATGAACTTTTGCCTTGACCCTTGGTCCACCAGAGCGGGCATGTGGCGAGCCTGGCTACACCACGTGTCCGCCTCTAGTTGGACTATCCCCAATCATAACAAAAATATCCATCCCACCATTAAAATAATGAAATTCAACCTTGGTGAATAACCATTGAAAAAATTTCACCTTCAAAACTCTCTCGCGAATCCTGCAGTGACATTTGTCAGAGTATCATTTGGGCGAAATGGAGGAAAAACCCAAATTTTTAGCCTTTGACCCTGATTGACCATTTTTTTTTTAAATTCGCCTGTTTTACAGGGCGATCAGCGGGTTCAAACTTCCTCATACAAACTTTGTTTTGAGTGAAACAAATTGCACAGGATTCCTGGTGATGAGCCCGATCCGGTCGTTATAGTTTGGTGCGATCTTGAGCACTTTGAATTTTGGAAAAAAAATTCCCCTAATCCAGATTCCAATCAAATTTGAACTCCCCATATTAATACCAGTGCTCCCAAACCATCTTGTAGGTATCTTTCTCAAACAATTTTTTTACACCTGCATCATCCATCTTGCTTGCAGAAATCAGATTTCGGCCGATGCAGGAAAATGCAAAATGTTAGTCATCAGTAATTTTTTCCTTTGTAGATGACTAAATTCTTATCCTAAATTTCTAGAAACAAAATTCATGAATCTTGTGAGTTATAGAACTCTCACTACCTTCATTATGCTTAGGATAAATTTTTCACTATTCTACTACTCTATCAAGACATGGCCAACCTATCACTCCTAGAAAACCAAATCATGGACTTTTGCCACTCATTTCACTATGTTTTCCACCTCTGACCTTACCACTCTGTTTTGACTTTCCTAACCTTTCTATTTAAACCTTGGATTGCCAAGTAGCCTAACCTTTTCCCCTATTCACCAAATGCCTCAAATATTGGTGGTTTTAAGCTACCTTTCCGGGCTCTTTAGATAAATCAAAGTTATCAATTTTAGAGATTGCAATGCATAAAGGTTTTTCAAAACTCTGTTTTACACCTACAAACCTTAAGTCAAGTTTTCAGCCAAAGGCCAAGTCCAAAAGGCCTCCCAAAAGGTCATGTAGGGTATCCTAGGTTATTCATTTTTTTGGTTTTATAAACTCATTGTTTTACATGTGCCCAAAGAAGAAATCAAATGAAAAGAAGGGTTAGCTCAAGATTGTCCAAAAGGTATCAAAAAGTCTTCAAGAAAGGACCTCCTTGGTTAAAGCACAACCTCTGCAAAATATAGTTGCCCATATTAGGCATTTCTGCATGAATGAATGAGAAGGCCATCAATGAAAAAAGAGGTAACGTAAGAAGGTTAAAACATCCCTAAGAGCAACCACATCAAGAGAGAGATAGTAGGCCTATGAAAAAAGAAAATCAGGGTTTTATGACTGATTGGCTAAAAGGTGTTGCCCTGAAAGGAGTACATGCAAAAAGGCCACAAGGATAGAGGTACATCAGCATCAATGAACATGAATTTAAGGTTTATTAAAAATGAAAATGATGGACTTCCACCATGACAACAAGAGGTTTTCAAAAAGGATGTTCAAGGTGACTTGCATGGTTTGTCAAGGCAAAACTTTTTCACTACACCAAAGGGAGAAATCAGAAAGAGTATTAGTATGAGGGAGGAAAAACTTTCAAGTACAGTCAAAAGTCTTCAAAAGAAGGAAAGCAGGAGGTTAAGTGTCAAATAAAGAAATCAAATTAAACATGACTTCTATTGTTGAGTGATTAAGGTGTCAAACTCCAAAGGGAGTTTAAGAAGATAAAAACACTATGGTATGGCACCAATAGCAAGAAGAAGTGGCCAAAGGGAGGTAATGAAAAAATTGATCAAAGAGACTAAGGTCACTGTGCAGGATAGACTCATCATGCCTCTGGAAAATCAGTGAAAGGGGAATAAAATCATATTTCCAAAATCACCCACAAAAAGATCATTTTTATGCTTAAAACACCTCCTGCAAAAAGGTGAAAGAAATATCAGTAAAAGGATAAAAAGGATCAAAAGTAAATGTTAGCAAAAGTGGGTTTTGGTTTTAATTATTTTTTCCAAGGGTATAAAAATCCTATGGCTATTACTCAAACTCATTTGTCATATGCAAAAAAGGAGAGAAAATATTTCATGTAAAAAATCAGGGTTTCTAGAAAATTTTTGGGTAGGAGAAGCCTTGCGCTACGCTCCTATAAAGCCGCGCTATGTGCTTGCAGGTTCTCTCTGTGTAATTTACAACTGGGCAATGTGCTCCTGTAGTACCGCACTACACATTTACCATGTGCAGGACCGCCCGATTGACTCGCCCGACACCATTCAACACTACCCTTCTGCGTGCAGGAGAAGCCTGCCAACCAACCGTCGTTTAGGCCTTGCCCGACCGCGTGCAAGGTCTGCCCACGCTACACGTTGGGCCATTCAGCCCTCACCTGAAATCATGTAGAAGAAAAGCCCGACTGGCCCAAGAATTTCTCACCTGACTGGCCCGAGACTGCGTGCCAACTCTACCGTGTTGCGCGCCTGCCCGTTCAGGTGTTTCACGAAGGAAATCGTCCTGTGCGATGCTCTTATGCTGCCCTTTTAGACAGAAAACTCTTCAAAGTTTTGCAAGCCTCCAATTTTCTCAAAAATCCTATTTTTCTCTGCTCGGCACCTCCAGGGCTTTTATAAGAGGAATTTAGAAAGAAAGTTAGAAACCCTAGAAGAAGAGATAAGCTTGATCTCCATGCTAAGAAGTGGCTCCTTTACTAAATAAACCTCTCCATTTTCACAACTAGCCTTCACACTGCCAAACTTTGACACTACTGTCTCCTCACCATCCCACTCACCTTCTTCATATCATTTCACAAAAAGCTTCAAGGTTTTGATTTCAAAAGCAAGAGTAAAGGATAAAATGCCTAGAGAAGGTAGTATTGACAATGGCGAAGGAGGCCAAAAGCCTAGGGGACCACAGAGAAAGGGTGGGAGAGCAAACATATTTGAGACTTTAAGCACCAATGAGTTGACATCCTCCCCTACCACTGTGGCATATTTCCAAGAGGTAGGGTTTTTTGATTTCTGTCAAAAAGTACAAAGATTCAAAATTCACCCTGAGTTGACCAGACTTTTCATCCTAAACCTCTACAACCACCAAGTACACCTAGCTGCAGTGAAGTTTGAGTTGTCCACAAATAAAATTTCCATGACCACTTGGATACCTTGCATGGGAGAAAAATGGTTCAAACAGGTGAATTTGGACTTAAGCCATTACCAACCTTTTTTGAAACCAAGATACCAAGTTGATTGCAAGACCATTTTTCACTTCTCCCATATGTTGGAAAGGTATGCCCCTTTAATGAAAACCATCATGAAATATTTTACCTGTGAGGGTAGGTTTTCCAGACTTTATTCATACCCTATAAGGCTGCTTATGCATTTCACTAGGGCCAAGTTACTCCATTATCCTTATTACCTTTATAGAAGTATTGATAAGATGTCATACATTGTACAAAAGAGGCCTCCTTCACAATAAATGCAGAGTATTTTCCACCATTCTCTTATCAAAATGATTGTGTTGCATCAATTTGAGCAACAGGGTATCCCATGGGAAGTATTCATCTCCCATGATGTTTTCACAAATCCACAACCTCTTCCTTTGCAAAGTTTTCCCTCATCATCTCATCCACCTTCCTCAATTCCTCCATCAACCCCCACTGACCATGATTCCTCATCCACACATGAATCCTCTCCCCAAGAGAACTTCCTGTTGGGTAGTGAAAAAGGTATGAAATTACTATGAATTTTCGTAGTCTTTTACTATAGACATACTCCTTTTCACCTTGGGAAGGTAATTTATTATAAGAATTATGGTAGAATTGAAAAGGTTTATATTTATTGTAAAAAGATGACTAAATGTTGATTTTTGTTGACAAAAAAAAAGACTTAGACGAAGTGAATAACTGTACCAAAGGCGAGGCTGAGATTGATGCAACTGCTGCTCCATCAGCGTTAAACCACATCCAGCCAAAGACAAGGAGATCTGAACGCATTGCCAAGAAAAGGCAGGGGACAGCTCGACTTTTATCAAAGTAAACATGATGATAACTAAAAGAAGGGGAGCGAATCCCTTAGGATCCTTTGATCCTAAGGGATTGTTGTTCAAACTCATCTTATTCCTCATCTTGACCACCAAGGTCTGATATATAAAGCAATGTCCTTTAGTGATTAGGGATCAGTCAAAATTTCTCATATTAAAACATTTCCTCTGTAATATTGTTTATTGACTCTTGGCTTTGAGAGAACAGTATTTTTAATACTTTATGTTTGATTAATATCAAAGACGCGTTTCATTTCATCTCTTAAGTTCTGAAGTAGCCCAAAATTATTTCACTCGTGCTAAGGGCCTGGCTCTGGTGGAATTACCTTGCTGTTTGTATTTATAATCTTTGCTTACTATTGCGTGAAGTTGTGTTTAAATTTTATTACGATTGAAGAGTTGTTTGACTGACATTTGATTGAATACAGATTCATTGTGATCATTAACGAATTGCATTGCTATTTTATCCTTTGCAAGAAGTGCATTCGCTGTTTATTTGCCTTGCCATCATTATAAAGCTTTGTTGTTCTGTATTTAATGCTAGTTGTTGTTCTATTGGTTTATGATTTGTTATAATTGATTGTTGTGTAGTCTTGGCTATCGACAAGATTGGAGTATGGAGATTAGTTGCTTAACTGCGTTAAAATTATAATTGATGTTCAATTCATGTTGTTGTTCCATTTCTGTTTATTGTTCATTTCTGATTCATAGCTTCAGATTAGCAGATAGATTGGTTACAGTTGCTGTGTGTGCATAGGAATTACAAGTTGTTGTTCCTTTCTAGCCTTTGAAGTTCCTTTCAGTTATTTTCATCAACAAGTAGCTTAAGTCTGAGTTCATTTCTATTGCTTTAAGAACAAGACCACCAACTGTAGAGGACACTGGTTATTTCTTCCAAGTTCCCAAATTGGTTATCTTGCATCGATTTCTAAGGGAAGGAGTTACTGCTACTGTATCCCTGATCGATGGTTTTCAGATTGATTTTAGAGCATTTCCATTTATGTTACTGTAATTCAATTTATTTACAAGCATCCGTTTACTCTTGTATTCAACATTCTGTACTACATCTTCATAGCATTACTCTTAGTTAATTGTAGCCTCAGACAGAGTACACTCTTGAAATAAAAAGTCGCTCCCAGATTGATGATTATTGTAGGCTAATTAGGTTCTTGAAAGATACCTTTTTATGACCCAACATTTTGGCGCCGTTGCCGGGGAGAGTGTATTCCATTTTAAAGGAGTGATGCACAGCTGATTTTCTTCTGCTTGCGAAGAATTAGGTATTAAAGATGGAAGGTAAGAACCTGCGCACTGGGCAAGAAACACACTTGCTCACAGCCCGCTTCACAGCAGAAGTAGGTAAGCTTCTTTCTTTAGGTAGGAATGAAGGTTTGTTTTCTTGAATGAATAGACCAACTAAGCAAAACAAAATTCCTCCTAAAATTGAAAAACCTAAGGGACCGGTGTCCCTTGGGCAGAAAAATTTTATTGACGAAATCCTTAAAAGAACTGAATCTTAGCCATCAGTAGGGTTTAGAAAAGCTATCTCTAGACAACCCACTAGTTCCCTTCAGGCTACAAAGTCAGCATCTGAAGCCTTTTCTGAGATACACAGTAAAACAGTGGGAATTGAGCAAGATTCCCAAGAAATTGAGAATCCTTGCATAATTTCCCCTCAAGAAGGGAACTCTAGTAATCTCCATGAAGGAGAAGGGGAAACAAGAGAAAAAGAAGACCCACAATCTCCTATTTAAATAGCCCAACCAGTAAGCAATCCAGATAAGGGAAGTGTTGTTAAACCTATTCAAAACCAAAGCCCTGAATCACCTCAAACAGTAGGTCAACAAGGAATACTCATTGTTCCAGATAAAGAAAGTGTTGTCAAAGCCATTCCTGCTCCTTCTAGTCACCCTAGAAATTCCTTGGAGATCCTAGAAGGATATTGGCACATTTTTTACCAAATGGCCCAGAACCAAAATCAAAACCAGCAGACACCCCAGCAAACCTCTACGCTGCAATATCCTATAGTAGATACTGCAGTCAATTCACCTATGAAGGCCATTCCCCTTCAAAATATTCCCACATTTCATGGCTTAACATCAGAAGATCCAGATGCATTTTTGTTTGAAGTTGATGTGTTATGCAGGGATATGATTATACCACCGATCCCCAAAAACTAAAACTATTCCCTTACACATTAAAAGGGGCAGCCTTACGTTGGTTTATGGAATTAGGTGGGTGTGTTATAAATGATTGGGATCAGATGAAAGCTGCATTTTTAAAGAAATATCAAGATTATTGCAGGTCTCGGGAACTAAAAGATGAAATATTCCAAATGACAGCAAAACCAAATGAAACCTTGGAAGAATATGTGGAACGGTTTCAATACCATCTTCAGAGATCTCCTTATGCATCTTTACCCTTACCTGATAATGTGTTGAAAACTATATTAATTAGGGGAATGAAAGATCAATGGGTTGAAACATTGAATATTATGGGAAAAGGTGATATATATCAGGAAAGTTATGCTGACATCATTGATTTGTGTATCAAGAGTTTGAGGGGCAACACGGGGCTAAAATCAACAGAACATGATGTGATTACAAGAGAAAACAAGACCTCTAATGAAAGTTTGACTCATGCAGAGATTGGAAATCTGCTAGAATATTTTAAGACAGATATACTTGGGACTCTAACAACGCATTTCGACATTATGCAAGCCAAACAAAAGCAAGCAGAAGCAGAGAAAAATTTGGCAATATTCTACCCTAGATGCAGAAAGAAACACAACCACAAAGAGTGCACGTTGGATGTGATCAAAGTCTGCGCCATTTGCATAAAAGATCACCCTACATAAGGATGTCCTTCGCTTCCTGGCCTAAAACCAATTTATAAGGAGGCAGAAGAAGAATCAGAAGTGGTATGTCTACTTAATTAGCACCGATAATGGTAGCCATGATAATCAGGTATGCCAACTGATCCATTTTCTTCTTTTTAGCCTCCTCAATACAATGCTCAACAAGATAGTGGAATGTGGAAAAATCAACCAACTTTCCCCAATTGGTCACAACAACCATTCGCTACAACATCTTGGCCAAATCAATAAAATCAAAATAATTGGCCTAGCTTTCCTTTCTGCCCACCGTTTTGGAAAAATAATAACTATCCTACACAATGGCCCCCCTCTACTTCCTAGAGTCATGCCTAGCAGTCAAACTGGAAAATACCTACAAATCAGCCAGCTGGAACAATCCCTCTCTCTCAACCTACACTGCCAGCTTCCTATACAAACCCCCAGACCAACTTAAGACCACAACTCTTAGCCCAGCCCAACCCAAACCCAAACAATAGGCCAGTTCAGTCTGTCCAACTAATGGAACCCCCAGAATTAGAAACTGAACTGAGGGAGTGCAATGACCTTCAACTAAGGTCTGGACACATAGTAGAAACAGAGAGAAATAATGATGTTCGTATTGAAGATTCGTTACCTGTAGAACAAACATTACAGAAAGAGAAGGAGGTTCAACAACAAAATCAACAACAAGTAACAACTTCCTCTCCACCATTCCCAGAACGATTAATCATACCATGCCCATTAGAACATCCTAATTTTGATCTTCTGGGAGAATTAAAAAATTTGTGTATAAAAATCTCTCTCCTCCAAGCTATCCAAGACATTCCTATATATGCAAAAACCATTAAGGAATTATGCATAAAGAAGCCAAAGAGGAGAACAACCACTAATCCAACTGTCCAAATAGTCGGTACTTTATCTGACTTATTATCAGGAATGGAAACACCTATCAAATATGAAGACCCAGGAAATCCTATAGTGATAGTGCAAATCAATGGGAAATCATTTCCAAATGCCTTAGTTGATTTGGGAGCAACAATTAATATCTTAACAACTACTACCTGTAAAAAACTTGGCATTACATCGCTAGAACCAACAAAAACCTTATTGGAATTGGCTGACCAATCGGTAGTCAAACCAGAGGGTACACTACAATATGTAATGGTATCTGTAGATTCTTGGGAATACCCTGCTAACTTCCTGGTTATCAATCCAAATAACCGGCTATATGGACACCCGTTAATCTTAGGTAGACCTTGGTTGGCAACTGTCGATGCTTATATTGGATGCCGACAAGGCAACATGACAATAACAAGGGGAAACTATGCTAAGAATTTAGCTTTATATCCCCCAGCCCAACCAAGTCTATCAATAATCAAAACAAGAAAACAACCTGTATCATATCTTATGGAAAATATGAGATCACCTCTAACTATAGAAAATGCTCTTGATTTCAAAGATCAAATAAAGGGTGATACCATCAATAGTTTTATTAATAAACCACAAATCAGATCCCATCCACAATTTCACATGATCAAGGCAGCATTTGATAATAAAGAAGAAGAAGATCCTTTGAAAGACATTCCTGATCAAGTAATACCCACTACTTCTATGTACAATAGCAAGATTGTAGAAATTGAGCCGGGAAAAACTCTAAACATTAACAAAAATCTGACTGCTAAACAAGAAGAGAAATTGGTTCAACTATTGCGGAAATGCAAAGCAGCCTTTGCATGGGATTACCCTGATATGAAAGGAATTGACCCTCAATTGTGTACATACCACATCTATATTGAAAAGGATGCGAGACCCATTTGCCAACCCCAAAGAAGACTAAACCATCACCTTAAAGATATTGTGAAAGATGAATTACAAAAACTATTGGATGTTAATTTCATCTACCCAATATCTGATAGCAAGTGGGTCTCTCCATTAGTAGTGGTACCGAAAAAGAATGGAAAGTGGAGAATATGTGTAGATTACCGTGAACTTAACAAGGCAACACAGAAAGACCACTTTCCCCTTCCTTTCATTGACCAGGTATTAGACACATTGCCAGGAAAGAAATTCTTTTCTTTCCTCGATGGCTTCAGTGGATACAATCAAATCCAGATTTCCCCTGAAGACCAAGACAAAACTACTTTTACCTGTCCATGGGGGACATTTTCCTACCGAGTCTTACCTTTTGGCCTATACAATGTCCCTGCTACATTCCAAAGGGCCATTCTCAACATCTTTGCAGACTTAATAAATGAAGGTCTCGAAGTATATATGGATGAATTCACACCTTATGGGGATGACTTTGAGCCAGCATTAGAAAAGTTAGAAAAGGTCCTGCGAAGATGTATTGACACTAGGCGTTGTTTAAGCCATGAAAAGTGTCATATGATGATGACCGAAGGAGTTATCCTAGGAAATTATATTTCAACAGCTGGAATTTAGGTGGACCCAGCTAAAATTCAAATAATCTTGTTAATACCCACACCCACCACACAAACAGAGGTACGTAGCTTTCTTGGATTTTATGGTTACTATAGAAGATTTATAGAACATTATTCTCGAATATTTTCACCTTTATATGCACTAACTGGAAATGTTGATTTCATTTGGACAAATAAATGTGACAATGCCTTTAATGATCTGAAAAAGCTTGTTTCAATAGCCCCAGTGCTGAGGGGCGGAAATTGGAATTTGCCATTCCAAATTTCAACTGATGCCTCAGACACAACAATTGGCACTACAAGAAAAAATCACATTGGTGAGGGTCATGCTTGTGATAGACCTTTAAGGTCCATCACCAATGTCACATATGGTGACGGTCATTAAAAAACCGTCACTGTAAGTGTATATAGTGATGGTCCTTTATGGTCCGTCACCAAAGACATTTTCAATGACACTTTTGGTGAGGGTCGTTAAAGACCCATCACTAATTCTCTCTTTGGTGACACTTATAGTGACGAACTTTTAATGACCCTCACCAATGCTCTTTTTGTTACTTTTTGTGATGGTAAAAAAATGTCCGCCATCATTGATCACTAAAAACCATCACTATAAGTGTATATAGTAATGGTCCTTTATGGTCCGTCACCAAAGACATTTCACTTTTGGTGAGGGTCGTTAAAGGCCCATCACTAATTCTCTCTTTGGTGACAGTTCTAGTGATGAACTTTTAATGACCCTCACCATTGCTCTTTTTGTTACTTTTGGTGACGATCAAAAAATGTCCTTCATCATTGATCATTCCAATGAGTTTTTGGTGATGTTATGTGCTTGTTAATATATTTTTTGTCAAAAGATAACAATTTAATACCATTATTGTGGAGAATTTTGTATAATATGTCCAAGGCCATAGTGTTTAGGGTCATTCAATTTTTTAAGAAGTAATAAGTGTGTATCATTTCCCTCAAGTAATGAATAGTCGAATACATATTTCCTATGATTCAACACATGATTCATATCTATTAAGTTTATTATCTAGAAAATTCCATTTAGATAAAATTCCACTATTGTGTGTAGGAAATATATTATTTAATACATAATAGAGCTCTGACAATTCTATTAATGAGAAAGACCTAACAATCCTCAACAATCTGGGCACACCTTAAATTAATGCTTTGGCACCACTAACATTTCTTAGCACCCCACATATCTTGGAACATCTTTGTACCTAGAACATCTTGTGATGACACTGACGCCCAAGCACATGGTGGCATGTGCTAGCACAACATGGAACTCTCCTAGCATGTATTGGCATGCTGCATATAGTCCCTAGCATGCCCTGAAACACCTTGGTTGAATGCATTGACATACATTAGCACTTGGCACACAATGCCACTTGGCATGTATTGGGACCTATTATTAGTGTGCCTAGCATGCCCCTTTTCAAAAAGATAAAGTCCTGACTTATTAAACCTCTTATTGGTTCTTCCTTTTGTTGCCTTAACACATACTGACATACCCTAGCACCCTGCGCCACATCCTTAGCACCTAGCATGTATTGGCATATCTTGGCACTATTAATTGGCACATGATATAATTAGCACACTTTGGGAATTCTTAACATGCCTTGATATTCCCTAGCATGCCTTACTAATGCTTAGCATACCTTGTCACTCCCTCCTTGGGATGAAAACTAACACTGACCATTAACACTAGTCTCTGGCAGTACACGTTCCTCAGATTCATTAACTTCCATGAATTTTTACCTAGTTCTCCCTTAATTTTTTTTCCTAGTACTCCTTAACACTCATCAACATGGATTATCACTCTCTAGCACACCTTAGCACTCTTCAACATTCCCTTCCACTTCATAACATGCATAACACTAGTCCCTGACACATATTGGCGCTTGGAAAGTCTTAGCATGTATGGAATACGTTGAGATGCCTTGGTATGATTTGGCATGGTTTAATATTAAATTTATTTGTGATGATCAATTGTTGGAGAGTAGATGAGAAGAAACAAAGGAATACTTGGCACTTAGAATGCACTGAGACTCTGCACTTGGCACCTATTTCCGCCTAGTGTTGGTGTGCCTAGCATGCCCCTCTTGGAAAAGGTAAATTGATGACTTATTAACCCTCTTATGTGTTCATTTCCTTGTAGTTTAACTTTTCTCTCCCTTTTGTTGTCTTAACAGTCCCTGGCAGGCATTGACACAGCCTTTCACATCTTGGCATGCCTTATCACTTGGCACATCTTAGCATGTTTGACATGTATTCCCACTATCTGGAACATTAAGGGGGTGAAGAGAGATGTAGTCCTAAAGTAGGTCGAGTACAAGGGACGAGTAAGGGTTGCTAAAGGGAGGTCATGATCATCCTCCAAGATCAAGATCATCATGTGAGGGTTCAGAAGAATGTTGCATACCTTAATGGTTGGTTTGCGCTAGGAAGTAGGATGGCATATTGTTGGTTCTCTTTTGGTAGATCAAGCTTAAGAGAGGTTTCTCATGAGAATCTAGGCATGTGATTTCAATGGTGTCTTTGTGTGAAGGCCGCATCAAATTATGAAATGTTGAAATTTGCAACAAGAAACAGTGAGATTGGAAACCAGAAAGGACAAAAAAAAATGCACCCACACTGGTGAGGAATTTTGATGCACCAGGAGTGAGGAATGTGGGGTGTCTAATTTATTTTTCCTTTAAATAAATTGGACAATAAATTTTAATTTCATCTCATAACAACTTGTGTCAGTTAATTAAGTCATGATGACCGAGTTAGCTCAAGAAATTTGAGTTGAGGGTCTAATATGAGGCATCTAGAGGGATTCTAATATTTTTGGGGTCCAATTGAAGTTGATGCATTAGTGGGGTGCAAGTGTAATTAACTCAATTAAATGAGTTAAAATTAGTTTAACTAGTTCTAACTGAGTGATGAGCTAGTGAGAGGTCCAGTGAATTAAATTAGATTTAAGTCACAATGAGTGATCAATCAGATAACTGATAATTCACTATTAATAGTTGCATGCATGTCAGTTTCGAGGAATACCCAGTTGAGACAGAGGTTAAAGGGAACATAACTATTAGTTGTATTCAGAGAAAATTTCCCATGTGCAATTATAAAGTCATTTGGATGCCATGATTGATTGTGCAATCAAGGAAGAATGATTTTCCTAATTAATAAGGAGTTAATTCCCTAGAAATTGCATGAGCAAGGCAGGTTGAAGTAAGTATGAGAATTGGCTAAGCACTAGACCGAGTTTGCATAGATCAACGGGAGATAATTGACAGAGTGCTGGAGAATCTCATGAGAGATTAAGCATTGTATTGTTTCATGATTCCTTAACTTAATACACAATAGAGATAGAGGGGTTTTGATTAGTTGCTTTCCCCAAATACATCATGTTGTTTTGCAATTAATAATTCATTTCTCTTACTTATATGTGATTGTGCGATCGTGTTTTGTTTCCGTACATTGTAGGAAGGATTCAATATCTTGTTTTAGTAGATTAAAAGATCAGATTGAATCTCGTTGGTTATATTTTCTACATGGTATTAGAGTAAGAATTTTTTGGGCGGCGATTTTGTAAGGAATATCTGAAGATTTTGGTGTAAATTTTTTGAAAAAAAATAGAATATTTGGATTCCTTGCGAAAATATACCCAAATGGAAAAAAAATCCGGTAAAATCGGAGCTCGGATGAGGGAGATATCATCGATTTAAAATCAACTCTTTTTTATAAACTTTTTGTAACTTCAGGACAATTACACTATGCGCGAGTCAAGAACCTATATGCACTTGAGGTACCAGATGCATGCAAATCTTTGAGGAGAAAGGAAGAAGCTAGAGACTTGGTGGTTTAGAGGGAGAATAAATTACCTCTCAACATGGATCCTCATGAGAAGCAGTCTCAGAAGATTGTGGAGTAGCTGCCACAATTGGAGAAGCAGAGAAGAGACTGAGTGGAAGCATCCACTCAAGCAGAGACCTCCATGAGGGGGAAATTTCGAGCTAGATGGGAAGAGGGAGTAGCCATACCTCGAGGTGTAAGGTGGGGTTACGTGTAGACATAATCCCAAGATAAGAAATTTGGGCAAGGTCCATTGAGATGGCGTGTCTCATGGATTGAACTTGGCTACGAGGAGCCCATAGTACAACAGTAGTAGGAAGGATCAGTTAGATTGATGTAGTCAGATGTCAGCAAAACATAAATCAGAGTGACAGATGTCAAATACTAGAGCACAAATAGAGTTAGCAATAACAGCGGGCACGATTGGTATGTCGGCTAGAATGTTGCCCCACACTCCACTGACTAGACAGGTGCAGTAGCTAGCAACAGTCAGAAGACTTTGATAACAGATGCATTATACTGATTCAGTTGTTTAGAGGCTATTCAGTTTTAGGATTTGCAGGTGCAAACAACACTAGAGAAGTGTAGCATGCAAAACATTCCAAAGGTACCAGATGGGAATAGATTGAATTCCTTTCTTGTTGAGAGGGAGTGTTCAAATTTGCAACAAGAAACAGTGAATTTTGCGACTATAAAGGACAAAAAAAATGCACCCACACTGGTGAGGAATTTTGATGTAGTAGGAGTGAGGAATGCGAGGCATCTAATTTATTTTTCCCTTAAATAAGTTGGACTTTCATCTCATAACAACTTCATGGCTTTAATTAACTAAGTCATGATGATTGAGTTAGCTCAAGAAATTTGATTTAAGGTGATCGAGGTGGATATTTGTGGCCACCCGCCAATTCCACTTGGGCCCTTGCCATTGTCTCTTTCAGTTTTTCAGTTTTCTTAATTATAGCACAATTTACTATTTTTGTCATTTTTTTGGGTCCTGAACTTTCGGAGTCATTTTGAGGCCCCAAACAATGTTTTTTGGGCATGAAAGGTTTGGCGATTTCATAGAAATCATACTAGTAGTTGTAGTCCTCGGAGAGATCTTTCTAACGAGGTATCATGTGTGTCAAACGAAGATCATATGACAAATTTACGACCCTGGGAAGTTGGCTGCCCAACTAACCCCAACGAGCCCCATAAACTCTTGGTGTTACATCTCCTCGGGTTAGGGTTTTATCTTGCTCTAATCAATAAGAACTTGATCCTTATTGTAACATGTTTTAGAGGAAATTATACCCATTTGTATTTATAGTAGTACTGTAAGTGCAATTATAAAGTCATTGGGATGCCATGCTAGATTGCGCAATCAAGGAAGGTTGATTTTCCTAATTAATATGGATATAATTCCATAGGAATTGTGTGTGCAAGGCAGGCTGAAGGAAGGCTGAGAATTGGCTAAGTACTAGACTGATTTTTCCTAGATTAGCAGGAGACAATTGGCAGAGTGCTTGAGAATCTTAAGAGAGATTAAGCGTTGTGTTGTTTCATGATTCCTTGACTTAATACAAAATAGAGATAGAGGGTTTTGAGCAGTTGCTTCTCCAGATCCATCTTGTGTTGTGCAATTGATAACTTGTTTCTCTTACTTATATGTGATTATGCGATTGTGTTTTGTTTCCACAAATTGTAGGACGGATTCAGTATCTTGTTTTAGTACATGATTACAAGATCAGATTGAATCCCATTGGTTAGATTTTCTACATGAAATAGAAGAGATGGTTGATACCATCTTGCCCTGTGTTGGTTAGTAGGCTGCAAGGTCTGTGATAAAGACCAACATAAATGGAGGAGGGCTTGCACTGTAATTTAGAGCCATAACAGAAGTCGATGCAGGCGTAATATTGACTGAGTTAACCCTAGTTTGAGGGTTGACATTGAGATCTGAAGTTAATGTCAAGATTCAGTCAAAGAAATATCGAGAATCTATGAATCCATATGAGCTAGGTCGAGTCTCTTATGGAGGCAAGAGTCGTGTTTTTTCTATGTGGATAGGGTTTGTTCTACAACAATTATAAGTACATAAGTATAATGCCCTAGTTAGGACAATTTCCTAGCATGTTTAGTTCATAAGGTATGACCTTAAGACTATGACAAATTTGCGTAGAAGAAGATGGGTTGTGACCCTTACAGCGAGGTTTATTTCCACAATAAACACCGTAAATATGGAAGATGGTTTGCAGATTCGGTATGTGTGGAGACAACAGAACCAAAGGAGTGTGGAACTTGAGTAGAAGATTGAGCATGCAGAAGAAATGTGCCATATGAAGAATGGATTGACATGTAGAGGAGTTTATTTTGGTGGAATTTTCATAGAGTTTTAGACAAAGATCTGAAGAAACCTATAAACAGTTAGTAAATGGACTGTTAATGGCTGATTTGTGACCCTAGTTCAGTCATCTATAGATTGTTATAAGTATGATAAGAGGAGTAGTTTATATTTGTTCATAGATTGGACAACAAAGATCAAATTGTCGATACACAAGAACAATGATCTTGAGAGGACTCAAACCATTGTTAGGTGGCAGATTTGAAGAGCCCTAGATGAAGACAATATTCTGGGCCCTAGATCGGTAAAAAGAATTGACTGGCTGGGGCGTATTGATGGGGGGGGGCTGATATTGTTAGTTACTTTATATATACGTTATAGGATGCGTACATTTTGAAGGACTAAAGTAATAGTCAAGTGGGCCAACCAACTAGCCCTAGTTATTGTAGAGGGTTGATTCAGTGAGAAGAAGGGCAACCTCCATAGCCCTGGACTTCTCATCTTGGAGATGTAGTATGGCAAAATTGGGCATACCAAAGATTTGTTCACAAATGGAATTTTGAACAACTTGTTACCACTCAAAATAGTAGTGGACCTAAAATGGGTTCCTAAGAGGGCAACTACTAGGACAAGGGAAACGATGGAGGCTTATCCCATTGTCGCCATAGCTAATGCTCCTTGCTCTTCACGGACTTTAACCAATGGGTGGAGTCTCGGTAGTTTAGGAAGTCACTTGTAGAGTATAGGTCAATGAATAGGTGGGAAGTGACCCTCGAAACCCTTTCCCTCAAATAGAATAAAGAGTGGGACTTTCTTTCCTTTTAAGCAAAAGAAATATTCTTCTAGGGAGAGAGGGTGGGGATTGAAGGGTTGAAGGAGAAGAATAAGACTTATGAAGGAATTTTTCAATCCCTAAAATCCTTTGGGAACTTCGATTGCCAAATGGTCCTTCATGAAAGGCCTTTGACACCAAATGGGACCACACGGGGCCAAGGGGACCCAACCCAGGTTTGGGGATGGAATTTAGAAACCAATGATGTCCTATACTAGACAAGGTGATGGGAAAGGATCAGGTAAGAGTTTTTACTTCGATAGGTCAAATTTATCCTACTAGGTTGTAGCCTTAAGAACACCTACGAAAAACATTATCCTAGAGCTAGGGCTTGAGGTATCTGGAGAGTTCACTGTTGGAATTAGCCCAAATTCTAAGGAGAGTGAGGGGACCCACCAACACAGTTGCCTTTAGGAGATAGACGTTTTCGTCTGGCTAGATTCCTAGGAAATTGATGCCCTAGGTGACCTAATGGGGATAGACCTAGGCAATGTGAAAATTTCTTAATCTCAGAAACCCTAATAAAATATCTTGATTTAATTCTCCTACTTGAATTACATTACAAGTTAATTTCTGAAATATTCAATAAATTACCAAAGTAAATACAACTAGCAACCTACACATACAGATCAAATACTGAATAACATGCTCGTAGAAAAAGTGACACATAGATTTTCTGGACAACTGTCCTCGAAAAATACCCAATGCAGGAAAACTGGTGCAAATAGCTCTGGAGGGTTTTCATTATTATGCAGAATCCAAGTACAACAATCCTGGGCACCAAAATGGTTCACTCAAACCTCTGGGTACCCTACGCATTGCCACTTCTCCTGAATTTCTACGCCACTTAACCGGAATGTGCTCTACCGTGCTACCTTTACAAGAAGGGCCCGGCCACACCCTCGAAGGGCTTACACTCAGCTCTCGCGCTGCCTTGATCTGGCTCCGACCGCCCCTACGTGGCTCTTGCTACCTCTCGCGCGCCCGCCGGGCTCGCCGGACTACATGGCCGTCGCCCGTTGCTTTGGTCGTCGGAATGCTTAAGCAGAAAAATCATAGGTAAGAAAGAAGGCACTAGCCAAAGGTAACACATAACAGCCAAAAAAATTGAAGAAATGAAATGAAAATAGATCAATGTCCACAAATAACTGAAATAGCTCAATGGGACTAGAGAGTACAATCTTTGAAAAAAAAAATAAGTGCTTATAGAATCATCTAAGAGAACAGAGGAGAGATAGTTCATGAGGTTAAAATGTTGTATAATTGTTGGCACATGAAAACTGTAGAATTTAAAAAAAAATTCTCAAGAGTGTTAGATTACCTAGTTGGTCCGAGTTGGTCTCACCTCAGCCTTGAGAAGTTGAGCAGCACAAGGATTGCAGAGCTAGATTGTGGTACACCAGTCAAAAATATTCTTAAATACAACTACAATATTATAACGACACCTTCGAGGATAGACGAATTAGTCGTTGGGTCACACCCACCAATTATGGCACACTAGCTGAGGAGATTAACACCATCATCTCAGGTGCATTCATGAGTGCACACTTATGGAATGAGGCACCTTCAAGAGAGGAGTTATATCTACTATGATAATGCACTACTCTAAAAGAAAAGCCTTGCATACAAGGCAAGGTTATGAGGGAGTTTCTCATGCTCAAGGGAGATGCACCACCAACGCTATCATTAGCCTATTTTCTAAAAGCACCTTCTCTTAACTTATAAATGAAAAGGATGGGCACACTAGTTAGAAATTTGTAGAAATAGATAATAAGAGTGAGTCTAGCTTGTAAGTTGTAGTAGGCTCTTTTGTGAGATGAAAACTTGTTGTGACATTCTTCTATTTGATTAATAAAGAATTTTATGCAATTGTTGTTGGAGCTTGCTGTTTTTATCCTGAATTCTTAGATTGCATATTTGTGTAGAGTGGGCCTAATACATTTTTCTTTTTAATCCACTATACATGTTGTGTTTGCACTCTTGAATTTACATCCTTCAATTTCTTCTCATACAAATCTGAAATTTTGATAGGCAAATACTAAAGTTCAGTCATGCTATTAGGATTTTTTTATTCTATGAGGGTATTCTCTTATTTTCAATAGTATTTTCATATTTCTACATCATAGCTCATCTCTTCCATTTCATTCTAATATAATACAAAAATCATTTCTAGTATAGTTTAGTTTATATATGCTTTTTACTTAATTGATCCTTTATTTTATTTTATAGGAGTAGTACTTAGCAATCTCAATTCACACTCCCTTTGTATTCACAATGTTGTATATGTGTGGTCATTGGACATTATCTCATCTTTATATTATCTTTGAGTGTAGACTTGTGTATCACAATTCACATGTTAGAATTGACAATCATGAAAAAACATGTTGCATTTTTGTGTTGTATGACCTTAAGTTGTTGTTTCTAGTTAGTCTTGCAGCAAGTTTCTTCATAGACAACCCTACAACCATAATTCTGGATAAGGAAAATAAACTTGTTATTTCCAATGGCTGAAAATCATGACAAATTAGATCTCAAAGATGAAGATAGTTCAATATAGAGAATGTGACTAAAATTCTCCAAAGCAATACTTGTAGCCAAGTATTATATCATTTTCAGGGAAAGCCAATAAACTCAATACAATTTTCTGGGAAAAAATAACATAGAAGGCAACACACATGGCCTTGGAAATTTTATAGTGTAATATTTGTTGGGACAAAGCTAGGAAAAATAACCTTTTCTCAACTGTAAATCGTTCAAGTGCTGTAAATGTCATGAATTAAAAAGACACAGTAACAGAAAGTATGGAATTGGTTTGTTGACCTGTCATTTGAGTAAATACTAAATGCCCCAAAAATATTCTTATGGGGCTAAGCCAAATGTCTACGTAATACTTATTGGCAACCACTACTCTTGATGCATTCACCCTTCAAAGGATTTATCATCACATGACTCCAATGGTTATTCTTGTTGAGCCTATGCTCCCCTGAAATCTTCATGGGTATACACAAACTACAAGATATTCTAATGTATATTAAGGTTTTAGTGGAATATTACAAGATCCAAATATGGGCACAAGTTATACAAGGAAACAATATCAAATCCTAGAAATGAAAAAGTACAATGATAGTCAAAGGAATGACTCAGAAGAGAGATTGCAACAGTGGATGGACAAGAATTTAACATCTCTGGGACTATATAAATATTAATTCCAATGCTAGAGAAAAATATCCTTTGAGGGCTCATTGGCTATAATATGGATGATGGTTGTCTCTAGATAAATAAGAAAGAGAGAGAGAGAGATCCTGGTTGATGGTTGTCCCGTGTGTTTCACAACATGGATTAAATGCCTCTCATGGATCCTTATCTCTGGTGATGTGATCGCTGACTAATACATGCAGGTTTTGTTTTAACGACAACTGTGATTCCCAACAAGTGGTATCAAAGCATACGTCACGTGTTCGATACAAAAATAACTCGTGTTAGGGGGGGGGATATTGTTGGACATTGGATAAAGCAATGCTCCCCATGTGTTTCACAACATGGACTAAATTCCTCTCATGGATCCTTATCTCTAGCGATGTGATCAATGACTAACACCTGGAGGTTTTGGTTTACCGAAAATTGTGATTCCCAACAGAATGATACCCATTGTTTCTTATTCATTCAACATAGGTTCATCAAGCAAGTGGGCCTTTACTTGGTTTCCTTTTTCTCATTGATTTCCTTTCCTTTGTGGCCCTTCGATTTTGATAGGGAAACCAAGAATGCCTTCTTTGTTGATGTGGAGTTCCTTTCCTAAATGTAGTGGAATGAGCCCTCAAAACCATTTTTTTAGAACATGACTATAAATTTTATGCCCCTTTTCCCAACATTCATATATTTAAACCAATTATATATTTTACTTTCTCTCCTGTGTACTCAAATATTTAATTTCCCCCAATCTATGATTGATTCATCCATTTTATGCATTTACTTGTTGAATGCTCACTAGAATTTCCTCCTACTTTGATCTTCAATCCATGGCCTTTCTTTTCGTTTGATTATGTTGACTTTTAGGGTCCTTTGTTTAGCTTTTTAACCCTCCTTTGTGGCCTTCTTTGAGCTAAACAAAGTATCATGGGAGCTTCAATCAATGGCATACTTAAGCACTTCTCCTTTGAAAAACATGCAAGTTCAACAATGATGGAGCTCATAACCTTTAATTAGACTACTTAACCTGCATTTTTATGTTGCACTATGTCTCGCATTGCTCTTCAATTTGTCGACCACAAGCCATGTACTCATTGTTAAGCAATAGCCATGAGCAATGAAATTTTTTCTCAATGGGATAATTAATTTATACCTCTCATGGTCATATTTTTCTTAGTGCTTGCCTTCCCCTTGCTCGGGAACCTACTAATTTGTACTCAATAACCTATGCTTCCTCATCCACTAAGCACACACTTTGGGTACTTGGTGAGTAAGGGCTCTAAACACATAACCTTTGCTCCATCCCTTATACTTACCACTTTTCTCTATTTCTCTTCCAACACTTTCTTGGGGCTCACACCTTTGTCTATGATTTACTTGAATCTAGGGGATTTCACCACAAATATGGGGGAAAAGAACTCATTCATTTTTCTTTATCATTAAGGATTTTAACATCACAATAATTTGATACCACTCTAGGGCCCATTGTCAAAGGTCATTGGACATTCCTTATTTTTTTCTGTTGTCAATGGGGAAAAGACCAATGGACAATGTATTTTGTTGAAATTGGGGCTTTAAAATGTAGGAGACAAATTCAAGCACAAACACATCATCCTATTCAATAAATGGACCAACAATGCTTATTTCATCTCTACATTAATGTGCAATATATTTCATTTAAAGGAGTATCTCAACCACATCTTTCATCATATTGTGCATTTCATGGTAGAATGACAAGCTAATTATAGTTAAGTACAATATCACTAAGAAAAGAAAGGTGCATTATCAAGCAAAGGGAATTAAAAAGAAGAATTTTTCCCAAATGTAGACATAGTGAGAAAACTTGCTTTACTTGGTGAATGCGCTCAATGACAAGACGAAGCATTGTGCTTAGTGAAGATTAAGGCAAAGGCCTACACTTAGCATCGAGCATAACAACTAGCGAAGAGTGTAGGGACAAGCAAAGCAACAAGCAAAGGACTTTGCACTCTACAAAGGAAATGCCCTGTTGACTATAGGTCCAGTTGCTTGATGTCTCTATGTTGGACCTTAAAGAAGACAAATGAGGTGTTTAGTTGGATTTCCCCAAGCTTAGTTTACGAATCTCGAACAAATGAATAAACTAACCATCACGTAGAGGAGAATGGATTGCCATGCAAGGGGAACAATAAACAGTTGTATTTGATAGTACTCTCACATAAGGAAATAGAAGTTAAGACATTCAATCTATTCATTCATCACAGGTTATAATAACCTAGTCCACTCACACCTCAAAAGAAAATAATAAGCCTATAGTTACCCATATCACCCACAATAGTGAAAAAATAATAAGAAAACAATTATAGATAAAAGATGAATTAAACCATCACTAATCATATCATAGCATAATGACATGTTAAATGTCCACACCATTAATTTTTCTTCATTTATAACAACATTGAAAACCATAATAAGATGGCCTTGCATTTTTTTAAGGATGGCCCTTGTATTTCTCCATTTCTAACATCACAAACCATAGTAAGATCACATTACATATTTTTAGGATGTCACTTGTATTTCTATTCATTTCCAACAACACTAGAACTATAGTAAGATAACATTGTTACAAAAATAAATCTCCTCCTCATCAGCTCAGAGGGGAAGAAAAATATGGAAGAAGTGCAAAGACCTAAATTAAACATATTTCTCGCTGTGGTAACGCCTATATAGAATAGAACAAGAGGGTTATAACGCAGGAAATCAGTACATTTGCCACGTTAGTGGCTAGGGCAACGCTCTATTTACACTGGAGGAGAGCATTACCCGTGTTTTAAGTTTGAATTGGGAAAATAGCGCGGAGAATGATTTGAATCTCCGAATTTCTCTCACAAAGGAGTCAGTTCACAAAGGAAACTGCAGAAACACCAGTTCATTATTGGTCATTTCCATAGAAGACTGAACTCCAAAAGAGGCAAAAGCATAGAGATCAAAGAAACATCTAAGCTTTTTCCATTCCAAACTAGTGGAAAGAGAAGGGCAACAATGGCCTTCTCCCTCTCCTATAAGAAAGAGTTGAAGGCTCTTAATTGAAGGTCGAAGGATTGCTCAAGGTTCTTGTATACTTTTGGAATAGAGAATAGTGTGAAGGCCAAGAGTAAAAGAGGTTCCTAGAGAGATTGTTGACTTAGACTTCTTCACTTGAGAGATAAGAGAGATTGGGAGACTGAGGAGGGCTTGGTACATCCGACGGTTGTAATCCTCCTTCTTTCAAAATCAATAGAACTATGTTCGTTTTGTCCATTCAATGCTTAATATTGTCATTATTGTTTGAACATTTACTTAGCATGATATGAATGGCTCAGATGTGTATAATCTAGATGTTTATTGTATATTGATTTAATTGATAGAATACTTGTTATATTAGAAATTACGCGGGTGCTTTGACTGATTGCAGGACTCGGATTTGGAGCCGGTGAAGAAGGACTCTTGCTTTGTCGTTGCTAGCCGCCCAAGGGATTCCAAGACTCCGTCAAAGAGGTAATTCTCTATTTTATTCCTTCAAGTTATTTCTGCTTACACATGAACATGCTCATACCATCTTTAGGAATGAAGACAGCTAATCTTAATTACCTTCCCCTGCACGGAAGCCCCGAGAGGGATATTCGAAAACCAACCACCCAAGCAGTTTACCCTATAGCAGAATTGGCGACTCCGCTGGGGAGTTTTCCTCCATAGTTTCCGGACTATTTATTCCTTCCTTTCTTCTCTTCTTCTCTGTTCAAATATCCTTCCAACCATTTTTTATGCCCAGTAGACATACCAAATGCTTGCAGAGTTCAATCATGTTCCTGTCTGGCCAACTGAAGAGCTTTTCCCTGGTTAACGCGACCTATGCAGGCTATCCAGTGAGTTATAACGCGGTCTATGCTTAAATACAGTGCATTATAACGTTGTATTTTCTCACAGATAGAGCGTTACTCAGCCAAAAACCTTGTTGTTCACTGCTGTGACTGTGTTTTAGCTGTAGATTTTTTTGGCCATCAGTACCTTTCAGCGACTGAATCCCTATGCTTGTCTGCTAAACTGGCATTTTTATTTGTTTCTCTTATTTATTCAGTGTGCAAAACATTTACTTTTTAAAAGAGAAATTTTTTTTTTAATTTTTCTGCATTTAGCTGAGTTTGTCCTGAAAATTTTAGTTCACAAATTGTTAAAAGAGGTAGATAGAAGTCTGAATCTTCAAAAGTTGAGCTGTGTTATTTACATGTTGGTGCATGGATGATTGAAAAAGAAACCTCTCCCTGTAGAAACACTCTTCATTGAATTTAATATTTAGAGCATGTTTTGCATGGTTTCTTGATTTAGAGTCTCACTATACGTCATACGTCTATTCCCCCTCCGCAAGACTAATAACAAAGTACACTAAAAATAAAGCGACACTAAAATCAATCTAATAACTGTTTTTTGAGCTCACACAAACAGTAGTTCAGGCTAGGATATTGGGTTAGGAAAGTGAGAAAACTACCCAAGATCTCAAAACTTGAAAATTAGAGTCATTAACGAGTGAAATCCTACTGCACTCACATTATTGGGACCGTTCCTTTACCGGAGCTCAGCGCGAGACAACACTTGGGGCACAAGAAGGTAGCCCGCCTTCGATTGCATTTGGTGGGTGTGTTATATATTGGGGTTCTCTTTGGGGACGTCGAAACTAGATCGGGGATCTAGGTATTCTACCCATATAGCACACTGTCCTTGACCGTGGACCCCCCTAATGATGTCTATGATTTGAGGTATCTTTAGTGGCCATAAATTTTAGGGACTTACACAAGGTGACTAGGACAGGCTGTCCTGGTACCTAAAATAGATGGACCCACTCTGTCTTCGGTCTTTAGGAGGGTACTCATCTTCACGAGAGTGCTTACACCTATCGTCTGAGGTTCCCATGGGTTTCAGAGTGACCGTAACAGTACTTTCGATTAACCCTCTCTGTATACTATTGCGATACTGGATTTCATCACCAGTGAACGGTAGTACTCAGACAGGGCACCCTATTATGGCTGCTTGTTGATTGATTTTAGAAAGTCCTTTTTCTTTTTTTTAAGAGTGCGATTACTGTCATTTGAGACTTCATAATAGATCACAATTTAATAAAATTTGTTAAAATTAAACTGGTCACCGTGGCGTCCCCTGACCCACGTCATCTGTCTCGACGATCGCAAGGTCTACCTCCTCTCAACCTTGAGGAAGAACTGAACCTTGGTGAACCCAAGCCTTCTACGGAAGGGCAGTCTCCTCTGACTAATCTTGATTATCACATAGACCCTTATCAGCCGGAACTCCCAGAGGACCCTTTCACTGAAGGCGTTGTACCTAATTACAATCCTCCGCTCACTGATCAGTTAGGGCCTGTGATAATCCAAATTACACCACGCCGAGGTATGTCTGTGGCAACACCAACATCTATTTCTCCACCGACGTCCACAGGGTCGATGCCAATGGCAACCATTCCTAGTTCGCCACCATCCTCCCCGCCGGTGGTCAATTCTATGCCATTACTGGGTAACCACAGTAGTCAACATACACCTACCCCCAATCCTATGGTCAACACAATTGTCAGTAGTTTACCAAACCCTTCGGCATCTACTCCTACCGTGACCATGTTGGGGACCATGGTAGCTCCTCCCACGAGCATGACTACTTCGGTGCCCTTTAGCAACCCTTTCGGTTGGAACCCTCTGTTGAGTTCAAACCCCCTGGACACTATACCAGGGGGCAGTGTTATCAGTACGCAGGTAGCAGGGAATATTTCTCTTCCTATGCAATCCTTAGGACAAATGGGACAACCCATTGTAAATACTATCCCCTTAAGTGGTTCAAACATAGGTGTAGGATCTATACCGTTTACAAATTATGCAAGTACTAGTATGCCTCCAGGAAACTCTATTGCATCCATTTGGACTAACCAACCCCAACCTCCATCTGGAGTGGGAGGGAAATTTTATGCTGGGGGCAACCAACCATTTTCCCCTCAATACACTATGCCCTATGGACAGCAACTGTATGTTCCTACTCCTTCACCTATGGGAGGTTTTTATCAAAGTCCCACTTACCCTTCTGGTAACACATGGATGGGAGGACCCTATGGTCCAAGTAATCAGCCCATACTGCCTTGGTTAGACTCAGGGGAAAATCCACAATTACCTTTCTTGGTAGCTTTGGACATACCCGACATCCATAAGCTGACGAACGACCCCATCAACCACAACCCTCTTTGGCCTCCAATACCGCATAAGATTCCTTCTGATATCCCGAAGTTCGACAGGAAACATGGGGACGACCCGACCGCACACATCACTACCTTCCATTTATGGTCCATATCCAATTCCATGGTAGATGATAGTGTTCGACTTCGACTGTTTCCCCGCACCCTTACAGGTAATGCCACCAAGTGGTACATTGAATTACCACGCGCCGCCATCAATATGTTTGGTGCTTTAGCGACGGAGTTCTTAAAGAACTTCCAACTGCCAATTAGAGTGGAAATCGGAACAGAATTTTTAACATCGCTGCGACAAGACACCGCCACCCACATCTCTGACCATATTCATGAATGGAGACGTAGGAGGAGGTTCGTCAAAGCGCCAATACCAGACCATCTCTTGGCCAATTGGTTTTGCAAGCCTCTTTTACCCCACATCTCTAAAGACATTGGCCTTTCTGGTGCGGTGACAGAAGATCAATGTATTCGTCGTGCCCAACACCTGGATTTAATCTATTCACAATCTGGCATGCTTTACGATCTGCTCCCCCATGCCCCTGGTAACCCGAACCCTTCGGCTACTCAGAAGACCGGAGCTCATGCTGATGGTCTCATTGGCGCGATCTCTGGTGTAGCCACCAATCAGTCTCGGGGGCAAACCTCCCAGCCATCCTCGGCTGCCACTGCCCCCCATCAAACGACTCCTCTTCCTCCCGCTGAGATAAATTCGGTGCAAATCTCACAAAAACCTAGTGGGAAAAATAAGAAGAACAAGAAGAAAACATCTTCTTCGGAAGAGCAGTCAGATAATCAGAACAAGCCTAATCAGAAAAATGCTGCCAGAAATGACAGAGGAAAGGATAAACCCATGAAATTTCCTTCCAAAATCTGTGCGGAGGATCACTTGACATACAAATGTCCTCGGCTGCAGGAATGCACCGATTTTATTGCTAACAAGGATTCTAGGCGAACACTTGCTGTTCTTCACAATCCTTTCCCCAATCAACCGTAGCAACATCAACACATGGTTGACAATCCGCCACAACCCCATCAACGGGGCAACGGTGGTTCGTATCCTTCCGGTGAAGGACCATCTTCCATTTATGGCATCGAGAGTGTGGACCTTCAAACTCGTGCCAAGCTTTATGGAAATCCTACCATAGATGCTTAGGAACTTGGAACTAGTTCCAATCCGCCCCCGCCCAACGATTTACATATCGAAAGGCCTACTGTTGAACCTGTAATTCGTCCCCCCAAAGGGACACTTGGACGCATGACTCATAATACCTCTGCACGTGCAGCCCAAAACTACAATATTGTAGAAGATTTGGCGCAGGCACCGTCAGCTATGTCTGCTCTTGAAGTATTACAAACTTGTCCAACACAAAGGAAAGCCTTGCTTTCGGCCATTGGTGGAATAGATCCCCAAGATTCCATGCTAGCAATCTTTGATATGGAAAAGGCTAAACCTCGCCTCTCACATCAACTCGCATTCCAGGTGCAGGTTGTGTCGAAAGGGAGACCAATCCATCGTACTGTCATAGACGAAGGTGCTTCGACCTGCGTTATGTCACAAGCTTGCTGGATCCATTTAGGTTCTCCTACTCTTACCCCGCCATCGAATTCCCTCAAAGCTTTCGATGGCCACACTTTCCTACCAAAAGGATACCTTGCTATCTTTCCCATTACTCTTAGTGGGAAAACGGTAAACGTGGATGTTGAAGTCGTAGAGCATCATCTCGACTATAATCTATTGCTCGGTCGCAGTTGGTCTTATGTTATGACCGCCATCGTGTCTTCGGTCTTCCGACTCATCCTATTTCCATTGGATGGGAAAATAGTCACGGTCGATCAGCTATCCTTCTGCACCCCTGATTATACCACTTTACCAAGTAGCTATGTACCCCTAATAGGAGGTGTCCCTGACTCTTACGTCAATATCGGTACCGGTCTTCTGAAGGCATCTTCCCTACTGGGTTGTTTTCCTCTACTGCCGCCACAGATCCCAAACACAGTTGCAATAATATCCACCTTGTCAGATGGCTCTATCAACCCATGGATCATCCTGGCACCTTCAGATATTGATTCTTATGGAGATCAGATGCCGCTTTTGTCGGTCGAGTTGGCTTACCAAGCCATCCAAAGCACATCTGAACCCTCCACTAATATGGTTTCGACCGCAGGTACAAACCTCTCTCCCATAACAGTTCTCTCTAAGGATCTCCTCAATGAAGTCTGGCCTACAGACAAAGCTATTCAAGAGATCATGTCATTAGAAGAACGACCTTGGGGAGAGTTTCACCATCGCACTTCGACGATTGATTCGGAGGCGATAAAAACTGAAATCCCGTCTTTTGACCAATCTGAGATAGTTCCCTTCTCTTATACGACTGTTCACACTATCGATTCAGAAGGGAACATAGGTAATCTTTCCAAGACGCTGCTCATTGATATCTCAGTCAAGATAGGTATCGTGGAAAATATTCAGATTGGAGCCGATTGCAATCCTGAGGAAATTGCACACTTCACATCCCTTTTCAAAGAATTCCGCGATGTGTTTGCTTGGTCTTATGACGAAATTCTCGACATAGATCCTTCTATTGACGAGAAAGAGATCAAGAAATTCCGAGCATTCTTTTTATGGTATTTTTCTTGCTCGTTAATCTGAAAAACCTCGAGTCTTCTTCTTCGAGCTCGTTAAACTTACACAAAGAAGCTCCGAGCATTCTTTTTATGGTATTTTTCTTGCTCGTTAATCTGAAAAACCTCGAGTCTTCTTCTTCGGGCTTGTTAAACTTACACGAAGAAGCTTCGAGCATTCTTTTTACGGTATTTTTCTTGCTCGTTAATCCGAAAAACCTCGAGTTCTCTCCTTCGGACTCGTTAAACTTATACGAAGTTGGCATCGAGCGTTCTTTTTTTTGGTCTTTTCTTGCTCGTTAATCCGAAAAACCTAGAGTTTTCTTCTTCAGAATCGTTAAAACTATGGAGAAGTATTGAGAATTCTTTTTAGGAATCTTTTTCTCGCTCATAAAACCGAAAAAATCCCGAGTCGCCTTTGTCAGGCTCGTTAAACTATCAAGACAGAGAACAAAGAGCCATTCTTTTCCTCTTTTTCTCAAAGCTCTTTAAACAGAAAAGGTATCGAGTTTTCTCCGCGTGACTCGTTAAAATTTCACGGAGGTACCGAGTTTTTCTTTGTTGGACTCGTTAAAATTTCACAAAGAATATTGAGTTTACTTCGTCTCCTCGTACTCATAAAAAAATGAGGTAGACGTCCATTGAACATAGATTTCTCACTTTTCTGGATTCGATGGACTAACTTACAGAAAATGAACTGTTTTGGGCTTACTATTATCCCTTTGCCGTGCCCGGTTATCAAGACATGACAAAGGTACCCCAATGGAGTCGTCTTTTACGACATTTTTCAGACTCTCTAAACATGAAAAATTCACCGAGTTTACTCGTCTGGACTCGTTAAACCTAATCAGACAGGACATGGAGTTGTCTTTTATGACATTTTTCAGACTCTCTAAACATGAAAAATTCACCGAGTTTTCTCATCTAGACTCGTTAAATCTAATCATATGGGGCACAGAGTTGTCTTTCCTGACATTTTTCAGACTCTTTAAACATGAAAAATTCACCGAGTTTACTCGTCTGGACTCGTTAAACTTAATTAGATGGGGAAAAATTTGGACAAAATGGATACTACCTCTGTTACATTTCCAAAAAAGGTCGATTTGGCAGCAAAATTCTTGAACATGGCACTTCCCAGAAAACTCTTTCGCAGTTAGCAGAACCCTACCATCTATGAGTATTAGCCTTCAATTCCTAGTGTCCCTGCACCGGTAAAATCCTAACACACTCTTTGGTGTTCAAACACGCTTCAACTGCCTAGTACCCTGCTAGAGTGCCTTCTATTGTTCAAGCATATCTCGCTATCTACTGCTCCTGTTATCAACCAAACCGTTCATTATGCCAGAAATTATTTGTCGTCTGACGTTCCCATTTACTCTTCCTTATCTCAAATCATAAACAAAATCAGTTGGTTTTTGTTTCGTGTTAACTGATGTAGGACGCCTCAGTGCCTACCTTTCGACAGATCACTTCCTATCGACTTCAACATCTTATCTAGGAAGTTGATCTAGAAACCCATCAGTACCCAGATACTTGCAGACATCAGTGGCAAGTAGTCTTGTGTTTGATCAAGGGTCTTCATCATTGGCTCTTGGTCGAATGATTCTACGAGTGTTCGATTTCAACTCCTTTTATTCACACTCGCTAGATTGTACTGGGCATCTTAGGGACCATCATCATTATCGGTGGCCACCTTCGCGTCTGTTAACAGTTTTCATTATCGACTGGTAATCAGACGATTTCTCACATGTTCGACGACAACTCCGTCATTCACATGTTGAGAAATATGCAGTTTAAGTGAATCGGCGGTCAAGACCTTGGGGCAAAAGGCTACACCATTAAAGTTGTGTTCCCTTCCCCAAGCTGCGATATTGTTTATGGAGACAGCTTCTTCAGCCTGATCCTATTATGACAGACACTTCCACATTGTGCCTATTGGTGGACAGATTCTTCATATCTCTATTCTAGAGAAATCATGTTGTTTAAGCTACTGAGCATGGGACATGCCCGACTCTAGGAAAATCCTATATTTTCTGACATATGTTGTTGTTTCAGGTTTTCCTCAGTCTTTCAATCTCTCTCTATCTCTACAAAATTATAAAGTATTTCGACCATTGTCTTTGTCTTTGACCTCACACTTTAGGGGGCATCTGTTACAGGTCAAAATACCTCCTCATCAGCTCAGAGGGGAAGACAAATATGGAAGAAGTACAAAGACCTAAATTAAACCTATTTCTACCAGGGTAACGCCTATATAGAACAGAACAAGAGCGTTATAACGCAGGCAATCAATACATTGGCCACGTTAGTGGCTAGGGCAACGCTCTGTTTACACTGGAGGGGAGCGTTACCCATGTTTTAAGTTTGAATTGGGAAAAGAGCGCGGAGAATGATTTGAATCTCCGACTTTCCCTCACAAAGGAGTCAGTTCACAAAGGAAACTGCAGAAGCACCAGTTCATTATTGGTCATTGCCATAGAAGACTGAACTCCAAAAGAGGAAAAAGCATAGAGATCAAAGAAACATCTAAGCTTTTTCCATTCCAAACTAGTGGAAAGAGAAGGGAAACAATGGCCTTCTCCCTCTCCTATAAGAAGGAGCTGAAGGCTCTTAATTGAAGGTCGAAGGACTGCTCAAGGTTCTTGTATACTTATGGAATAGAGAATAGTGTGGCATTGTGAAGGCCAAGAGTCAAAGAGGTTCCTAGAGATCTTGTTGACTTGGACTTCTTCACTTGAGAGAGAAGAGAGATTGGGAGACTGAGGAGGGCTTGGTACAACCGATGGTTGTAATCCTCCTTCTTTCAAAATCAATAGAACTGTGTTCATTTTGTCCATTCAATGCTTAATATTTTCATTATTGTTTGAACGTTTACCTAGTATGATATGAATGGCTCAGATATGTATAATCTAGATGTTTATTGTATATTGATTTAATTGATAGGATACTTGTTATATTAGAAATTACGCGCGTGCTTTGACTGATTGCAGGACTCGGATTTGGAGCCGGCGAAGAAGGACTCTTGCTTTGCTGTGCAGCGCTCTCCAAGGGATTCCAAGACTGTCAAAGAGGTAATTCTCTATTGTATTCCTTCAAGTTATTTCAAGCTAATATGAACATGCTCATACCATCTTTGTGAACAACATAGCTAATCTTATTGTCTGCCTCGGGCACCGGAAAGCCCTGAGAGGGATATTCGAAAACCAACAACCCAAGCAGTTTACCTTATAGCACACATTACACCAAATTTGTGAGTCCATAACCAAAAATTATCATGTACAACCACAACTTTATTCAACCTGCAATTCCTACACACCACTACTAATTTCAAGGAGAGTTGAAATTTGAATGAATTCAATTTCATTTCTAAGTTAACCTACTCACAAATTTTTTAATTTTGAATAGTGACCATCTAACCATGCGATATCTCTTCCTACAATTTGTTGTACCTTAATAGTCACTCTACGAACTTTCAATCAAGGTTGTTTAGTCCAATTTGTTTAATCAATTTCGGGAAGGAATTCGAAGGGAAAACACAGATCCAGAAAACCACGCATCCAACACAACATATCTAATTGTGCAGATGAGCATCATGGACATTCTCTGATCATTGGGCAGATGAGCATAATCGACATTCTCACACGCTCGATATCTCATTGTGCAGATGAGCATCATGGACATTCTCTAATCTGATCATTGTGCAGATGAGCATAGTCGACATTCTCACGCGGGTGGACGCCATCTACAAGAATAATGAACCGGCGGGATGGCTTTGAGAAGAAACGAAACTGGCTGGTCAAAGAACCGAGAGCTAATCGAACCCATGAGGTGAGAACCTGATGCGTTCAGGACCAATCGTAGCCAGTTATTTGTGGGCATTGTGTATCATTTATAGGCAACTATTCGCTAGGATATTACATGTTAATGTTGATGCTATAGTCACAGTTGTTCGCATGATTCTGGCACAAGTAGGGGAAGGTTACATAGAGAGACAGATTCAAAAAACCTTATCATTTTCATTTTTCCTCTCCCGTTGGTTCATCCATTACTGTGATAAAGACTGATTTGGTTCTAGCCTGGTAGCCAGTATGAAAAGTACGACATTGACGAACAGAGGGAGAATCGGATCTCCGGCAGCGATGCCTTCGTGAGGCTTTATACCATTGTCAAGTCTAAGAATGACGCTACTAAGCAGGTTAGTAAACCCTCCATTTCTCCTGGCTCGGTCTTTAAAATGCCCGGAAAAACTACTAAATTTTTTGGCCTTTTTGGTACCAGAAAGTCGATGATGTCGCGAAGTAGAAGAACAGGGCAGTGGTCACGACCCTGAATGCCGAAATTCGATTCACTTAAGGCCAGATTGCATGAAGAGATTCCCAAGTTGCAAAAATTGGCTCAGAAAAAGGTCAGGATTAGCTATCCTCAATTTTATGCAAGTGCTTTTCAGGGCTTTCTCATGGTTTCGTAGATTTTCTTTTCAATTACTCGATTTTTTTGATGATTCAGCAGCCTTTTCATTGTTGAATGTCATAGTTACAGGCTGCTCAATTTTGAGGCATTTTGGGACTTAGGATAAATGTGGTATTCCTTTATTTGAATTCCATTTTTTGTATGACCAGTGTTTTTCCAATCGGCAAGAGTCTTCAGCATGAACCTCGAATCTAGCTAGTTAGAAGCTAGACTAAATGGAGTTTTAATAGATCGTAATGATACACATATTTTTGATTACAATATAGGAAATTTATTAGATCAAATGTGATAGAAATCAGTTGAAATTTTCCCCACAATTTCTAACACCTGTTTAGAATGAATCATCAGAGCACATATTAAGTATAACATTAGTAGAAATCTCCATAAACAATAAACACCACCACCCAAAAAGAATTTTCAGGGTGATGCCTAGTTATCTGGTTCGGTTTTATAAGTCAGTCTAATACCCCAATGCTTAATTGAAAGTCACACCAAGGTTCTGGTAGCCATAAGCAATGATCCTAAATTATCACACCGGTATTCAAAAAATTCCCCACAGAATCTCACTTCCAAACACTCTAGCTGTCTGGAAAATTCACCATAAAACAAAATCAGGAAACAACACCCGAATGAACTAACATGTTTCTTCTAGTGAAACTTTGATCTTCTGCCATCTTATCTGACGTGACACCCTGAGAAGAACCATCCACTTCATCAGATGAATCGCTGATGTCTGTTTCTTCGGATGAGTTAGATAATGATTGATCTGACTGATCTCCAAAGCTACTCATTGGCTTTTGGGTTTCTCTGAATTCAGAACCATCTTGAATGGAAGGAATAACTGGGGTACTAATTGATTGTTTTCATGAGTGAGATCCAAAATTAGGATAGTCAGAGAAGAAGGTAGAACAATACTCTGCTACAAGCAGCTCAAGTAGTAATTGAATAACTGTAGGATGTGAGAGGCTGAACATCTCTGTCCCGCTGATGGTGATCTTGTCGTCTTTTTCCAGTTCCACAAAGAACAGCCAATGCACCAGATGCATAATCTCTTTCAATGACATTTTCAGGGCTTTCATCTGGAACTACATGAAAAATAGGACCTGCACTTCCACCGTAAAGAATTCTACAGGTGTATGTAGTCCGTCCATCCTTTTCCACCATATTGGCATAGTTTCTTATAGATTTATAGCCAATAGGGAATATGTGTCGGTCTGTATGAAATCCAACACGTTTATATTCAATTGTCCCAAGATCCACAATGGTAAGAAATTTTGTTAAAGAAAGGGGAAGAATAGGCCTCCTATCTGGAGTTCGTGGAATGCTAGGACGAGAACACTCGGAACGTCTAGGCTCTGAGTAGATTTCATTCTCCTTTTCATAAAAAAAATGTCGCTTACGCCGAGCCTTGAGCTTACGAAGGCGACGACGCAGATGACTTCCGATAAATCTGAGGTGCTTCATGCAATCTTTAGGATCCAGGTGATTACCAGCCTCTGAAAAAGAATCAGAAACTCTGAAGTTTAGTTTATTGTCTTCGAAGATAGCTTCCCAATTCCAAAAAACATGTGCCAATACACCCTTCACCAATTCCTTATCATGATGGCCTGCTTGCCACCAAGATGGCATATTGTTCCTTTGATTTAGCTGCAAACCCAAATGCCCCCAATCTTCAAATGACCTTGACATTTTAGGGCGGCTTTATCGGGGTGGAATGAGTGTGTATTCCCGATCTTGGGCCAATGAATAAGATAGGGGCATTCATTTAAACTTAGTGTCTTACTCTTACTGGCCAAGTTGAACCTGCAATTATATAGCTCCACAAATTTTGAATTTTGAGCCATCGGAGCTGAGGGCTAGAACATAAATTCCTGCGATTAAGCACCACATACTCACTGTGGCTTGGAAGTTCTACAATTTGAAAATGATACTGGCATATTGGCAATTTCCACTTTCCACAGTACCAATTAAAAGTCCAATTGAATAAGGAACAAATAAAATAAAAGAAGAAAGATTTTGTTTTCCTAATCAATATAACTTCCTGTTGCTTTTGCTGCTAATGGGTTATAGACGGTTAAAATTTGACATTCTGAGAGCTGACATCTATAATACACCTCATTTCGTAGTTTGACCTATAGTTTCTATAAAGAACCTTTATTCATGCGCACGGTTGTTTACTGTAGGAGTATTGCCAACATAGCTAGCTGGAAGGGTGTTATATATATATAGACGTTCCTTTAAATCCATCAAGTAACTCATCATATCTAAGAAATTAAGTAAATTAGGTAGAATTTACAATGAAATAATGTTCTAAGAAGTAGACATTAAGTACTTGTAATTCTTTTTCCTTGTTGATGACCCACATCTGGTACAAACTGTAATTCTCTAGGGTAAATTTTCTCTTAGGGTTTCTATTATGTCTAGGTTTTTTCAATAAATTAGTGTTACACACTCATAAACAGTATATATGCATGAATAATATAAATATTGACAACAAAAATACGATTCTTCTCAAAACCACAATAATAGGGTTGACTTCTCAATGAAACCATGTAATATGTTCACTAGTATAGATTTATTTGCAATATCAGCAATTTAGGAAACCAGATCCAACTGCAATTATGATATGTAAATAAAAACTAGGTGAACTATATTAATCTAATATCTACTGTGTTATTCTAGCTTTATGCATAGGAGTTTGACTGTATTGAAGTCTGAAGATAATCCACAGGCTTAGAGAATAGGAGCCCAACTGCCTTTCTTGTGGGTACCTGCAGCCCAGATGGGTAGCCTGATCAACTCTCTGTACAATATATAGTTATAGAATTACTGTCAGAATGGAGCAGTTGTTTGTTATAGGATGTGGTTTCCCTAATGTGGTTATCCACATCCCTCCTAGGTTGTTTCCTTCAAAACAATCTCAGACTAATTTCGGTCCTTTGTTTTTTTTCTCATTGTACCTGGAATGAGCCTCAATTTCACCTTTGTTGTCCTCAAACAAACCCTAGAAGATTCACAAACCAAATTATTCTTAATGAGTAAGTGCCTTGCTATGTTGGTTAGGGTTTTTAACCTCAAGGAGGACTTATCTTCCGCCTGATATTCCCTTGACCAAACAAACTAGAGAAAACTAGAGCTTGGATAGACTGCGCAACAATTAATAATATCCAAGATATTGTAACAGACCCCCTTACATCCTAACCCAAAAGAGGTGGTTATTAGGTTGACCCGATTCTCTGGGTGCAGTTAAATCATCATAATCTATGCCTTCTTTTTGAGAGAAGCCTTGGGCAACAAATCTTGCCTTGTACTTTTCAGCACTTCCATCGGCTCCATGCTTGATCTTGAAGAGCCGTTTCGAGGTGACAACAGATTTGTCCTCCGGTCTCCGGACCACTTCCCAGAAATCATTCTTCATAATGGACTCATATTATTTGTGCATAGCATCCTTCCAAACTTGATGATTTACGACTTCTTCAAATGATCCAGGCTTAGATTGTACAATTGTACTCATGGCTACTAGGTACCCTTGGTACCTATTCGGCTTCTTGCTTTCACGGAATGTCCCCCTTGGGGCAATATGTCTCTCGGCATCTTCGATAGTGTCCCTAAGCCATGAAGGTCTCCTCTTATTTGAAGGAGGTGGATCAATAGGATCCATTGGTCCTTCAACATTAGGCATAGGTTCATCCTTTGACTCTTCCTGCTTCCCTGCTTCTTCTTCTTCTTTGTCTTCCTTTGAGCTAGGAAGAATCCTAACTTTCTTGAGGGAAACATCCTAATCGAAGGTGACATCGTGGCATATCTCCACTTCTCTTTGACCAGGCACATAGATTCTATATGCCTTCGAAGTTTCACTGTAGTCCACAAACATTCCCTTCTTTCCAGAAGCATCCAACTTGCTTCTCTTTTCTTTCGGCACATGAAAAATAAACAGGAATTCCAAAAACCCTAAAGTGGAAGGCATCAGGCTTCTTACCAGAGAAGACTTCTTCGGAAGTCTTGGAGTCCAATGTGGAATGCGGGCATCTATTTTGAACATACACAATGGCACGGGCAACTTCCACAATGGTTCTATTCTTCCTTTCAACAAAACCATTTTGCTCAAGAGTATACATAGTTGGATCAGCCAATCCTCCAAGTGTCACACACACACCCCTCAAAGACAGCTCCAAAAAGGTCAACACTGGTCAATAGAAAAAGTCAATGCAGAAAGTCAACGCTACGGTCTAGGGCTGTGGTCAAAGGTCACCCTTCTCCTCGATATTTGTGCCCTCTAATGCTACCTCAAGAGATTGGATTTTTTGCACAAGAATGGAGGTCAAACTCCAAGCTTTGACCCACAGTCAATGCTGGTCAACACACCAACAAAGAGCCCTAAAAACAGTCTGCACTCCTTCCACTTCAGATCCGCACATGTGAGAGAGAGAGGCCTCCAAAGGCTGAATGAACCAATCAGATCAGACGAGGAAATCTGTGATGAGTTGATGATGAAATGGAGATCATCTCTCTCCAATTTATATCCATCAATGAGGGTGTGTGACACATCTATTGGGCTTGCAAGCCTTCATTACAATTTTGGTCGACCTTGACAATTTGCACATGTGCGGAAAATAAAATCAAAATATAAGTTTTTATCATCCAAACAAGATGATCTTTAGATCAATCTTGCACCTCTCCGGAAGAGGAATCCAACAAAAATATCATCATCATCATATGAGCAATGCAACATGGAGTTTGGACGTAGTTGCCCAAAATTAACAAAATGATACCTGTAGTCTGATAAAAATTGATACCTGTGCCAACTCTTGCCCAGTTGATCATGTAATAGAAGTCTTGATATAGCACAACATGATGATGTCAAGTAAATAAAAACATTCCTTCCTATTCTATTTCTCACCACTTAACAATTACTAGAACATGGCATTGAATTTTATTTATTTCTGGTCCATTCTGATCTACTCAAGTGTTATATGTTGTCTGGATGTTACTTTCTTGCTGTTCGAGATCCATTTCTGGCAATGGATACTCCACTTCCAATAGACATACCAGTTGTTGCAATACCATAAATTAATTTGCATATGTTGTTTAACACACTCACTAGGAGTATAAATAAATGATGTAGAAATACTTACAAACATTCTGGCCAATGCACCTATCAGAGCATTATTTCCCATTTTTCGAAATGGACTCCTGGAGCTTGTCAATTGTAAATGAGTGTTTATTCCCAAATACTCCTCACTTTTAAGAGGGCTCACCACCTATTTTTTGATCTATTATCATATTTATATTTGTTGTACCTATTTCCTTGAGTAGAAGAAATAGGTAGTACAAACACATGCAGTGAGCTATTAGAATGTCATATGTACTTTTTAGACTCATGAAACCTGGTTTGGTTAATAGAGTAAACTAATGAAACTTGGTTGGGTCTTGTATTACAAAAAATGTTGAACCATTTAGATGGCCAAAATTTTGTTGGCACCATATTGGAAATGAGGAATCCTGTCATGTTTGTATCCAATCCTGGTATGTAGTGTAAGTTTCCATAAAATGATGCATTGTGGGGTTGTTAGAGTGAAATTTAAAGTTCCTACTTGGGCACTTGAGGTGCTGTGAAACTCACAAAGGAGAAGTATGTGTAAAATAAGTTCTTTTCGTATTAAATTATTATGAATTGCTTTTTTCCATCAACTATAGTAATTGGATATAGGTACTAGAGATTTTCTTTTTGCAGTTATGGCAAGAGGTCATTGTGTGGGCATATGCATGCTAGATAATAAACATAACAGTAACAAATTTACAGGACAGCAAAACGAGAGAAAACCAAATAAATAGCATTAACTTCATTTTGAAAAGCACGATATATAGGTTCTTTGTGATCTAGATAACTCTTTAAAATTTCATTTTTACAAAGATTCATCACCAGATTCACCAAATCCATCTTTGTACACCAATGCAATATTCTCTCCTCAACAATACACTTTATTATCAACTGATATGCAATCATTGGCTTGTCTTGGCCTATACTGTGAGATCATGATTGAGATCATAAAAGAAAAAAATGACTGAAATATAGATCATATATAATAAACTGTATCTGCACTTGGAAAATTGATTCCAACCCGTGCCACCCTACTGCCTCAGTTGAAATAAGAAAAGTAAAAATTTCGTTATCTACAACACTGAAGTTCTTTATTCAAGTTTCTTTTCTAATGTTTAAGTGCTCCCATCCATTCGACAATGCACAAAATATAAGAAGTTCAAGAAGTCTTCTAGTATATCAAGAATCCCTGTACACCTTGTTTCAATTGTGGAAGAACCTTTCTAATACTCGAAGCTTTCTAGATGCTCCAACTAGCATCTCAAATACCTTTCTTATCAAATCAGTCACCTGCTCTTGTCCTAGGAAAAGATATGATGATTTACAATCTCGAAGGAGGAGAATTTCTGGAATTATATTCAAGTATTAGTTGTAACAGGATCCAGTAGGACTCATAAAATCAGGGTTTGTTGAATAGACATCTCTTGAAAATAAATTATGGCACCTTGTGAAACAACTACATGAAGTCTTCCAAATAATGCTCAAATAACAGAAGAAAGTGATGATTTCAATTGCCATGAAATTCGTAAAGGAAGAGAATAAATGGAAAGAAAATAATATTGTAATTTGTGATCATGTTCCTCCCATGTTCAAGCATATATGAGAGTTTTGCAATAGCTACAATAGATGTGAGGCAGCGTAGAACTGCTTTCTAGAGGTGCACAAGGTCTCCATTTTTATTGAAGTATTAATAAAAAGCATATTTGCACTTCCATAGTCTACTAGACCTTCCTAGCCTCTATTCGAATCCCTATAACATCTATGGAATTCATTTCCTTCTCAGATGAGTCTTGTCATGGCATAATCCTCAATTGAATAAGAAAGAATTTCACCTAAAAAAATTATAGTTCCTCCCAAAATGTGTTGCAGGACAAAATCACACACTCCTCTAGGTTTCTCTGACCACAAAACCACCTTGAATACAGACAAACAAGCCCACAAAAATATGCAAGTATGAGGCAGCAACTTGTCATGTTCCCTTGCTGGCTGCTCCATCCAATTTGCTTGACAAAGAAATTCCTGTTTTCAAACCAGTGACCCAACTTTTGGCCTCTGATAAGCAGGTCTGTTTCCTTGAAAATGTATTTTTTTTTTGGCTCCACTGATTTTCTATAACCAAGCACTGTAGAAAAACTTGAGTTAATTTCAAAATGCGCCAAAACTCCTCAACGGAGTCCCAAAGTTGGCCCAAGACTTGCCTGATGGATTCGTCTTTTACAACATAAGGCTTCAACCAAGACTTGTCCAACGCTCGGAGCTTGTCATGATTATCTATTTCCAGCCACCTTGAGGGTTTTTAAGGAAGTATGCATGGTTTTAACTCCTCCATGTCTCCCCTCTCCATGGTTTTGGAGAGGCAAAATTCAAATGAAGAGGGTTTATTATCATTGAAACTCAGGAACACTGTTGAAGAGTTTCTATGATATATTTCAAAACATCCTAAGTTAGCAGCAGCTGGAATTGTCCGTGAAAATGAGATGTTAGTTCCTTTTTTTTCAATTCCCTTATCTAACATTTTCTTTCTCACGTTAACTACATCATCCCATAGAAGTAGCATAGATGTTTGACAATGTCACATATGCTCCATTAAAGCGTCTCGAGTGGCCAAGGAGTTCAACCATGCATGCATGATGCTCCACTCTAGGCTTCACTTCAAACTTTCTACTAATTCGATTGAAATGATGCTAGCCTTTATTTATTGGTCATGCATGGCCATAGGCAGATAAAATATAAATGAAGGTGATATGGCCTACTTTAATGCCTTCTTCTTGTATTTCATAAAAGATTGTCAAGGCATCTTCTTCATGCCCATGCATTCGATACCCACAAAGCTACTAATCAGCACATGAAGGAAAAATAATTGCTATGGTAATAGAGTTAGGCTTCACCTCTGCAACATGCATTCAACTGCATATTTCCATGGATTCAACACTATGACCAAATTGAGTATACCTCACAATATCTACACTCCATTTAATTACATCTGGGTTCATTCCTGTCATTTTGAAGTTGATAAAAGAGCGCCAACACCTCATCACAATATAGATTCAATGCATAACAAGAAATTACTGCATTCCATGAAATCAGATCCCTCTTTGGCATATTGACAAACACTTCATATGCATCATCCATTTTTTTTGTTGCAGCACTGCTAATTTTGCACAAGAAGCAAGAGCACTGGAAAATAGTGACTGAATTCGATTTCACTCTAGCCAGCTGCATTTATAAAAGATCTCACTACACCATTGTTGTGACCATTCAACTCATACTTGGATATCATCACGCTCCAATTTAACACATTGGGTTTTGACCTTCCCAGCTACATTTCGTCAAGTACCTTTCCTGCCTCTTCACAATTTCTAATTTCAAAATATCCTGTAGTCATGGTGTTCCATGTAACTGTGGATTTCCCTACCCTGCTCTAGGGCCACAATCTCAGCGCGTGCTTTGAGGACAATTGGAAAGGTGTGTCTCCACTAATTCCTCCCTGTTGTGTTTGGTAATATAGCTTGAGGGCTTCCTGGCAGTGTCCATCCCTAACACAACCTCTAATAATAACATTCCATGCGGTAACATTTTGCTTGGGAATTTTTTCAAACACCTGGCTTGTGCCGTTCATACTTCTACAATAAGCATACATGTAAAAAGTGCAGCAGGATCGCCTGAAAAGAGGCAAATTAGTGATATGGTAATTTCAATCTGCATGAGCAATTCTGGCCTTGTATCGATCTTAGATTCAATCCAGTACACCTTTATCTACAGCTTAAGCCATTTGGGATTAAACAACTCTATCAACATCACATTGGGATTCAATTACAACTTAATGTGCCCAATAAGCAACACCCTTTGGGTGAGACAGACCGTATGAAAAAAAAGCTACCAACACCTGCAGAACCTGGCTATATTTATATCTCTTTTTTGTTTTCAAATCTATTTAAATCCCACCTTATTTAAAAGAGTTTGTTGATGTTGATGATTGTTGGATGACTCTAGTTTTCCCATCTGTTATCAAAGGAACTTCCAAAACTACTGCATGTTTTGATCCTGCTCTTTCTTCTTTACCCTCTGCCTCAAAAGTCTCTGTGCCAGAATTCAAATCTAAGTTTAGCCTGGACCAGATTCTATCATTATTGGGAGTTGGAAATTTTGTCAATCCCATTAAGGATGTCGGATATGGGGCGGAAGAATTGCACCAGAGGTCAAAATTTGAGAAGTACTTGGAGTGAACTTGAAGAGTCCGAGAAAGGTGCAAACACAGCAGGAAAATAGGCAGAGCTGCATCCAGAGAGGTGCCCAGTGTACAGAAAACAGGGTGACTGCATTGGATATGAAAATGTTGCAGTTGTAGATGACAACAATCCAGTAGGTGGCCTATATATATCTGCATGGAATGAAGAAATGTCTTGCCCTTGCCCTACACTGAAGAATGTCTGGGGAACAATAAAAAAAATGGATATTTTTGCCTCACAGGTGCATATGCTGGCATTGCAACTACATGAATTGGTCCTCCAACTTGAGACAAAAGTGTCATATTTCATTTCACCAGCCAGTATACTATTGTGAACATTACCTCAGCTCAAAACCTATTTGGAATAGACTTCCTCTGCAACTTACACCTAGCCATCTTTGTGATAGTACAATTTTGCCTCTCAACCAATACATTTTGTTGTGGAGTGTAAGGTGTAGTATATTGTCTTTGGATCCCATGTTTAGCACAAAATTTATTGAAATATTTTAAGTATAATTCCCCACCAGTATCATATCTAAGAGAGGCAATATGACAACCTAACTGTTTCTCTATTAATGCTTTGAACTTTTGAAATTCATTAAACACATCATATTTTAATTATAGAAAATATACCCACATTTTTCTACTGAAATAATCAAAAAACGGAAGTACCTAGCACCAGTGGTTCATGTCATGTTCATTGGTCCACAAATGTCTGAAAGTACCAACTGAAGGACCCTCTACGCTCTCCAAGCTTGTCCTTCATAAAATGGTATTCAATGTAGCTTCCCTGCGTGACAAGCTCTACAAACTCTGTTGATATTCTACAGAATGTTCGGAAGTCCATCTACTAGTTTCTCTCATGGAAACTGAGAGAGATAGGTCAAGTTGAGGTGCCCATACCTATGATGCCATAGGGGTGCTAGATTTTGCAATAAAAATTACCTTTAACTTACAATTTCTAATAAGATCAATATTCAAAAATCTGAAGACAGTGAAAGCTAAGAAAGTCATCTAAAATGCATCATTATAATCTTGGACATAGAAAGCACTCATCATTGCATAGTTTCCCAAAAGGTCAACATTTCAAGGGCTTCTTTCCCAATTCAAAATCGCTGAAGATATATAAACTAACTATTTCATTTATCCTACAATTCCAATAGTGCACATGGCAAGCTTCTCTGCAAATCTCTTTTGCTGCATATGGTAGGCCTCTGAATAGACTAATATTGTACTAGCATAATGCAAACATGACCTGCAAGTCACCACTGTGTTTTTGTTTTTGAAGACTGCTGCATTGTTGAATGACTAGTGAAGTATCAACCAGTGAACAAGTTTCAAGCTTTGGAGAAGTCACAGTATATATTATAATTCTGTCTTGCAGATTGGCCTCTTGACCAATTTTTTCTAGGAATGCCTCTTATGAAAAAATGAGTTCTTTCCTAACAGGTTATGAGCCTCTTGAAAATACCAGGTTCACTAGAACATTGGAAGCAAATATCTAATGCACGCATCATGCTACCACTACAAGCCATTGCAGAAAATAGAAACCAAGGTGAAAAATGATCTACAGCTACATTGTAGACGTGTTACAGTGACAAACTTTCTTGAATGTCTATTCTCCAACATCCATAGCATTACCACAAATAATCATAGTTTGTATTTAACTCCAAATAATATACATTCCAATAAGAAGTTGTCAATCATAGTGTTATCTTGTGGCAATGATTTTCCTTATGCCCTGCTCTCATTTTCAGTCAAAAACTAGATTTCCTATATTGATGACGTTCCTACTATAATATGACCAACTATTGGACAACTATCTCACTGTAATTCTAGATAAAATGAGCATTGTACCCAAATAATATCTTTGCAAGCATATCATTGTCACTCACAAGCTTGTGCCATGTGGACCACAACCTAGATTTATTTTCATTTTGAGCTTGGTACTCCTACAGTCCCAAGACAATGCTTAGAGATATTGCCAATACATAGAGATCACCATACACGTACTAACCAAAAGGGTCATACTGTGTTCCTCTAAGTTAGGATCATATTTACACTGTAGTCATTAGTGTCAAGGAGATAAACTGTCATGATACATAGTGATATTTTCATACTTTGATGTCAAGGAAATTCTGTCAATGCACATGATTTTCAAATTTATTAGCATTGAAGGTACTCCTTTATTGGTGAGAGATTACAATGCACTGTAATCAAATTACTTCAACACAAGAATTTTGTCAGTCCTTGAAACGGTCAGAAATTGGAATGAAGCTTGAATGGTCCACTTCAATGAGACTGTGACAGAGTATATATATAGAACCTTCCACAAATTTCAAACGACTCTGGAAACTCCAGAAGTGAGCTTTAAGAACTGAAACTTGACAAATACTAGCCTCAGTGATTTATTTGCAAGATTTGTGCCTTTAAAAAGACATATGTTATAACCGGCCTCCTTATGAGTTTGATCACATTAGTCACCCAACCATGTCACTGTCACAAGCCAAGATGAGTTTGGACTGTTAAAACTTCTATGATTGCCACTGAATTAATACAGATTAACCTAGGATGTAGATCGAACAACAAATAGCTGCAGATCCAATTCCATATGGCCACAGATCAGAGCTTTGTAGATCTAATAATTATCATGAGGTCACCAAAGATACATTGTGTAGAAAATCTTCAAACTGGAGAGTTATAGTTCAACATAAGCCCATTTCATTCCAGCGATTGACCAGATTCTCTTGAAACCAAGACTAGAATTTGAAAACGTTCAAACCACCGATCTCTTTTAAGGCAAATGACCCTGTAACAAAACATAATGAATCCCAGAAGCCCCAAAACTCACCCTAAGCCAAAAGCTTTTTCAATGCCACAGGAATATTCAAAGAAAATTCCACAATTCCTTCAACACAAGAATTTTGTCAGTCCTTGAAATGGTCAGAAATTGGAATGAAGCTTGAATGGTCCACTTCAATGATACTGTGACAGAGTATATATATAGAACCTTTCACAAATTTCAAATGATTTTGGAAACTCCAGAAGTGAGCTTTAAGGACTGAGACTTGATAAATACTAGCCTCAGTGATTTATTTGCAAGATTTGTGCCTTTAAAAAGACATATGTTATAACCAGCCTCCTTATGAGTTTGATCACACTAGTCACCCAACCATGTCAATGTCACAGGCCAAGATGAGTTTGGACTGTTAGAACTTCTATGATTGCCACTGAATTAATACATATTAACCTAGGATGTAGATTGAACAACAAAGAGCTACAGATCCAATTCCATATCACCACAGATCAGAGCTTCGCAGATCCAAGAATTATCATGAGGTCACCAAAGATACATTGTGTAGAAAATCTTCAAACTGGAGAGTTATAGTTCAACATAAGTCCACTTCATTCCAGCGATTGACTAGATTCTCTTGAAACCAAGACTAGAATTTGAAAACTTTCAAACCACTGATCTCTTTCAAGGCAAACGACCTTGTAACAAAACAGAGTGAATCCCAGAAGCCCCAAAACTCACCCTAAGCCAAAAAAAAAAGATTTTTCAATGCCACAGGAATAGTCAAAGAAAATTCCATAGGAGTGGCCTTCATGCAAGGTTAATGAGCTGGGAAAGAAATTAGTGCAAGTGACACCAACGAAACCCCATAGAAAACAATTGAATCACATTAATCATTCCTTTTTGGCTGTAGAGATGATGGGCTTCTTTTTTCTGGACCAAAATTACAAAATACAAGAGGTAGAGCCAAAACAAAATAAAAAAAGAAGGCCCTTCGATCTTATTTACAGAAAAAACTTTTCTTATTTTCTTGCCATAAGAGAGATATCAGTAAACAGGGAACGAGAGACTTGTGGCAGAATGTCGAAGTCGAGCGAGGCTTGTCTATTGACTTGGAGTGAATATAGATTAGCGTGAGTCAACCAAACTTGAAACAAAGAGACCTGATTGTCATCTGAATCCTCAGATCACATTTTCCATCCAAATCACCAATAAAGAGCTCAACTAATGCGGAACTGATCCTTTACACATTGGACTGAAATTGAGTCTCTGATTAGGGCTATTAAAATTAAAGGGTTTTCTCCCTATTTCCGGTTTGAATATTTCGAGATCCCCTTCTTGTGCAACATTCCACAATCCATAAAGTCTAGTCAACAAATTTCTTCCAGCGATTTCTTTCTTTTTCCACTCTTGCTTGGGCTTGTCCTCTCCTAGCTCTTATACCATGTTAATTTAGATTTACATGTTCTTGCTTAACACAGTAACTTAAAATTCCATATAAGCCCATTATAATTTTATTAGCACTGAATCATTTGCCATTGATAGAAACTTAAGAAAGAACATGTATGATTTATTTAGAAGACAAGCTGAGACAAGAGAACACAAGTATGTGGCACAAGCCAGGGAAAACCCTTCATCAATTCTTCTTATTATTAAAATCAATTGTCCAACAGAGAAAGAGAGAGAGTACAATAAGAATTACTTGCCAATTTGAAACAATCAATATGAAATAATGATCATGAGTAAGGGTTTTCTATCAGCTGAATACAACCCTCTTTTCTTCATATCCAGACCTCCTTAATCACTACATATTTCCTACAATTATTACGGTTCAACTTTGCTGCCAGCGTAGGCTAGAAGATATCCCTTTAGCACATCATCCACTTATCTGATCAGGAGAAAATAGGCCTGTGGCCTACCAGTGGCCCAGAATGTGAAAATTCCTAGATCTGACAATCTTAGAAATCCTACTGCAACTATCTGAGCTTACTTCTCCTATTATGTAAATTACATTTACAAAATTAATTCATATTGCATCATGAATTAATGAAGTAAAATACTGAAGTAGCCTACACTTAATTAAATATGATTATGAAAAAAGGAAACTGAGCAAGAAATAAATCACACATAGGACACCTTTATTTTGGACTAAGTCCCAAGAAAAACTCAATGCGGGAAAACCGGTGTAGAAAATTCTAAGGATTTGTATTATTAAGCAACAGTTTCTGAATACAATCTCCATATGCCTTGCTGGCTATCCAGTACATAGAAATCACGACAGACAAAAATATAGTGAGTGTTACCTCACACATCAAGCCCCGGCTGACCCGGATCTGAACTGGCGAAACCCCAGCGCCCTCCGCGTTGCATCTGCGTAGTAGATGCATAAGCCTGTGTGGGTATGGCTGTGGATTGTGTCACCTCTTCTCTAAATCAATCTGCCTCTCAGAAAATCAAGTTTCATCCCTCCCAACTCAGAAACCGTGATCTCCAGCAAAAACTCAGATTGTCCCACGGAAACACTGCACAGTCCCTTTGTGGGTCTGCATCACCCCTTTTGGGGACTGTATCACACCTCCTAGTGGCTCCGCTGCTTCTTCTGTTGGTTCTGCTGCCTCTCTGTTATGTACTCTTAGTCCTAGAGAATATCCTTTGACTAATAACTGCCTTTGCCCCTCATTGCACTGAATCACTTAGATCTGATCTTCGTCTGAGCACTACTCCGTCAGAAGAATTCAATCCCAAGGTTCACTCGGTGTGTCTTTCCAAATGAAAATGATAGTAGATGTTGCAGGGTAAGAAACTAAATAGGCAGTATGCATGATATGCTATTCCATAATTCACTACCTTTCCCATTTATAAAATAGTTTCTACAACAATTCTGTTTCATATTAGTTCTTTATGTTGCTATTTATTGAGATTTTGGCTCACACGAGGATTAAAATTAGCATTTCCACAGGAGATACATATGGCTTATGCAATTGGCATACCATTGCTGTTACTGTAACTAACATTTCCTGATAAGAAGTTACAGTTGAAACATTGAATTTACTTGTTTTGGCTTCCTAATTGTTATTTATGTCATATATAACACCAGCTGTCCATTGGGATTCATACGTGACCAAATGAAAAAGGCTTTAATTGTTGCTAAATGCAAAAATGTGAGAGGCTGTGATTGGAGGGATTTTGTGCAAATTATAATGAAAAATAAAAAAGTGAAGGCCTGCACCTCCAATGCAGTGATAGCAGGGTTTCCTATTTATAATCTTTTAGAGTTATTATTATTATTATTATTTGTTCGTTTCTTTCTGACTGTTTCTCCCTAGTTAAGGTGTTTCTCAAGTTTTTCAGCTCTGAATGCTAAACACGCTGCTTGATGTCTTGTAGTGGAAACACCTCACATCTTAGAATAGGTCCAACATCTAGTTCTGGTACAATAGCACAAATTGTGGAAGATTTGGTAAGTGCCTTCTACTGAAAGCCTTGCCATTGTGACCCAAGTGCTATTTGGCCACAACTAGAAGGTTAGTGCATTGGGCAAAAGAGAATGTTGTGTGCGTTGATGCTGCACACAAGGCATCTTTTTGCAAGCCCTTTTTCCCATCATGTGCAAGAGCAATTTGCATCTGCAAGATGCACATAGTATTCTCTTTGCCCAATAAAATAAACTTCTAGTGTTTCATGAGTTTCTAACCTCTTTAGACTAAGGATATGTCTAGAACTTTTTCACTCTTGGTTCGTAGTTATCCTATGATTTTAGTCTGATTGCAAGACTTTTGTCTTCACATTCCTTCTTAATGTTTCTTCCATAACCTTAGAGCCACTCGGGTTTGGGGTTGTTACCTAGATATCTCTTGGGGTTTGGACCAACCTCCTGATATTCTGGTAGAATTTCTATACCTCCAGCAGGTATATCACTTATCATAGGCATTTTTTTTTCTCCAAAATGCTGTTACTCTCGCAAAAGGGTGCATTCTAATTTAAGATTCTTTCTCCCACAACTCAACATGTTGTGTGCAATGTGGTGCATGTTGGGTGATTTCGATGGCTTCTACAAAATAGTTATTAGAAAATGTTTCTAACCTCTTAGGAAGGAGCTACTTAGCGGTGGCTGCCTCTCTTACAATTGTTGGTATTGATTGTTCATTAGTATATTGAAAAATTCATCGTCAGGGATTAATGTTTCAATTTTATCAAGTGTCTCTTGTTTCATATTCAACACAAGATGGACTTTGCATGCACTCAGTTCATTGGCGCAAGGCTTTCTAGCTTGCCTTGAATATTGAAAGCAAGTTACAAAAGCGATCCCTAAAGATGGAGCATCATTGACAACAATTCAAGCTCATCTTAGTGGATGTTTTCTAATCCCCTTTCTTCTGCTCCTTCCCCTTGTCATCTTCATTTTTTTACAAGGCATGACAAAGATAACCATAAGTCTAAATTTTAGCCCAAAATCAATTGTAATGATAGTGGAAATGTTACGAGAATATTTTTATTATCACTAATGGTATGCCCATTCTAATGAGGGATGTCTTAAGCAAAGAGTTCTCAACACATATTTCAGTGGTTGAGCAAAAGGAAGGAGAAGGTTAAAATGATTATAGTCAACAATCCCAGTTACATAAGTGGTTGTTATGGACTTCCCAAACCATGGTGGGAATGCCTCTGCTACTAAGTACGGTAATTCTAACAATTAAAAAAAAAATGGAAAAACAATTCTAAGCCCACAATTAGTCTTAATCATCATTGACTACTACACTTTAGACAAGGATGCTTTGTTTGTGAAAAACATTTTTCATTATAGTTAATGGTAGTGATAAAAATCTTATTTCACAAGATCATGTGACTTTTCTTAATTTTCCTTCAAAATGTTAACCTTGGTCTAAAATTTTAGGGTTGGATGAAGGATAAGGAACCAATGCAAGTTATGAAGGTTCATCAATTCACTTTTTCTATTGACCATTCTTTGATAGTATTAAGTATGATGGCACTCTTGTTGATTGCTGTGGTCTTATTCCTTGGAAGGTTTTATCAACACAATTTCCATGCAAGCTATTATACATTATCTTGAAACTTCCCTATTTTTGCAGAGAAGTTAGTGTCATGCTAGTGATTAATTTGAAAATGTATTTTAGTGGAAAATTTCATTGTTTTTTGGTGGAATAGTTCATAATTTATTCTGATCCTTTTTTTCAAGTGTACTAGTCACGATGATAAATGTGTGGTTTACTTCAGAGGGTTCTCAGTTCTTTCTAGATACGATTTTCATCATTTGCTTTGAATACTTTTCTAGTTTTCATGAGGTCTATGTTGTTATGTTTATTGGCTGTTTCTGTGGAAACTTTTTCAATAGGTTCTGAAAGGTAAATCCAAATGAAAAAAATACTATTTTACATATTGATATTTGTTCAAGACATTCTTGTGTGATACTTGAATTTCATAAATCTAGATTTCTATTTCGTTATCTATATCAATATTTAAGAACAGGCCCATGGATTGTTCACATTTCTCAAAATTTGGAGTTGTTCCTTTCATGTTGCATGTTCTTTTATATTTTTGTGTTGTGATTCAAATTTCTAGTTGTGCTTTCCAGTTATTCTCCTACATAGTACATGCTTTGTTAGATTATATCAAAAGTTATTCTTATTGTCTTTTTATTATGTATATTGAACATATTATTTCTAGCAACTTTTGATCTTCCTAGATTTTCTATTCCTTTGGTGTATCTTTGCACCTTTAGGGGCAATTGCTAGTTTAAAGTCTAATTCTTTAAAGGGTGCTAGCTCAATGGAAGAGCACCTGCTTTACAAGCAGAAGGTTGGTGGTTCGATTCCATCGTGCCCTGATATTCATAGGGAATGACGACGATTAGTTTTTGGTGACAGATGCTCTTTTGACCATCACCAATGAGCTTATGGTGACATTTTTCAACCCTCGCCAAAATATGAAATGGTGACGGTAAACGAACACCACCATATATACACATCAATAGTGACGACCATTAAAAGTTTGTCACCATAAGTCTTTGTTGTCGATATGAAATGGTGAGGGTCACTGTTTGTCATTATAGTCATTATTTGTGACGAAGCTTGATGTCACCAATGAATTTATGGTGATGGTCAATGAACGTCGCCATATATGTGCACCAATAGTGACGACCATGAAAGGTCCATGACAAAAAATCGTTGTTGTTCATATGAAATGGTGACGGTCACTATTCGTCATTATAATCAATATTCGTGACGGACCTTGAATGTCACCACAACACATACTTTCGGCGACGCTACCTTTGGTGACGTTCAGTTTTTTGGTGATGGAGGCTATTTTCCGTCACCATTGCTCATATGAAATAGTGACGGTCACTATCCATCAGAATCATTATTGGTGACTTTGATCTGAATGTCACCATAACACATACTTTCGGCGACGCCACCTTTGGTGACGATCAGTTTTTTCGTGACGGAGGCTATTGTCCATCACCATTGCTCATATGAAATGGTGACGGTCACTATCCGTCACTATAAATCATTATTGGTGACGGACCTTGAATGTCACCACAACACCTATACTTTCGGCGACGCCACCTTTGGTGACGAAGGCTCTTTTGACCCTCACCAATGAGCTTATGGTGACCATTTTCGCCCCTCACCAATGTCCTTTTTTCTTGTAGTGTGGAGCAGTACTTGGGCAAGAGGAAGACAAGAAGCCATATGAAATCTATTACATTAGCAAAAATCTATCCCCTGCTGAATTAAATTATAATATGACTGAGAAGGAATTTTTAGCTGTAGTACATGCTATAAATAAGTTTAGACATTATATAACTGGGTATCCTGTAGTACTATATACTGATCACTCTGCCATTAATTTTTTAGCAAATAAACCTATTACAAATGGAAGAGTGACAATATGGTTGATTTTATTGCAGTAATTCGACATTACAATCAAAGATCGACCTGGGAAAGAGAACCCTGTAGCTGACTTTCTGTCAAGAATGCCAAAGCCAACAGATACAGAAGCAGTTGAAGACCACTTCCCAGATGAAAATTTGTTCGTTGTTACTGTCAGAACCCCATGGTATGCTGATATAGCAAATTATTTGGAAATAGGTAAATTACCTAAACATCTATCCCTTAATGAACGAAAAACAGTTAATAAAGCGTAGTATCCAATTCTCTTGGATTGGGGGCTACCTATTTTACATAGGGGCAGATATGAAAATAAGAAGATGTGTCTGGGAGGACGAGGTATTTGACATTTTGAAAGCATGCCATGATGGGCAATGTGGCAGGCATTTTTCAGATCGTAGAACTACCCACAAGGTTTTACGAACAAGCTATTATTGGCCTACTATCTTTAAAGATGCGAAAAAATTTGTGTAGGCGTATGATAGCTGCCAAACGGCAGGTCTCCCTGGGCAGTTTGATGAAATGCCTTTGAACCCCCTACTAGTGATTGAACCATTTGAACGATGGGCGCTTAATTTTGTTGGCCCTATTAGCCCTGCCTCAAACCAAAAAACATATATTCTAGTTGCAACTGAGTATGTCACCAAATGGGTTGAAGCAGAGGCTCTTTCAAAAGCTATAGAGGACTCTATAATACATATTATTTTCCAAATCTTTGTGCGATATGGCCTCCCAAGGGACATAATTACAGATGGAGGACCACAGTTTGTAGGTAATAAACTAGCTGAAACACTACAAAACTACCACATTCCACACAAGATTACAACCCCATACCACCCACAAGCCAATGGCCAAGTAGAGAGCATGAAAAAAGTGATTGTAGGTTTTAACCCTGAACAAAAATTATCTACACACGAATCTTATAACAGAAAATAAACAATAGTGAGAGCATAAAACATAAAACATATAAACACAGAGATTTTCCTCTGGATCCCAAATCGGGACGACCAACTTGATTTTTCATTATATTCCTTTTACTGTTACAACACATATATATACATGTTGAAGCATACATAAACCCCAATCCATTAATCCTGGATTAGAACATAACCGTAGTTCCCTTGACCGGATCTACAAAATACTAGGGGCCGAAAACCATCGTACCCCAAAACCATGTGCAAAATCATGCACAAAACATGGGTGGGTCTGCCTATAAGTGGGTCCGCACACCAAAACAATTTTCGCCGGGGCGCTGCCCTGGACCCCAACAGTGGGGGCTGCCTCCCCCCTTGTGACCCCCCTGCTGCGCCCGGCGCAACGTACAGCGCGTGGGGCTAGTCGTGGAAATTATATAACACATACCCAACAGTGATTGAATCTATATTAACAAAAAACGTTGCCTCAAACAGACGTGATTGGGCCTACGGATTGCCAGAAGCATTGTGGGCATATCAAACAATGTGGAGACCCACTACGGGATATTCACCATATCAATTGGTATTTGGAAAAGAACCCATCTTTCCAATAGAATTTGAAATTCAGACATTAAGAACAACTCAAAAGGTGGGTCTAGATCTAAATGAAGCCCAGGCCAAAAGACTACAACAAATTAATAAATTAGATGAAATTAGGCTCTTTTCTCTTCAGCACACAGCGTTAATCCAACAATAGAGAGCAAAATGGCATCACGCCCTGATCAAAGAAAAGATCTTCCATGAAGGAGACTGGGCACTCCTATATGATTCTAGGTTTTAGGATTTCCCAGGGAAACTCCAGACACGATGGCTCGGACCTTATGAAATAAAAAAAGTGCACGATAATGGCACTATTACATTAACTACCATTGATGGATCTGGGCATTCCTTTAAGGTAAACGGTCATCGAGTATGATTGTATCATAAACCGCTTACCCGGGAATCCTTTTAACAACAGTTGCGGGAAGATTCTACCATGGAAATTTTGGTTGAAGGGGATAACTCCTCCTCGGCACCAGTTTATTAAATCATTTATTTTTTAAATTTTGTACATAAATATTGTTCATTTATTTGGATTATTTTTTTTATGGAATTCTTCTTGTTCAAATCTCTATTTATTTCATTTATTTTCAGTCTTCGTTGTTTGTTTCATGGAATTCAATTTTTTTTCAAAAAATTTGTTTATTTCACTTGTTTTGAGTTTTGTTGTTCCTTTCGAAAGGAACAACACTTCTGTTATTCCTTTCGAAAGGAACAACAGTTCCACAGACTATTTTTGTTGTTCCTTTCAGAAGGAACAACAGTTCCGTAGATTGTTTCTGTTGTTCCTTTTAAAGGAACAACACCTTTTGAGTGGATTGTTTTTTGTTTTAGATTAGCATTTTGAGAATTTCTGATGACTCTTCTAAAGGAAAAAATATTATTTATATACAATCATACAAATTAAAGCTTACTATAATCAGCAAATCAAAATAAATCGTCATTTATAAAAATTGTTTAGTAATGATAAGAAAAAGGGAAAAGGGACATAATCAATAACATGATTTTTCTATTTTACTACCACTGAATTAATCTGATCGATTATCCTTATCATGATTGGTTCTTTCCCATATGTTATAACTTTCTTTGATTTTTATTTATGGAGTAGGAATAAGGGCATATTCTGTTCTATTGAGATGTTCAGACTTCTTCCACCATTCCTACTCTTAAGGAGTGCTGAGCCATCATTTATGAATAACTAGGAAAGTGTTATATGAAAAAGAAAAATATTTATATGTTTCACTAATAATTGTATGATTTGGTAGATGGAGGATAGGGGGTTTCATCAAGAGCCAGCCTACCATGACCATAAGGGAGTCAGTGAAGTGGCATTCCCAACATGGCCACCAAACCAGGGATATGGTCCAATGGACAATTGAAAAATAAGGAAGTCCTTGGAACAGGAGGTCTCATCACGAGCCGACCTGCCCACTTTTCACTCCCTCCTGGTGAATGGCATTGTGATTTATCTGGTCACCAAGCCAGCACAATGGCCTCCATTATGACATTTAACAAGCACTTTCTTAGCATAAAGGACAATGGTTCCAAGGGTGAGAAAGCAACTCTGTCAAGGTTATGGACACCTGTGGGCAACAGAGCTCTGCTGATGGTATTGGAGTCACATTTATACACATCAATAGTCATATTAAACCCTTTTTCCTATGTCTCTATTTAAATATCAAATGAAAGTATGAATCCTTAACCTTTGATTTCGAACCTATTATACATGAAAATCATTATAAATCGATCATATTACTTTGAAGTGGGTAATAAACGCATCTATACTTATCTTTATCTTAATTTGTCCCTTCTCATCATATTTGAATCATTAAAAAACAATTTTATATCTATTACCGATTTATCACACGCATTGATTTCAGTAATTACTATAATTTGATTGAATGTATCATAATTATGCCTGCTTTTTCTTGCTGTACTTCTATTGTGCCACACTTGCCTCTCTCAATTGAAGGTTGAGGAAGACCTATTATCCATCAGGGGGGCACGGATGTCTGCATGCAGTTCAAATCCCGATATTTCTTTACCTGTATGCGAACCAAATCCCTGTATTTTAGGGAATAACAAAAATTTAACGACATTATTCCAATTCACCATGTTATGCTGTTCCATTTCAATCACTGTGTGTTTGGGAAGAACTAACAGAGTGCAGAAATAATGGGAGGATGACCAATTTGGAGTGAGCCGCAAGTGTTATTCGTTTCTGATGTTGCACGAGAGATTTTGGAAAGACTGGTATGGATTACATATTTCATGAGGATGCAACAACCCCATGAATCAGTGGCTACCGAGTTCTTATAGAACTTGCAGGAAGGACAGTCCATGGTTAGAGGAAGACAGATAGCTGTATCTGATGAAATAATTGCAGAGGTGTCTGGCATTCCGGCGCAAGGAACTATATGGACTCAGAAGAAGATCAGGATTCAAGAAGCCATGAAGATTTTTTAGGATGACAGACAGACATTGGTTGTCAAAGGCAAAGGAGTTTAGCCAAGATAGTGCAGGCCTATATAACGTGCGATGGAAGGAAAGACGTGGTAAGACCTCACCACCTTAAATTACTGGTTGTATTAAAACAAAAATGCACTGTAAATCTGCCTACATTTTTAAATTCCTTACTGCATGATATCGCTCATAGTATAAGAAAATCTCAGCATGCAAACATGGTGGTCAGCCACCATTGCCTAATTCGATTAATAGTGAGTCGTAGCCTCGCCCAACAATAGACCATCTGGGAGGAGTTGATATTCTCCATTGATGGAGGGTTAGGCTTACCTGCCTCGAAACAGAAGAGAATGGATGGCTCAATAGCTGAGCCATCAACTCACATACAGTCCCTCCATTTAAAACGAAGTAAGGGGATGATGGAAGGACTTCCAGGCAGTAGTAGCCAGCCCCTAGAATTGCACAGCTCAGAGGATGAACAACCTCTGCAATTTGAGGGAGGAAGTCCTTGTACTGATGAAGAAGAAGAAATGGAAGGATAAATTCGCTATTCCGACGAAGAAGAAATAAGTCACCACACCAGTGGTGAGAAACAATCCAGTGTAAAGGAAGGAAATACTGAGGAAGAGGAAATTGAAGGAGCAATTCGATATTCATATGAGGAAGAAGGAAGCTATCAGACCTGTGAGGAGAACGAAGATAATCATAGCAGCGACAAAGAAGTAAAAGAGCCTCCCGAAAATGCTACTGTAAGCCCTTTACAGGAAAACCAATTGGCCTAAATTCTAGCCAATATGAGTGACTATGTGTAGCCTCATAGCCCTTTGGACCTTAACATTGATATTAATCAGTTACCCGAGTACTCTGCTATCGAAAAAGAAACAGCTGAAGAAATGTGGGATGAAGAAACAAACCCTAGCAACGCTAGGGTTGCTTCCCCTAAACAAGAAAAAGAGAACACTGAAGCAATATCTCAACCTGAAAGCACCCAGGGGATTGCAGAGTCGATTGAGGATATGATTCCCGAAGAATTTAGCCAAGGGCATATGAATGTGGAAGAAGAACCCCAAGCAGAAGACCAAGAAGAGAACTTAACTGAAGGGACGGCTGATATGAACCAAAACCCTGCTGAGCAAATGGGTTCAGATAAAGGAACAACTGTTCCATCCAAGAAGAGGAGGAAAGTGACTGAGATTGAAAAGCTTTGCAGGGAACGAATGAAGCTTCACAGACTCGTAGAATAGCTCAGGCAAACTATTAGGGTTCTGAGAATGAAACACATGCCTAAGTGAGCCCCAAGAGAAAAAGCATAGCTGCTAAGCGAGCTTCGAAAAAGAGAAAAGTGGTCGCTAAAAGGAACCCCCAAGTTGCAGAGGCCATGCTTGAGCCTAATTATGGAGATATGGAACAACAAACAAACATTCCAACACAATCTGTTCTAGTGGGACCTGCTTCAAGTGAAAACATGCAAACTAGTAGTCAACATACCTTTAGTGACCCGATACTAGCCAGACTCCAGGAGGAGTTGGCACAGGCCCGAATAGAAAGGCAAAGGTTGGAGGAAGACATTGTTCGAAGGAAGAGATATCTGGAGTTGCAGCAACAGATGAAGATTATTCACGAAGCAGAAGCTGAAGCTCACGAAAAGTGTCGAAGAGAAGAGGAAAAGGCTGACAAGGTAATGAACCAATTAAAACTAGCCTATAATCGAATGGACACTCTGCTAATTGTACACTGATGTCTTAGCCTGTAGATGTCCCGCCAAAAACTATGTTTTATTTTTACTGGAAAGATATTTACAGCTAAATATTAAGGCAGTTAGGGCAGGGAAATCAATAGAGCTAAAAACTATAGATGACTTTTTATCATGTTGCAAACTTTATGGGATCAAAGTACAGCGCCTTTTGTGTTCTAATACTTGAAAATGACTGTGAATAAAATCCTAGCCCTTTTGTGGGAGATGTCCAACATCAAGCATTTATTTCCTTTGCTGTAAATAAATTAAAATGGCTTAAAGCTTATAATGCTTTTCAAAGGCAGGAAAATGAATTAGATTTGTGGGTTAGAAGTGAACCTCAGAACCCATTCCAATTTTGGGCTAGGTAGAAAAGTGTGATGACAAAGGAAGGTGTTATCCAAGCATTGGGGCCTGTCCACAAATCGATTATATTGAATGGAATAGATTATTTATTATCCATTAGAAACCAAGATTATATAGCAGCTAAGGTCCGGTGGAGAATTTCCAATCAGAATGTGCAAAATAGAGAACCGTTTAATTACAAAAACTTTGGGCTAGCTGCGGACCGCTTGATTTCCTATAGTAATCTCATTTTAAAAGAAGGACCATTCTGGCTGGGCTGTAGGTTCCGAAGACCCATTGCATGGTATCTTGCTTCAGAATACAAAGCCATTTAGGAACTCCCCGAAGGGCAGACAAAGCATGTTTTTGAGGAATTAGTTGCACTGCATGGTTTTAGTCCTTTTGATGGCAAACCTTATCCGGCTCATTCTTTGACTGCTCTCCATGTGTATAGTTTTCATGAGGACATGAAAAATATTAAGCAAGGGGGTATGTTGGGCAGTGAAAAAGGTATGAAATTACTGTGCATTTTCTCATTCTTTTACTATAGACATACTCCTTTTTACCTTGGGAAGGTAATTTATTATAAGAATTATGGTAGAATTGAAAAGGTTTATGTTTATTGTAAAAATATGACTAAATGTTGCTTTTTGTTGACAAAAACAGACTTAGACAAACTGAACAACTGTACCAAAGGCGAGGCTGAGATTGATGCAACTGCTGCTCCATCAGCATTAAACCACATCCAGCCAAAGACAAGGAGATCCGAACGCATTGCCAAGAAAATTCAAGGGACGGCTCGGCTTCGGTCAAAGTAAACAAGATGATAACTAAACAAAGGGGAGCGAATCCCTCAGGATCCTTCGATCCTGAGGGATCACTGTTCAAACTCATCTTATTCCTAGTCTTGACCGCCAAGGTCTGATATATAAAGTAATGTCCTTTAGTGATCAGGGATCAATCGGAAGTTCTCATATTAAAACATTTCCTCTGTAATATTGTTTATTGACTCTTGGCTTTGAGAGAACAGTCTTTGTAATACTTTATGTTTGATTAATATCAAAGACGCGTTTTGTTTCATCTCTTAAGTTCTGAAGTAGCCCAGCAGTATTTCACTAGCGCTAAGGGCTCGACTCTGGTGGAATTACCTTGCTGTTTGTATTTCTAATCTTTGCTTACTATTGCGTGAAGTTGTGTTTAAATTTTATTATGATTGAAGAGTTGATTGACCGCCATTGGATTGAATACATATTCATTGTTATCATTAACAAATTGCATTGCTATTTTATTCTTTGCAAGAAGTAAAAGAGGAAGAGGAAAATCATGAGGAAGAAAGGGAGTCTGAACTTATCCAGATATACAGTGATGAGGAGAATGAAGCAAGAATTTCAAACTCCCTCCTCTAAGACAAGAATGCACAAACCAAAGACTTAGAAACTAAATTGGAAAGAGCAAAGGATGTGATTCATTTCTATCAATTGGAAAACAAACAAATGAGTGCCCAACAAGCCATCTATGAAGCTAGAGCACTCAAGGCCCGAAAAGAATCCCAAAAGGCACAAGTGAAACTAGAAGAGTTCATGGGCACTTATGAAGAGAGTGCGGATGAGGAAAGAAAATCTAGGAGAAGGTCTAGAACCATGGGGTTGAAGAAAGCATTGGCAAAGCAAAGAGAAGAAGAATCAGCCCTAGCAGAACAACTTTCTCTCAATGAACTCCTTGCTATGGAAATTGAACATGATAGGGAATCATGGATTGAAAGGGATAACATACACCTTGAGGCCAAGCTGGAGAAGGCAAATAAAGACTTGGATCTACAAAGAAGAATGACTAAACATTATGCCCAAAGAAATCAATTTGCAAGGGTAAAACTCAAAAAGGCCCAAACCAAGATCCAAGCACTAAAAGAGGAAAAGAGCCAAGCTATCCTTGGGATCTTGGCACAAGTTTGTCTACAGGTCTCCCAAAACCCATGATACATACTTCCAGAAAAATTGGGAGAATTTTGACAAGTTTTAGTTTTTTTCTAATTTCAGGGCTAAGGGGGTAGCACACATGGTGCTAGAGTCTTTTTCAGAGCATATTCAGGAGGGAAGGCTTACATTTTTGGGATCCTCATCACAAATATAGCACGCTCACAAATTTTCATATCAATTGGAGTTGTTTTGGTCCTCCAAAAGGGTCAAAAACACCCTAATTTTCACCTTTATGCCTGCTTTTCAGGACACGTGTTGTGCATTTAACAATCTTGTAATTTTTGGTTTTTGAACAGTTTTCTGAGGTGCAATCTAAGAAACAAGGATATTTCGGGAAATTAGACTTCAAGGGCTTTCCAACGAGCCATCATGGAGCCTATTCTGACATCAGGAAGGCCTTCAAAACACTGTTGCAAGTTGACCCAATTTTCTTGTTCCTGTGCTATGCCCTTAGCATGGAAATTCATCTTAAAACACAATGCTACGCTCCTGAAGTTGAAAATTCAAAAATGTACACTTGGCAAGTTTTAGGAGGCTATTCAGAGCCTAAAGGTCAATTTTTTTGCTTAAAATGTCCAAAAATATATTTATTTTAGATATTTTGTGCCTTGGGCCTTGCAAAGCCTTAAGGACAATAGTGACACTTCTGATTAGCCAATAGACTTCTAGAGACTCTATTAGGTTTTTCTCCTCCTTGCTTGTTATATAGAGCATGAGGATTCATTTTAAATGTTGGCATTTGATGAGTTTTGAGAGCAATACATGTTTCTTTGAGGTTGAAGAGAAATTTGGTGTTGTGATGCATGTGGGTGATTTTCCTTGATTGATGATGATGAAGGCTTGCTTGCAGGATCCCTGAGTTTGGCTAATGGTGATGCGTCTCTAATTTTTCATGTTTTCTTTTTTATCATTGTGTCCATCCTTTTATGTTGCAATAGCTCAGAAAAGTATAGGTTGAGAAATGTTGCCTGAGGCACCTCGGTCCTCCTGTTTTCTATTGTCTTTATGTTTTCCTCTGTTGGGTTAGTTTAAGGAATTCTTGATTTCTCCTTAGGCCCACATAAGCTTGTTTGTTTCATTAATGGATTAATATGATAATTTCCAAACATTTTTTATGGTAAGCCCTGCTTATTTGATGCTATCTAACTCTATCTTGGAACCTCTCTTTGATGTATTAATTGTTAGGTTAAGCCAAAGAGGTCTTGTTTTGATCTTGCCCTTTTTCCATTACTATCAGTTTGCCTCAAAGTTCTTTATATTTTGATGGATGATGCTTAGGATTTCCCTCTTCATTTATTAAAGCTATTTGTCATCTTGTATGTTTTCAAACTTTCTAGGTGAAATCACTGAAGTTAGATAGGATTTCTTGCTTTCTGTGTTTCACTAAATTGTTCATCTTGGATGTCTATTTGTTTAAAAGTATTGTGATTGAGTAAATGGTGTGCCCTATATCATGATTAGTATATTTTTCTTATAAGTATTTAAGACCTTCTTGTTCATAGGTATTTGAAAAAGGATTCTTAACTGCCCTTTGCCCTACCTTGTTTCCCTAACTTAATGTCCATCTCCCTTCACACATAAACCTTAAAGATCCATTGACTACACTAGATTTACCTTGTGATGTACCCTGATTCATCATTGAGATATAAATGACTTTCATAGACTCCATAGCCTAATTGATTTGATGACATATCACTCCACCTATCATACTTGATCATCTTACCCAACCAAACAAACAACAAACCCTACACTTAAAAACTAGCCTAAAATCAACTATCTAAAGCGAAAAATTTTACATCCTTTTCAAAACAATAGAGAGAGCCCTCTCTGAGTCTAGGAAGGCTAGGTCTTAGGACTCCAAAGACTGGTTTGATATTACCCTGTGCATTTGGTCTAACAATCTACTAAATCACAGGACACTAACATAATGGCGATCACGGTGGAACATTTCTGAGTTCATAATAACTTGAAATATCTTTTAAGACTCACATAAAACTCTTGTCAAACTAAGAATGCTATCCGGTTGATTCATCCCACCGCTCACTAACATAATGGTGATCACAGTGGGACTTATGACTATATACTTGCCTGCATACCTCTTAAAAAATCAGTTAGACTTAGGAAATCTAGTGAATCTACCACCTCATCGCCACACTAACATAATGGCGATCACGATGGGACCTTTCTGAGTGCATAATAACCTAAATATCTTTTAAATACTCTCAGAAAGTCCCTGTTGAACTAAGAATGCTCTTTGGTTGATTCATCCCACCACTCACTAACATAATGGCGATCACGGTGGGACCTTTCTGAGTTCATAATAACTTGAATATATTTTAAGACTTACAGAAAACCCCTGTCGAACTAAGACTGCTATCTGGTTGATTCATCCCACGCTTAATAAAATAATGGCGATCACAGTGGGATCGAGTACATAGTAGCCTAAAAACTCTTATATATTCATTTAACCCTCACTTAAGCTTAGAAAATCAACTGATAGTTGACAGTAGACTCTGGTTGTTTCACCATCCTAGCAAAATGATGACCCAGTTGTAGTACACTCATAGAAACCTTAGGGCTACTTAAGAGAACTTAGAAAACCCCAAGACATTCCTAGATTGGTTTTTTGTCAGTTATTAGTGGTGGACCATAGACATACATCCTAAAAATAAACTAAAAACATCCACCTGGCGACTCCACTAGCCTCCAGTAGGCCTACCACATCACTAGTTCTTATCAAACTTCCCTAGGATTGTGTCGAATCAGCCTTGAGAATTTTAGAGTTCTAGTCACACATTGTGTGAGTTTAGCAAACAGTAAGAGAGGTAAAATTTTCAAAAAAGTTCAAAAAAATTTCAGCCACTCTAAATTTTGAGTTTGAAATCTAGCTTCGCAAAGAATCAGTACCAGATCTCATCTAGACCCAAACCCTCCTACTATAGTTGATGACCCAGAAAGGATTTTGTGGAAAACTTCTGAAACTGGAAACTTAACTACTGTTAGGACCATTCATAAAGCAAGCTCTTTACCTGAACAACTCATAGCCTTGCAAGATCCCCAGTTTGACTTGCACCATACAAGAAACCTTTTCAGAACTAAGTCACATAGTAGGATTGACCATACTGACCTCGAGCCCATATATTTCCAGTAGAGTTATAGTAGAGAAGCTTCTCCTTCCACCCCACCTGATTTTTAGCTTCTCCACCACTTTAACTCTTTCCATACCAAATATTCTCAAAATCACTCTGTTGGTCCAAGTACTTCTGCCACACACATCCATACCATCACTGTGCAAAGCACCTCACTTCATCCTACACCTCCTATCACAAACCCTCTGCTTGTAAATCTTCCATTAGCTCCTATCATGGCAGCTTGGTATGCCCCTATGGTTTTAGCACAACCTTTGATACCTTTGCCAAATGACTATCAGTCCAAAATCCCTCACTTCACCAGGGCTGAATCTACCACTGCCCAAAGACATGTAGATAGAATAAATGATGCTTTTGGCTAAATGGAACTAGAAGAGGAAACATGTTTTCCCAAAGCCTAGGAGGAGAAGCTAAAAAATGGTTCAAAAACTCAACTCCCAACAACATACACAATCTCCCTTCCCTTTACCAAAATTTCTTAAACAAGTGGGAGATTAAGAAAAACCCTCTCCAGATCCTCTTAGAATATAGAAATCTTAAGAGAAACACAGGGGAAAGTGTCCAAGACTATTGCACTAGGTTCAATAGTGTTTACAACGCACTACCACCAAACATGAAACCCCCACTAGGCTTGGCCTTAGCTGAATTTCTGAAAGGTTTTGAGCTGGACATGGCCTATCAGCTAAGAGAAAGAGAGCCCCTAACTTTAGAAGAAATGCAGAAGGGAGCTATATGTGTAGAGGCCAACTTAAATGAAAAGAGAGCTAGGCTGAGATCAGAAAAGAGGGTAAAATACAAAGATGAAACCATTCCCTCAACCTCCTCATCTGATTCCAAGATTGACAACATACTTCTAAACATGGAGAGAATGATGGAGAGAATAAGAGTAAATGAAAGAGCACCTCCTAGGGAGAATCAACCAAATCCCCAAAACAGAAACTGAAATCAGAACTTCAGAAGAGACCCACCCCAAATCAGATAAAGGGAAAATGACCAATATATTAGGCCCCCTTTCCAAGATAACTATGTAGATTAAGGGGAAAGAGATATTGAATAGCCAGATGAAAATCATGTAAAATTAATAGGCTCGGATAATGAGGGTGATGTTTTTCTCACAGAAGAGGAACAAGGTTTCTTCTCCTCGAATCTAAATGAAACTAGCTATGGAGATTCTAATGACTACGTGTTGGGATTGTAAAATGCCATAATGGAAGTCCATATGCAATATGATCTTAGGAGTAAGAAAAACCAAGAAAAATCCAAGAAGAAAAACTTAGACACTGTTGTTAGGAAAACCCCTGAAAATGCTCCTAAAAAAATAGCAGACAATACCAACACCATGGCTAAGAAAACTAATGCAAATAGAGACAAAACTAGCCAACCAAATGGTGATACAAGTTGGCCTAGTACATCTACTAGTGGTCTTGAAAAAACTTTATTGTCTAAAGCCCCAAATAAAAATAAGAAAATTAGAAATGAAGAAAAATTTATGGTTGATAAAACTGATGTAAATATGTCTAAAACTAAAATACCTTTCAGCTTTGAAGGAGAGATTGCTAAAATCAAGATAACCATGTATCTCACTGAATTGTTAACTCAAGGAGTGTATATATCTCAAGTGCTGAAAGTCTTGAACTTAGGAAATGATACTAACACTGTAAATTTAACTGATGATGGGCCTGAGTTGTTGTTTGGACCCAAGGTTGAGAAAAAGTATCAAGAAGGAGTTGTCCCTCCTTTCTATATCAGCCTAAACATACACGACAAAATATTACAAAATGCCATGCTAGACTCAGGTGCCTCACACAACCTCATGCCTAAAGTTGTGATGGAGAGATTAGGCCTAGAGATAACTAAACCTTACAAAGACTTCTACTCCTTCGATTCGAGTAGAGTCAAGTTTTTGGGTCTAATCACTCTCGTGCAAATACCTGCTAAAATTCTAGTAATGGACATAGTTGTTGTTGATATTCCCCTGAAGTATGGAATTATTTTGTCTAGATCATGGGGAGCCAAACTTCGAAGTAGCCTCCAAATGGACATGTCATATGCTATTATCCATGTCTTCAATCAAACTAGGATATTATATCAGGAATCTCACATGAAGTATATGGTAAGTAGCCTAGATAAACCAAACAACTCCCCGGTTTATTCCATTCACTCATATTTGGAATCTTTCATCTTATATAATGAAAATGACATTAGTGAAACAGTGAAAGGAAGTGAAAAAGAGCTAGCCTCTCCAAAACACTCACACTTACCCTCGAATGAAGAGCATGACAACTTGAACTCTAGCAGCTCTGAACAACAACATAGTGGCAAACACGAACTAGAAACACTTTGGAACATGAGCTTTGATGGCTCTTATGGCAAGGATGGTTTAGGATCTAGTGTTTGGATACATAACAAAAGTGAAGTCCATTCATAAAAACTAGACTTTCAGTGCACTAATAACATTGCAGAGTATGAGGCTCTCCTCCTCGGTTTGCACTTGCTTGAAGTCTTAGGAGCTAAGAAAATATTTTTCCAAGGAGACTCAGAACTTATCATTAAACAAATCAAAGGTGAGTACTAAGCTAAGAATCCAAGATTAAGAGAATACAAAAATGCAGCCTTAGACATCCTCAAAACTTTTGAGAAACATGAGCTCATTCACATTCCTAGAGCCCAAAACAGTCTTGACAATGAGCTTGCCTTTGCTGCCAGCAATTTCCAAATACCACATGCAAGTGAAAAATACACTGTCAAAGTCAAACACCATCCTACAGTTCCTGACAACATTAACCATTGGCAAGTGTTTGAGGGTGATAAACAAATTGATGATTTTCTGCAATCTAGGAATGAATTTACATTGACAATATCTAACTTAGAGCATGAGAAAGATGTTTTTGCTGAAGAACAAGATCATGAAATAGAGCTATCCTTATAATTCTGCTTACACATCCTTATGAGGCTGAAATGTTTGAGGATCTAGACCAAAAGGACTTGGAGGTCTTACAATTTAATTTTGTCACATTACCAAGAGGCCTTGCACCATTGGAAGAGTTGTTCGACTTTAATGATGTGGCTAAAAAAACCACAGATAGAACCTACCGAGACTGATGTTCAAGAGTGTAACATAGGAAGCATGAAAGAACCCAAAATGATTAAACTCTCCAAGACCCTTCCTCCTCACATAAAACAGAGGTATATTGAGATTTTTAAAGAGTTTAAAGATGTGTTCACATGGGGATATCAAGATTTGAAATCATATGATACAAGCATTGTTCAACATAAAATACCTCTCAAGGAAAATCAGAAACCTTTCAAACAAAAGTTAAGGAGAATAAACCTTATTTTACTACCTTTAGTTGAACAAGAGATTTAAAAAATGTACGATGTCGGAATCACAGTTCCCCTTAGATACTCAGAGGGGGTTTCGAACCTTGTGTCAGTTAGGAAGAAAACCGAGGAGATTAGACTTTGCATTGAATTTAGAAATCTGAACCGGTCCTCATTGAAATATAATTAACCCTTGTCTAAAATAGATCACATACTTCAAAAGGTAGTTGGCTCTAAGAGAATCTCACTGCTTGATGGTTTTTTCGGTTACAACCAAGTGCTAATATTCCCAAGTGATCAACACAAAACTACTTTCACTACACCTTGGGGTACATTCATGTATGTCAAAATGTCATTTGGGTTGATGAATGTGGGGGGCACTTTCCAAAGGGCCATTGACATAGCTTTTTTAGAAGACATAGGCTACTTCATAGTCATTTACCTTGATGACATCACTATTTACTCTAAGACTGATAAAGAGCACTTATTCCACTTGAGAAAGGTTTTTGAAAAATGTAGGAAATATGGCCTATCTTTGAATCCCAAGAAAAAACTGTTTGGTCTCCAGGAAGGAAAACTCCTAGGCCACCTCATCTCTAAATAAGGGATCAAAATAGACTCCAAGGAATTGAAGTCATATTGCAAATCAACATCCTAGAAACATTAAGGAATTAAAATCTTTCATTGGAAAAATAAAGTTCTTGAGGAGATCCATCCCCAACCTTGCTGAAATTTTGAGAAATATTACAAACATTCTAAAAAATTAAATAGGATTTAAGTGTACTTTGGAAGCCAAACAATCTTTTGAATTGGTTAAGCAAGCACTCACCTAAACATCGGTTCTAATATGTCCTGATTTCACCAAAGAATTCTATATTTTCGCATTTTCCTCTAAATATACCATGGCTACAGTGTTGTTACAAAAGAACATGATGGGTCAAGAACAACCCATAGCCTTCTTCAGCAAAACCCTTAGAGATTCTCCCCAAAATACAACATCATGGAAAAGTAGGCCTTTGCATTGATTAAAGCATTGAAAGACTTCAGAGTTTATATCTTAAATTCTCATATCATTGCTTTTGTTCCTCACAGAGTTGTCAAAGACATTTTAAATCAGGACCCAGATGGTAAAAGAGGAAAGTGGATTGCTATTATTTTAGAATATGACTTAGAAATCAGACCCACTAAACTGGTTAAAGGACAAGGGCTTGCAAAACTTATGGCTGAAACAAATATCTAGGAATTAGATATGAATTTGGTTGATACTTTAGAAGAACAAGAAGAATGCATAGCTCCCCATGTTGAAGAAGTATTCTTGAATTCATCTTGGTATGCAGATATCCTATATGTGTTGTTTTATCTTAATGCTCATCCTACCTTATCAAAGATAAAAGCAAGATTCTTGAAACAAAAATCTTTGAATTTATGCATTTTAGATGGAGTTTTGTATTGGAATAATTCTATTGGTATATTGCTTAAGTGTTTTCTTGAGGATGATGCAAGAAAGATCATGCATGAACTACATGAGGGAGAATGTGGGGGCCATCTTTACTGGAAAACCACAACTAACAAGATTCGTAGAGCTGGCTAATATTGGCCCACCCTTTTCCCTGACACCCACAAACTGGTCATGACTTGCCATAAGTGCCAAATGTTTTATGGCAAGAGAAAAATCTTACCTTTACCTTTGCATCTCATCATTGTTGAAGCTCCTTTTCAACAATGGGGTTTATACTTCATTGGAGAGATCCAACCTACTTCATCTACCCAACACAAGTGGATCCTCATAACCACTGATTACTTCACCAAGTGGATAGAAGCCATCCCCTCTAGGAATGCCACTGATTCAGTCATTATCAAATTTCTTGAGACCAACATCCTGTCTAGATTTGGTTGCCCCAGAAAGATCATCATAGACAATGCTAATGTCTTTACGTCCAAAAGAATGGTTGACTTTTGTTATAAATATCACATCACATTAGGACATTCCACAGATTATTACCCTCAAGGTAATGGGCTAGATGAGTCCTATAATAAAAGCTTCATCAATATCATTAAAAAGCTTCTGGAATAGAATAAAAAAGCATGGCATGGAAAACTAGTACATGCACTATGGGCTGATAGACTAAACACCAAGAAATCGATCGGTATGTCTCCCTATCAACTATTGTATGGCACGGATGCCATTTTCCCAACATATTTGGGAGTCCCGATGATGAAACTGCTACAAGAAGTGCAATCAGAAGAAAATGACATGCAAAGGAGGCTGAACCAAACTATCCATTTACAACAGACAAGAGAGGAGGTTCACAAAAGGACACAAGTAGTACAAGAAAATATGAAGAAAATATTTGATAGAAGGAACAAGGACAATGATTTCCAGATTGGAGATAAGGTGCTGAAATGGGACTCAAGGAGAGAAGACAAAGGTAAACATGGTAAGTTTGAAAACTTGTGGAAAGGGCCATTCATTATCAGTTCAGCTAGACGTAACAATGATTTATTTTTACAAGAGTTGGATGGAGCTGAAGCATTTGGAGGTCATGTCAATGGTAGGACACTACAGCACTACTTTTGTCAAGATTTCTAATTTTTAGGCCTTCACTCATTGTACATACCATTGTTTGATGAAAGGTCATAAATAGAAAAAAACAAAATAGAAAAAATAGAAAAAGAGGGCAGATTTAAAGAACATGTACAACCCCATACCCAAAAAATAGTAATGCTGAAAATGTGCAAGCCTAAATGCCACTACTTGGTCAAAAAGAAGGTCTTGTTCAGTCATCTCTCCTAATCATGGCTAAGCATGTTTTCAATTTATTGTTGATAGGTCAGTGAAAGAATCTTGGTCAAAACATTTAAGCTTGACCTGTCAAAAGAAAATAGATTAGGACTGAAAGATACTAGTTCCACATGCTTAAATATGAACCAAAAACAAGGATAGGGATGATTAAATAATGATGAAACACAAGCCTCATGCTTTCTAGTTTTGTTTTTTATGAAAATAATGGTTGTGTGTAGCTTGTCTCAATGCCACAAATCATGATGAATTAGATTGTCTAATCCTGGTTCAAGTCATGTTTTCAATTTCATGTCAATAGCTTAGAGAATGAAGTCTTTCATACTACTTAACCTTGATAGTCAAATAGTCTAGGTAGAGAATAAAAAGAGTTCACTAGCATAATCTAAACTCTTGGAAGAAATAAGGGTACAAGTAGATAGTTCGTTTTTGTTTTCAAAAGAAAAGGAATATCAGGGGTTTGCCAGTTTAAGTGCACCCCAAGGAAGAAAAAATGTTAGGAAAATAAGATCGGTAGGTAGAGATGAAGTTGGAGTAATCATGTATTTTAGATTATTAAGATCACAACTTCAAGCAAGCATCAGCAAAAGAAAAGAAGAAAAATTTGCCCAATGGATGAGGCATTGGTCTTCATAAACCCAGATATCTAAAGTTCTAGACACCTCCTGAAAAGGAGCTGCCCTCCCCAATTGGAACCACTATTAGTCATCAATAATTTTTTCCTTTGTAGATGACTAAATGCTTATCCTAAATTTCTAGAAAAAAAATTCATGAATCTTGTGAGTTCTAGAACTCTCACTGCCTTCATTATCCTTAGGATAAATTTTTCACTGTTCTACTACTCTCTCAAGACATGGCCAGCCTATCACTCCCAAAAAACCAAATCATGGACCTTTTCCACTCATTTTCACTATGTTTTCCGCCTCTTACCTTCCCACTATGTTTTTACTTTCCTAACCCTTCTATTTACACCTTGGATTGCCAAGTAGCCTAACCTTTTCCCCTATTCACCAAATGCCTCAGGCATTGGTGGTTTTAAGCTACCTTTCTGGGCTCTTTAGATAAATCAAAGTTATCAGTTTTAGAGATTGCAATGCATAAACGTTTGTCAAAACACTGTTTTAAACCTAAAAGCCCTAGGTCAAGTTTTCAGCCAAAGGCCAAGTCCAGAAGGCCTCCCAAAAGGTCATGCAGGGTCTCCTAGGTTATCCATTGTTTTGGTTTTCTAAACTCACTGTTTTACATGTGCCCAAAGATGAAATCAAATGAAAAGGAGGGCTAGCTCAGGATTGTCCAAAAGGTATCAAAAAGTCTTCAAGAAAGGACCTCCTTGGTCAAAGCACAACCTCTACAAAAGATAGTTTCCCATCTTAGAAATTTCTGCATGAATGAATGAGAAGGCCATCAATGAAAAAAGAGGTAACGTAATAAGGATAAAATATCCCTAAGAGAAACCACATCAAGAGAGAGACAATAGGCCTATGAACAAAGAAAAATAGGGTTTTATGACTGATTGGCTAAAAGGTGTTGCCCTGAAAGGAGTACATGAAAAAATGCCACATGGATAGAGGTACATCAGCATCATTGAACATGAATTGAAGGTTTATTAAAAATTAAAATAATGGACCTCCACCATGACAGCAAGAGGTTTTCAAAAAGGATGTTCAAGGTGACATACATGGTTTGTCAAGGAAAAAAAATTTCACTACACCAAAGGGAGAAATCATAAAGAGTATCAGTATGAGGGAGGAAAAACTTTCAAGTACAGTCAAAGGTCTTCAAAATAAGGAAAGCAGGAGGTTAAGTGTCAAATAAAGAAATCAAATTAAACATGAGTTCTATTTTTGAGTGATTAAGGTGTCAAACTCCAAAGGAATTTTAAGAATATCAAAACACTATGTTATGGCACCAACAACAAGCAGAAGTGGCCAAAGGGAGGTAATGGAAAACTTGATCAAAGAGACTAAGGTCACTATGTAGGATATAGTCATCATGCCTCTGGAAAATCAGTGAAATGGGAATAAAATCATATTTTCAAGATCACTCACAAAAAGGTCATTTTTATGCTTAAAACACCTCCTGCAAAAAGGTGAAAGAAGTATCAATAAAAGGATAAAAAGGATCAAAATTAAACGTTAGCAAAAGTGGGTTTTGGTTTTAATTATTTTTTCCAAGGGTATAAAAAGCCTATGGCTATTACTTAAACTCATTTTTCAAATGCAAAAAAGGATAGAAAATCTTTCAAGTAAAAAATCCGGGTTTCTGGCAAAGTTTTGGGTAGGAGAAGCCCTACGGTATGCTCCTGTAAAGCCACGCTATGCACCTGTGGGTTCTCTCTGTGTAATTTACAATTGGGCATTGCGCTCCTATAGCAGCATGCTACTTGTTTAACGTGTGCATGACTGCTCGACCGACTCACCCGACACCATTCAGTGCTACCCTTCTACGTGGAGGAGAAGCCCAACGCCCAACCACCATTCAGGCCTCGCCCGACCGCATGCAAGGTCTACCCACACTACGCACTGGGTTGTTCAGCCCTCACCCGATGCCGTGTAGAAGAAAATCCCAACTGGCCCAAGCCTTGCTCACCCAACTGGTCCGAGACTTGCTCACTTGAGTAGCCTAAGACTACATGCAGGCTTTGCCGTGCTGCGCGCCTGCCTGTTCAGGTGTTGAATGAAGAAAATTGGCCTGTGCTACACTCCTGCACTGCATTTAGGGCTGACCCCACAGCCCGTGCAAGGTCGACCCAACTCACCCATGCTGCGCCCCTGTGCTATGCTTTCAGCCAGAAAACTCTTCAAAGCTGTGCAAGCCTCCAATTTTCTCAAAAATCCTATTTTTCTCTGCTTGGCACCTCCAAGACTTTTATAAGAGGTATTTAGATCTATTGCTCCCTCTCATACTATTTTAAAAGGGTAAATTTATAAATAAAGTTAGAAACCCTAGAAGAAGAGATAAGTTTGATCTCCATGCTAAGAAGTGGCTCCTCTACTAAATAAACCTCTCCATTTGCACAACTAGCCTTCACACTGCCAAACCTTGACACTATTGTCTCCTCACCATCCCACTCACCTTCTTCAAATCATTTCACAAAAAGCTTCAAGGTTTTGATTTCAAAATCAAGACTAAAGGATAAAATGCCTAGAGAAGGAAATGTTGACAGTGGCAAGGGAGGCCAAAGGCTTAGGGGACCACAGAGAAAGGGTGGGAGAGCAAACAGATTTGAGCCTTTAAGCACCAAGGATTTGATAGCCTCCCCTACCACAGTGGCATATTTCCAAGAGGTAGGGTGTTTTGATTTATGTGAAAAAGTACAAAGATTCAAAATTCACCCTAAGTTGACCAGACTTTTCATCCTAAACCTCCACAACCACCAAGTACACCTAGCTGGAGTGAAGTTTAAGCTATCCACCAATACAATTGCCATGGCCACTAGGATACCTTGCATAGGAGAAAAATGGTTCAAACAGGTGAATTTGGACTTAAGCCATTACCATCCTTTTTTGAAACCAAGATACCAAGCTGATTGCAAGACCATTTTTCCCTTCTCCCATCTGTTGGAAAGGTATGCCCCTTTAATAAAAACCATCATGAAATATTTTACCTGTGAAGGTAGTTTTTCTAGACTTTATTCCTACCATATAAGACTACTTGTGCATTTCACTAGGGCCAAGCTACTGCATTTGCCTTATTACCTTTATAGAAGTATTGATAATATGTCATACATTGTACAAAAGAGGCCTCCTTCACAACAAATGTAGAGTCTTTTCCACCATTCTATTATCAAAATGATCGTGTTGCATCAATTAGAGAAAAAAGGTATCCCATGGGAATTATTCATTGCGCATGATGTTTACACAAATCCACAGCCTCTTCCTCTGCAAATTTTTCCCCCATCATCTCATCCACCTTCCTCAATTCCTCCATCAACCCCCACTGACCATGATTCCTCGTCCACACATGAATCCTCTCCCTAATAGAACTTCCCTCCACCTTCTCCCAAAGCATCAGAACAAGAATAAAGTGATGAAAAGCAAGAGGAAAATAGTGACAAAGAGGACAGTTTAGAACATGAAGACAATGAAGAGGAAGATTTTGAAGACAGAGACAGTGAGCCCAATGGCAATGAAGAAACAGATGACATGGTAGGAGATATAGAAGGGGATGACAATGGTTAAAATAAAAGAAATGAGGACAGTACAGGGGACAACAAAGAGTTTGAGGACAATGAAAAAGCTAATGAAGGTACCTCTAGCAGTGACCCCACAGAAAATAAAAATGACAGTCAAGAGACAAAGGTAGATTTTGATGATCAAAACAGTGAAGATGAAGATAATGGCAGTAGGCAAAACAATGAGAATGACGAAGAGGAAAATTTAGAAAAAAATATTAGAACAGAAGAGATGGAAGAGAATCAAAATGATGAAGATGCACCAAACAGTAATGAAGACACTAACAAAGACACCTAATAGTGACAAAAAAGAACATGATGATGGCAATGATAATGTTACAAACACAGAGGAGGATAATGAAGACACCATGATTACTGATAGCCCTAAAATAATGACAGAAGTGACACTATGAACCCAAAAAGTAGTCAAGAGATTGATGATAGTGGTGAAGGTCATGACAATGATATTAGCATGAAGGAAAATGAAAATGCCTCTCAAGAGGGCAACCAAGAACAAAATAAATAAGACACAAATACGGATATCATTGATGAAAGAAAAGCAGTCTTAAGGTCACCAATGATGAAGATATACAAGTGAAACATGTTAAACCTTTTCTTCTCACATATCAAAGGGGAGAGAGGCATGTGTTTTCTGCCTCCAAAGGCCAAGGGGCCATGCCATCCTCCTCAAATCATAAGATTGACAAAGGTAAGCAAAAGGTAAAAGAAGAAGAGGAAAATCATGAAGAAGAAAGGGAGTTTGAACTTATCCAAATATACAGTGATGAAGAGAATGAAGCAATAATTTCAAAATCCTTCCTCCAAGACAAGAATGCACAAATAAAAGACTTAGAAGCTAAATTGGAAAGAGCAAAGATTGTGATTCATTTCTATCAAATGGAAAACAAACAAATGAGTGCCCAACAAGCCATTTGTTAAGCTAGAGCACTCAAGGACCGGAAAGAAGCCCAAAAGGCACAAGTGAAACTAGAAGAGTTCATGGGCACTTATGAAGAGAGTGAGGATGAGGAAGGAAAATCTAGGAGAATTCCTAGAACCATGGGGTTGAAGAAAACATTGGAAAAGCAAAGAGAAGAAGAATCAGCCCTAGTAGAACAACTTTCTCTCAATGAAATCTTTGCTATGGAAATTGAACATGATAGGGAATCATAGCTTGAAAGGGTTAACATACACCTTTAGGCCAAGCTAGAGAAGGAAAATAAAGACTTGGATCTACAAAGAAGAATGACTAAACATTATGCCCAAAGAAATCAATGTGCAAGGGAAAAACTCAAAAAGGCCCAAACCAAGATCCAAGCACTAAAAGAGGAAAAGAGACAAGCTAAAATTTGGATCTTGGCACAATATTCTCTACATTTCTCCCAAAACCCATGAGGCATGCTTCCACCAAAATTGGGAGAATTTTGACAAGTTTTGATTTTTTGCTAATTTGAGGGCCAAGGGGGTAGCACACATGGTGCTACGCTCTTTTTCAGAGCATATTCAAGATGAAAGTCTTACATTTTTGGGATCTTCGTAGCAAATATAGCATTCTCACAAATTTTTAGATCAATTGGAGTTGTTTTGGTCCTCCAAAAGGGTAAAAAACACCCTAATTTTCACCTTTCTGCCTGCTTTTTAAGACATGTGTTGCGCCTTTACCAGTCTTGGAATTTTTGGTTTTGTAACAGGTTGTAAAGTTCCAATCAGAGAAAAAAGGATAGTTCTCGAAATTAGACTTCAATGGATTTCCAACGAGCCATCACGGAGCCTATTCCAACATCGGGAAGGCCTTCAAAACACTACTACAAGTTGACCCAGTTTTCCTATTCCTGTGCTACGCCCTTGGCATGGAAATTCATCTTAAAACACAGTGCTACGCTCCTGAGCTTGAAAAGTAAAAAATGCACGCTTGGAAAGTTTTAGGAGGTTAGTCAGAGCCTAAAGTTCAATTTCTTTGCTAAAAATGTTCGAAAAGATATTTATTTAGGTATTTTGTGCCTTGGGCCTTGCAAGGCCTCAAGGACAATAGTGACACTTCTAATTAGCCAATAGACTTATAGAGACTCTATTAGGTTTTTCTCCCCCTTTCTTGTTATATAGAGCATGAGGATTCATTATAAATGTTGGCATTTGATGAGTTTTGAGAGAAATACATGGTTTTTTGAGGTTGAAGAGAAATTTGGCATTGTGGAGCTTATGGATGATTTGCCTTGATTGATGATGATGAAGGCTTTCTTGCAGGATCCATGAGTTTGGTTAATGGAGATGTGTCTCTAATTTTGTCATGTTTCCTTGTTTAACATTGTCTCCATCCTTCTATGTTGCAATATCTTAGAAAAGTACAGGTTGAGAAATGTTGCTTGAGGCACCTCAGTCCTCCTGTTTGCTATTGTCTTTATGTTTTCCTCTGTTGGTTTAGTTTAAGGAATTCTTAATTGCTCCTTAGGCCCAACTTAGCTTGTTTTTTTCATTAAGGGATTAATATTCTAGTTTCCAAATATGTTTTATGGTAAACTCTGTCTTGAACCCTCTCTTTGATGTATTGATTGTTAAGTTAAGCCAAAGAGGTCTTATTTTGATCTTGCCCTTTGTTCATGCCTAGAAGTTTACCTCAAAGTTCCTTATAGTTTGATGGATGATTTTTAGGAGTTCCCTCTTCATTTATTAAAGCTATTTGTCATCTTAGATGTTTTCAAACTTTCTAGGTGAAATCACTGAAGTTCGATAGGATTTCTTGCTTTCTGTGTTTCACTAAATTGCTAATCTTGGATGTTTATTTGTTTAAAAGTATTGTCATTGAGTAAATGGTGTGCCCTATCTCATGATTAGTATCTTTTGCTTATAATTATTTAAGACCTTATTGTTCATAGGTATTTGACAAAGGATTCTTAACTTCCCTTTTCCCTACCTTGTTTCCCCAACTTAATGTCCATCTCACTTCACACATAAACCTTAAAGATCCATTGACTACACTAGATTTTCCCTATGATGTACCCCAATTCATTATTGAGATATAAATTACTTTCATAGACTCCATAGCCCAATTGATTTGATGACCTCTCACTCCACCTATCCTACTTGATCATCTTACCCAACAAAACAAACAACAAACCCTACACTTAACAACTAGCCTAAAATCAACTATCTAAAGCGAACAAGTTTACATCCTTCACACAAAAATAGGGAGAACCCTCTATGATTCCAGAAAGGCTAGGTCCTATGATTCCAAAGACTGGTCTGATTTTACCTTGTGCATTTGGTCTACGAATCTGCTAAATCATGTGACACTAACACAAAACACCAGGAAGTGTTCTAATCCTTCCACCTTGCAACTTCAGCTTGAATTTTCCACGTTTGATGATTTGGGCCTTCCTATCATCCCCTAAGAATACATCACCACCATTGTTGAGCCTCAAAATTGTGCTTTATTTCACCTCATTTTACCTCATTTTCCCTTGTCCATTGCTATCCTAGACCCAATTGATCAATGAATATAGTTAAAATTACTTCTAGAATGATTTACATGGCTGACTTGCTAAGTTTTGTGATTTTTTCCATTGTAAAGCATTTTGGACTTAACTAGCCACGTGTATATTCATGGTGACATAACCGACGATTCGTTAATCGTCTTCACGTCGAGTATGTTCCCAGGGCTTCAAGGAAAATCCTCCATATGTGTGCGGTCCACGTCGTTCACATGGTTCGTTGCTCACTGGTGAGGAAGAAATGCACTGGGTATTGCTTGGGAACGGGGAACACATTTAGAAAGCAGACGATGACCGGCTCACCTGTATGTCTTTTCTCCGCCACCACTTCAAGAGTCCTAATGTGATTCCGATAAGGAAAGACAGTGTTCCTGAATTGTTGCAAGTCTTGTTATGTGCATTTGCTTTATAAACACTTGGGAAACCGAGCTTTGATGGTTAGATTTTATGCTAGATTTTGTTTAGACTCTGTGCTACATTTCTGAAGACGCAGAGTGTTATGTTCAAGTTATTTCATCTTTAATGAAGCAGACAGTGTTGTTGTGAAGGCGTTGATTTAATTGGGAGTTGAATTTCGTCAGGTGGTAGAGGGCCCCTACCTCTTGCACGGATTTATTTTGCGTAAATTAGATAAGTCTTCTAGCTGCCTTTACATTTTGAATTTGAATTAATAGTTGTTTTAATTAGCTACTGTAGTTGTACTCATTCTAACTCTTCCACAAGAAGAAGCTCTTCCAAAATACTATAATGATGAATGGGAAATGACTATAGTATTGTAGGATTAGAAGTTGAATTCATAGTTGTTTTTAATTAGCTACTGTAGTTGTACTCATTCTAATTCTTCCACAAGAAGAAGCTCTTCCAACAGATTATAATGATGAATGGGAAATGGCTATAGTACCGTAGGACTTAGTTGTAGTTTTTGTTGTTCATCATCACAGTTACACTTGTTCCAATCACTCTTCCACAAGAAGAAACTCTTCCAAGAAATTCTTAAGAAGTTCAAGACATGACTGTGATAATGAATGATTTAGTTGTGTGTTTGTACTAAGTATCATCTCTGTTCTTGCTCTTAAACGCTTGCCCAAGACATCATAATGACGAGTAGGATATGGATATGATATCTTAGTTTTTCATTTGCTTTTAGTCCTTTATATTTGCATTTGCATCCAATTACACAGTCAGAATTGTTCTAACTCTTCCAAAAGAAGGAACTCTTCCAAAATATCAATAATGATGGACAAAAAGATTGTGTAATTTCATAGAATAATGCATGGTAGCTTAGTTAGAATGCTCCGGAGTTTAATTGTGCTTAATTCATGTTCAGTTACTTTGCTTTGAGTTTGATGATGACTTATAGTTCAGCATTGGTTTAGATTAGTGGCATCTTAAGTTCATTCTTAGATTAACTCATTGCACTTGCACTCCACATTCAGATTGTCATCCACTGCACATTAGATTAACTTCAGTTGTTAGGATTAACAAAACAACCTTCATTATTCACAAACCTCTTCTTGTTCTAAAATCCATAATTGATCTATAACCATATGAACAGAAGACAACATCATTTTAAGGCCTGAAGTACCTCTGCAATTTCCTCATCATTTCATAAATAGAGCTCTCCCTCAAAATACTACTTTGAAAAGGAAATCAATAACTCTTGAGTAAAGGTTTTGTGACATTCAATTAAATTGCAGAATAGAACTAGGAACTAGTCCTAGAATAGAAGATCTTAGGATGGTATCAATGTTTTTCCTCCAAATCTGTTTCAAATCTCTAATTAAGGACAAAAATGTTGTATCATTGTAAGATTAGTTGTTTAACTGTTTAGTTAGAGGATTTGCATACTTAGTGATCATTTCTCAAGTTTAGTTTGTGTTTTGAATTATTTGTTTGAAAGTCATTATCAAGCTTTGCTTTTATTTAGTCATAGTTTAGATTCAGCTTCAGTGTTTCCAATTGCATTTTCCATTTGTTATCCATCAATTAGGTTTAACTCTGTGTTTAATCATCAGCTCATTTCCATCAACTTTCTAGGCATTTTCCTTGTGAACATAAAACCACAAAAAGACCAAAAACATCATAAATCACCACAAAAGACCAAAAACATCACAAAACACTACACACAACGCATTAGGAAACAAACACCTAGGTACATACAGTACACTTCACTTCAACAGTTTACAAATCCTGGTTGACAATTAAATGAGCTCAATTTAGGAGACTAGATTGAGACCAAACATTTTGGCGCTGTTGCCGGGGAAGTGAAAACTAGGTAACCTTTGTTTCTTAGCATCCAAAAACAATTTTATGCGTAGGGAGAGAGATTCAAGGGGAATATTTATAAGCAGCAGAGGCAGAAGTTTGATTTCTAGAACACCACTTGTTTCATCTAGATCCAGAACTAGTACACCTTCAACTCAAACCCATATTCCATCCTCTTCTGATCCTGGACTTCTAGAAAATCTAAGGTCAACTATTCCATTAGAGAAATCTTCCACTTCATCCACTGAACCTGCCATAGAAGAAGATCTAAAGACTCCTAGTAGGGATACAAAACTTTCCACTTCCACAGGAGAGTCAACCATGGCAGAAGAAGGAGGGGGAGGAGTTTTTAATGGAGAACACACATTATTTGGAGGTAGAGGTAGAGGTAGAGGAGAAGGAGGAAGAGGAGAAGGAGGTAGAGGTACAAATGGAGGAAGAGGTAGAATATGAAGCTCTTTTGGGTTCCCTATACTTGATGAAGAAACCAATACAACCATGAAAAACATTTCACCCTCTGTCCTTCCAAACTTCTATGGACTTAAAACTGAAGATCCTGAAACTTTCTTATTCGAATTTGAAGTGCTATGTAGGACTTATGACTACCTACAAGATGCTCAAAAACTGAAATTATTTTCTTCAACTTTGAAGGGAGCAGCATTGAAGTGGTTTATGAGTCTAATCAGTAGTTCTATTAGAACATGGGAAGATATGAAACAAGCATTTCTAGAGAGATACTTGGATTATTGTATGCCGGTTAATCATAAGTAAGAAGTGTTCAAGATGTTACAAAAAGAAGATGAAAATTTGGAAGATTTGTTGGAAAGATTTCATTACAATATCAAAAGGGCAAAAATGGAAAATCTAGATCAAGACACCTTAAAAGCTCTTTTGTTGAAAACAATTAGGGATGAATGGTTGGATATCCTAAACATGATGGGAAAAGGGGATATATCACAACTCACATTACCTAAAATATCTGAGTTATGTATCAACCTTTCAAGAGGGAAATCTAAAACTGCCAAAGGTCCAAGAGATCCTGCTCTTGCAAGGGCAAGTAAATCTGCTTCTGGGACAGTAAGTAGATCAGAAATAGGACACATGCTTGATGATTTTAAGTCTGACATCTTAGGGAGTCTTAGTGAACAAATAGACACCCTTAAGATACAAAACAAGCAGAAGGCTGAATCTGATGCTTTGGCAATCTTTTGTCCCAAATGTAGAAAGAAACATGCCCTAAGAGAGTGTCCTTTAGATGTAAAAGTTGTAGAAACCTGTGTCATTTGTTCTGAGAAGCATGAGATCAAGAATTTTCCTTCTCTTCCTGGTCTCAAGGCTGTTTTTCAAGAAGAAACTTCTACAGATTCCACAGAGTCTCTTAACTTTGTATCTAGAAGACCTTGGCAGTGACCTCAGACACAAGGATTCCATGATCAAATGTATAATCAACCTCCACCTTGGAATTCTTGGCAGCAACCTTGGCCCCAATTTCAAAATCAACCTCAATATTGGGCACAAGGAACACAAAGTCCCTATGGAAGATACTCTCCATACTATCAGTATCCACCATCCTATCCACCATATCCACATTTTTATCCTCAAAATCCTCAACAAAATTTTCCTCAAAATTTTCAACAAAATCCTCAACAACATCATCAGAACCAACCACATCAAAATCAACCACTTCCATTACCATTCCCTCAAAAATCCAATCAATTTCCAGCTCGGCCCATACCAAACCCCAATAATAAGAACCCTCAGAATACATACATGATAGAAGGTCAACAATTTCCAACTTATTTAATTACTCCTCTAGACCTTAGTGATGTTCAACTTAGGTTTGGAAGGATACTTGAGAAGAGGAAACCTTCTGTGATCATACAAGAACAAGATAATTCTGAGGAAGACTCTCTACGGGTGAATAAAAGTCTTGAGGAAGACACATCCTTTCAAGACCAAAACATTGAAAAACTAAAACAAAAATATCCAATAAATCCAACTCCTGTATTAGAGCAACCATCCACATCTACTTCTATACCTCCCTTTCCGGAAAGATTACAAATTGATAGAGGTGTAGAAAAAAAAATCATGGTGCCTAATTATGATTTCTTAGATGAATTGAGAAATGTTTGCATTAAAATTTCATTATTGCAAGCCATCAAGGAAATCCCAATTTTAGCCAAAACAATAAAGGAGTTGAGTATGAAGACAACAAGAAAAAGAATAAGAGAAACCAAGAAAATTCAACTGGTAGGACAAATAGCAGACATTATGATGGGCAAGATTGCTATTCCAAAGTATCTTGACCCGGGAAATCCAGTTGTCAAAAGTCACATCAACGGAATTGAAATTCAAAACACACTCATTGATTTAGGAGCAGCAATAAACATCATGAGTAGACAAATCATGGACAAACTGAAACTTCCTAATCTTCTCTTTACACCCACACTGTTACAATTAGCAGATAGATCTGTGATCAAACGGATAAATTGACAAACATTCAGTGTCCACTGGGTGCCAGAATACCACACAAGTTTCAGTCCCTAACTCCCTTCAAATAATCTAAAAATTACATCATTGTAATAGGAAGACCTTGGACCAAAGCTAATAGTGCTTTATTAGTTGTGAATCAATTGATATCTATATTCCCAGTGGTAGTTCAACAAGAAATTCACTTTATATCCTCCTGACGGGACAATTACAGATCTAGATGACACTCAATGGATAGAGGATGAAGAATATTTACAACCACTCTTCACAATTTCAGAAATTAGTGAAGATAATCGAATTCTGAATACTCTAGAAAAATTTGAATCCTCTCCAGAACAAAAACATGAATCATTTCAGGAAGGATCCAATATTGAGTTTTTGTCATCTAGGCAGATGTCTCTTCATTCTATGGAAAAATTTGGCAGCTCTACAAGTGAAATTTTTCCAGGCAAAACCTTGAACATAAACAAAAACCTACAAAAATCTCAACAAGAAGAGTTAATCAAAGTATTACAGAGACATTCTTCTGCATATGCATGGGAATACACTGAATTGAAAGGGATAAGTCCCAAGACTTGTACTCATCACATCTATATAGAGGCAAATTGCAAACTAATCAGACAGCCTCAAAGACGGATGAATCCAAATCTTAGGGAAATTGTTAAGGAAGAATTGCAAAAATTGTTAAATGTTAATTTCATCTATCCTATTTCAGATAGTCAGTGGGTTTCTCCTTTGGTAATTGTGCCAAAGAAAAATGGAAAATGAAGGGTGTGTGTTGACTACCGAGAACTGAATAAAGCTACTCTTAAAGACCATTTTCCTTTACCTTTCATAGATCAAGTATTAGATACATTAGCTGGCAAAAAGTACTTTTCATTCCTAGATGAGTTTAGTGGTTACAATCAAATCCAAGTAGCACTTGAAGACCAAGACAAAACCACATTCACCTGTCCTTGGGGTACCTATTCCTACCGAGTATTGCCATTTGGATTATGCAATGCACCTGAAACATTCCAAAGGGCAGTATTAGGAATTTTTTCGGATCTAATACATGACTGTGTAGAGGTGTACATGGATGATTTCACGGTTTATGGGGACACATTTGAAGAGGCTTTAGAAAACTTGGAAAAAGTCTTAAAAATATGTCAAGAAGCAAAACTTTCACTTAGTCATGAAAAATGTTTTATGATGTTTACTGAAGGTATTGTTTTAGGGCACCACATTTCAGGGGATGGGATTAGAGTTGATGAGGCAAAAGTTGAAGTCATTTCTAACCTATCCATTCCAAGTTGTCAAAGAGATGTTAGGAGTTTTCTAGGATTTACAGGGTATTATCGGAGATTTATAGAAAACTTCACCAAAATAGCATCTCCACTCTTCAAATTACTCACCAAAGATTGTGAATTTAAGTGGACTTCTGATTGCCGGTTAGCTTTTGAAACCCTGAAAACCAAAATTTCTGAAGCACCTATATTAAGGGGACCTAACTGGAAGTTACCTTTTCATATCTCGACAGATGCTTCCGATACAGCTCTAGGAGCAGTATTGGGACAGAAAGATTTGATTCCCTGTGCCATCTATTATACCAGTAAAAATTTGACTCCTGCAGAGTTAAACTATACTGTAACTGAAAAAGAGTTTTTAGCTGTTGTTCATGCCATAAACAAATTTAGACATTATATAACAGGCTATGAAACTTTTGTTCACACTGATCATTCTGCAATTAGATACTTAATGAATAAATCAATCACTAATGGCAGAGTTATAAGATGGTTGTTATTATTGCAAGAATTCAACATTACTATTCTAGATAGGCTGGAAAACAAAACACTGTGGCTGATTTCCTGTCTAGAATTCAAAATATCAAAGATGACACTCCGGTTGAAGATCAATTTCCTGATGAATATCTTTTTGCAATCTCTACTCAAACTCCATGGTTTGCTGATATTGCCAATTATTTAGTTTCAGGTAAATTTCCTCCAATTATGAATGCAAGGGATAAAAGAAAAATCATTAATGATAGTGCAAGATATTCATGGGTCACTAATGAGTTGTACAAGACAGGTCCAGATTTGATTATTAGAAGGTGTGTTCGTGAAGATGAGATGCCTGAAATTCTCAAGGCATGTCATGATGAACCTTGTGGCGGACACTTCGCAGATAAGAGGACAACCTATAAGATCCTTAATTTAGGATATTATTGGCCATCCTTGTTTAAAGATGCTAAAGAGTATGTCAAAAGGTGTGACAGTTGCCAAAGGGTAGGGAAACCTTCTCCTTCAAGTGAGATGCCATTACAACCTCAGGTACACATTGAACCTTTTGAAAAATGGGCTTTGGATTTTGTAGGACCTATTAGTCCTCCATCAAGACAAAAGAAATACATATTAGTTTGCACTGATTATGTTACTAAGTGGGTAGAAGCGAAACCATTACTTGTTGCTAATGAATCATCTGTAGTTACTTTTCTTTTTGAGGATATTTTTACTCGTTTTGGTGTCCCAAGGGAAATTGTTACAGATCAAGGAGCTCAATTTACATCAAGGCTAGTGGAGCAAATGATGGAGAAGTATAAAATCAGACATAGAACATCTACTCCTTATCATCCACAAGCAAATGGTCAAGTGGAATCCACTAATAAGGTCATTGAAGGAATCCTAACAAAGACTGTTCATTTACATAGAAGAGATTGGGTAGATAGGCTTCCCGAAGCCTTGTGGGCCTATAGAACTACATGGAGAAACACAACAGGCCATACTCCTTATGAGCTTGTTTATGGAAAGCAAGTTTTGTTTCCTATAGAGTTCCAAATTCAAACATTCAAGATGGCAGTTCAGCTAGGACTTGATCTAACAGAGGCACAAAATCATAGACTGGAGCAAATTAATGAGTTGGATGAGATCAGACAAGATGCAGTTCAGAAAACGAGTCTAGTCCAACAGCAAAGGGCTAGATGGCATGACAAGTACATCAAGGAGAAGAAATTCAAAGAGGGTGACTGGGATCTCTTGTTTGATTCAAAATTCAAGGATTTTCAAGGGAAATTTCAGACACATTGGCTTGGGCCATATGAAATTGTTCGAATTTTTGATAATGGGGCAATAAAAATCAGAACTATAGATGAAGAAGAGGTCACTTTTCTTGTGAATGGTCATAGACTGAAGCTATACCACAAGCCACTCTCAAGAGAAGAGTTTGTCAAGAATTTCCAAGGAAGTAATGATGTGAAGTTAATGAAGAAGAGTCTCTCTTCTTCATCAACTTGATTAAATTTTCTGAAGCAATTCTTTTTGAAAAAAAATAAATAAAAAATAAAAAAATAAAGGTATAAACATGAAAACCAATCATTGATTGGCATGTTTATACAGAAAATATAGGGTGAAAATCAGAGTCTCTCTGACACTCTAACTTTTCCCATTTTTGTTTTTACAAGCAGCTGTTACAAAAATCATAAGTTCAGTTCCATAGTGCTTATGATTCATCTCATTTCATTTCACTCCATTCATTTATCCATCCATACTCCATCTCATCCATCATTCATATTTCACTCCATTCCACATTTCATTCATCACATTCCATCCTCCATCCATCTCATTTTCATGTCAAAATTAAAAATTTGATGTCTTGCTGTAAGTGAATAAAACATGTCATGAATTGCATTACAGTTCTTATGTTTTTTTCACTTCATTTCATAAACTGAATCCATTCCAATTCATCATCCACTTCATACATATCATAATCCATCATCCATCTCCATTTATAACATATAACATTTCACCCATATTCCAAAAACACTCCATCTTCATGATTAAAATGCTCTACAGGAACATTCTGCAGCTCAGTAGACATTCTGTAGCTGATCAGCCTTTCTGCAGCTAGACAGTCTTTCCGCAGCTACAAACCCTGAAGGCATCAATCAGCAGACATTAGAATTGCAACAAAATGACCCAGTGTATCCATGAATCAAAAGCATCAAGAAGATTATGAAGACTCTTCCAAAGATGAGTAGAGAAGACAAAGACTACAAAAATCAAAATGAAGGCAGAGGTAACAAGTTTAAATTATAATGGCATTTCATTAAAGTTTAGCATATTTTTAGTTATGGATTGTTCGAAAAGGTTTTTTTAATTATTTTTATTGATCAATACTAATAAACCCTCCACAGACTTTGGATTAAAATTTCTCATTTCAAATTTCATATCCAATATTATTTAAGCGGTTAAAATGGTCGAGGTATTTGAATTCTCCACGTCTCTTAACCAAATCATTCAATGATGATTCCCTCTGCCGTCGTAAAAATCTCCGCCTTCTCTTCAATCATTAATTCATTCCCTCCACCTCACTCCACTACTTCATTCCGTGACCACTGCTATCACTCCATTCTGTAGCCGGAATTTCATTCCGTAGACAGAGATATTATTATCACCGAGAGCAGAGCCAAAGGATATCAGTTTGAATAGCATTGAGCATTGTAAACTCAGAGCAGAGCAAAAGGGTAAATTCAGAGGTATATTAGCGTGAGAATTTGAAGCCATTTGATTCTGTGGGCAGAGTTTGAGCATTTTCACTATAAACACAGAAGTGTAGCAGTGTGGAGTTTGAAGTCTTTTGTCACTAGAAGACAGAGGTGTTGTAGTGTTGAATTCGAAACCATTTGCTACCAAGAGCCAGAGGTATTGCAATGAAGAAGTTGAAGCCAGTTGTCACTGTCAAACAGAGACATATCAGTCCAAAGTTCAATTGTCAACAGAGGCATATCAGCCCGAGGTTTTGAAGCTGTTGCCACTATAAATCAAAGGTATGTCATTCCAAAGTTGAAGCCATTTTCATTCAGAACTTGAAGCCATTTCAATTCGAAGGTGAAAGTCATTATTTTTGTGGGTAGAAGAGTGTTAATTTGAACATTGAAGAAGCAATCATGGGTTTCATTGTAAGGACTGAACCAGTGGGTTCAAAATATTTAGAAGGCTACCCTCAATGCAAAGAAATGTTACAACAAATAGGATGGCTTCAATTTTTGGAAAAATTTAATGGCTTCCACAAGGAAGTCACTAAAAAATTTGCAAGATCATTTCAAGGAACCGAAGTTGAAGTAGGAGATGTCAAATTTACTGTCACTGAAGTTTTCATTGCAGAGGCTACAGGGTTGCTCAGAACTGGAGAGAGATGGTTCAAAAATAGAGAATTCCACAATGACTCCTGGAAACAAATTTTAAAAACACCAGGTATGGATGTTACTGTATTTAAGAAAGGAATTCCCAGTTCTGCATTGAAAAATAAATGGAGAAACATACTACTTCTTCTGCAAAAGTTTATTACATGTGAGGGTAGATATGGAACATTTTATGTCTACCACAATAGACTGATGATGCATTTTCTGGGGGAAGACTTAAACCTACCATATTTCTTGCTTCAAAGTCTGAAGAAGATGGCTTCCTGTGTCCAAAGAAGAGTTAAATTTTTAGAGACAACCCTATATCATCATGGTTTGGTCAAAATTCTGGTTGAACATCATCTAGCTAAAACAAATGATACATGGGACGATTTCTTAATAAGAAATTATTTTGAAGAAGCAAAAGAACCATCACCTGAACCACAGCCTACAAGAAGAAGTAGAAAATGGAGGGCTTCAGAAGTTGAAATTGACAAAACAGTCCAAGAGAGCAGTGAGGAAATCATTTTAGAAAATTTGACTCAAATCAAGAGACAACTTAAGGAAGAAAAGGTAATCAAGAAATCTGCCATGGAGAAAGGAGAGGGATCTTCTCAGCCTAGAAGAAGCCACAGACTAAAGGGGAAATTGAAGAAAACACTAATCAAACAAACAGGGGTAATCAATATAGAAGATGAAGAAACATCCATTGAAGAGGATGTTGAAGAGGATTTTTATGAGGGAACCCCTGAAGTTGACCCTGCTCAACAGGAAATTTATGACTATGTGGAAACTTTGGAGAGGAGAGCTTCAGAAAGTAGAGAGAGAACCCCCAGTCCTCCACTGTCTGAAATAGATATATTAAGAAGGGATAGGTATGAGTTGGAATTACTGAATAGACACATCAAAAATGAGAATGAAATTCTCAAGGATCAAGTCAAGCTCAAAACTAATATGAACTCAACCTTATCCCCGCATATAGACAAAGTGGAGAAGACCAATGAGAAGTTGAAGACAAGGAACAAGAAATTAATCAGGGCACTCACCAACCTAAGGTTCAAACTTGTTATCAGAAAACCCAGAAGATCTCTAGCTTCCAGACAAAGGAGAAGAAGAGGATTAGATGTCCTTGCAGAAGCCTCTGAGTTCATAGGATAATTTTCATGAGGACATGCAAAGAGACAGCAGTGGGGGTATGTTGAGCCTCAAAATTGTGCTTTCTTTCACCTCATTTTACCTCATTTTCCCTTGTCCATTGCTATCCTAGACCCAATTTATCAATGAATATAGTTAAAATTACTTCTAGAATTATTTACATGACTGACTTGCTAAGTTTTGTGATTTTTTCCATTGTAAAGCATTTTGACCGGAACTAGCTGCAGAATGCAGACATTCCGTAGCTAACCGGCGATTCTGCAGCTACCTTCACGTTTGAGTATGTTCCAGGTGGCCTCTCAAGGAAAACCGCATATGGGCATAATCCACATCATGTCTACATGGTTTGTTGCTCATCATGGAGGAAGAAACGAATTCTGGGTACGGTTTTGGAACGTGGGAACACATTTAGGAAAGCAGACTTCTATTAGGACTGTCTCAGTCCAGATGTCTTTTTCCTCTTCACGCAGCCATTTCAAGAGTCCTAATGTGATTCCGATAAGGAAAGACAGTGTTCCTGAATTGTTGCAAGTCTTGTTATGTGCATTTTCTTTATAAACACTTGGGAAACCGAGAGCTAGGTTAGATTTGATGTTAGATTTTATGCTAGATTTTGTTTAGACTTTGTGCTACATTTCTGAAGACGCATATTGTTATGTTCAAGTTCTTTCATCTTTAATGAAGTAGACAGTGTTATTGTGAAGGCGTTGATTTAACTTGGAGTTGAATTCCGTCAGGTGGTAGAGGGCCCCTGCCTCTTGCACGGATTTATTTTGCGTAAATTAGATAAGTTTTCTAGCTGCCTTTACGTTTTGAAATTGAATTAATAGTTGTTTTAATTAGCTACTGTAGTTGTACTCATTCTAACTCTTCCACAAGAAGAAGCTCTTCCAAAAGACTATAATGATGAATGGGAAATGACTATAGTATTGTAGGATTAGAAGTTGAATTCATAGTTGTTTTTAATTAGCTACTGTAGTTGTACTCATTCTAATTCTTCCACAAGAAGAAGCTCTTCCAACAAATTATAATGATGAATGGGAAATGGCTATCGTACTGTAGGACTTAGTTGTAGTTTTTGTTGTTCATCATCACAGTTACACTTGTTCCAATCACTCTTCCACAAGAAGAAACTCTTCCAAGAAATTCTTAAGAAGTTCAAGACATGACCGTGATAATGAATGATTTAGTTGTGTGTTTGTACTAAGTATCGTCTCTGTTCTTGCTCTTAAACGCTTGCCCAAGACATCATAATGACGAGTAGGATATAGATATGATATCTTAGTTTTTCATTTGCTTTCAGTCCTTTATATTTGCACTTGCACTCAATTACACAGTCAGAATTGTTCTAACTCTTCCAAAAGAAGGAACTCTTCCAAAATATCAATAATGATGGACAAAAAGATTGTGTAATTTCATAGAATAATGCATGGTAGCTTAGTTAGAATGCTCCGGAGTTTAATTGTGCTTAATTCATGTTCAGTTACTTTGCTTTGAGTTTGATAATGACTTGTAGTTTGGCATTGTTTTTAGTGGCATATTAAGTTCATTCTTAGATTAACTCATTGCACTTGCACTCCACATCCAGATTGTCATCCACTGCACATTAGATTAACTTCAGTTATTAGGATTAACAAAATAGCCTTCATTATTCACAAACCTCTTCTTGTTCTAAAATCCATAATTGATCTATAACCATATGAACAGAAGACAACATCATTTTAAGGCCTGAAGTACCTCTGCAATTTCCTCATCATTTCATAAACATAGCTCTCCCTCAAAAGACTACTTTGAAAAAGAAATCAATAACTCTTGAGTAAAGGTTTTGTGACATTCAATTAAATTGCAGAATAGAACTAGGAACTAGTCCTAGAATAGAAGATCTTAGGATGGTATCAATGTTTTTCATCCAAATCTGTTTCAAATCTCTAATTAAGGACAAAAATGTTGTATCATTATAAGACTAGTTGTTTAACTGTTTAGCTAGAATATTTGCATACTTAGTGATCATTTCTCAAGTTTAGTTTGTGTTTTGAATCATTTGTTTGAAAGTCATTATCAAGCTTTGCTTTTATTTAGTCATAATTTAGATTCAGCTTCAGTGTTTCCAATTGCATTTGCCATTTGTTATCCATCAATTAGGTTTAACTCTGTTTTTAATCATCAGCTCATTTCCATCAACTTTCTAGTAATTTTCCTTGTGAACATAAAACCACCAAAAGACCAAAAACATCACAAAACACTACACACAACGCATTAGGAAACAAACACCTAGGTACATACAGTACACTTCACTTCAGCAGTTTACAAATCCTGGTTGACAATTAAATGAGCTCAGTTTAGGAGACTAGATTGAGACCAAACAACCATTATACCTCTCATACTCACAAAACCACTCCCTATGCGGAGTGAAGTGAAAGGATGCACTTGATTCAATCAACTATGCCTCATGATCTACATGTGTATTTGAAGAAGAAGCCAAATAAACATCCCCACCTTCATCTGAGGTGGTATTTTCCTCTTTAAAAGGAGCATCATCATATCCCTTTCCTTTCCCAGGAGCTTTAGATCTACATTCCTTTTTGAAGTGCCCTTGCTTTCCGCATTTCCAGCACGCCTTTACAGGCTTTCTTGGAGATTTAGATCTCCCTCTATATTTATATATCCCACCTGAAAATTTATTTTTGTTTTTGTTCTAGGACCTTTCTCATACAGATAAGGCATCTCCATTCTAGCCCTCCATATTTCTCCCTCTCATTTCCTCTAATAGCAAGACTGAGACAATTTCATCAAAATTCAAGGTAGTTGTATTGCTACCTATTTTAATAACTAGACTATCGCACAAATCTAGTAGAGAACACAACAAAAAGATGCACTTATATTCATATGAGATTTTAATATCAACATATGAAAACTAAATTTCCACAGTATTGAAGGCATTCAGATGGTCTGTCACTGAGTCTCCATCCTTCATTATCAGGTTATAAAACTTTTTCCGTAGGAACAATTTATTCACTAGAGACTTATATTGCTACAAAGTCCCTAACTTGACCGACAACATCTTCGTCGTAGCTTCCCCAGATACATTCAACAATACCGAATTTGAGATACACAACTGTATTGTTCTCTTTTCCTTCTAATCCAACTTCACCTAGTCTTCATCTGATATTTTCATTGGTTTAATACCTGGATCTACCACGATCCACTGATCTTTATCCACCAGCAGATCCTCCATCTTGAGCTTCCACAACTTAAAACTCTGATCGTTAAATTTATCTATCTCTATCTTTCCACTTCTCTCCATCTTCTTTCACCGCAAGAATCGATCCTGTAGATCTCCCACTGAACAGGTTCTACCACGATCCTGAGAAAAAAAACCCTCAACAGCAAAGGTGTCCCCTTGAAGCTGAAACATCTTTGATACTAAATGTAGGTTTAACCCTAAAAATAAATTATCTACAAATGAATTCTTAAAAAAATAAAATAAACAATAACGAGAGCATAAAACATAAAATAGATATGCACAAATACTTTTCCCCTGGATCCCAAATTGGGACTACCAGCTTGATTTTTCATTATATTCCTTTTAGTGTTACAACACATATATATATACATTCCTAAGCACTCATAAACCCAAATACATTAACCCTGGATTAGAACATAACCGTAGTTCCCTTTACCATATATACAAAATACTAGGGGCCAAAAAACTTCATGTCCCAAAACCATGTGAAAACCCATGCACAAAAACATAGGCAGGTCTGCCCACCTTAAATAGGGTCCAAAAAAAATTTCCCAGGGCGTTGCCCCAGATCCGGTGCAAGGGCTACCCGCCCCCTTGCAAACCCCTAGACTATTGTGAAACCAGCTCCAAAAATAGAAGAAAAGAGATACCAACACCTTAGAAATAAGCCACTTCAAGGGGGCAACCTCCAATACATTACGTGAATGAACAATTCTTGGATGATACAAATGACAAACCTCCTTTCTATATATAGGAGTCCATGGGACCACAATTTACTCCAAGTGGGGCCACAATGTAATCCTAGCCGACCTAACGATAATAATGTAAGGGCACAATAATAACAATATGGGGGTTACAGGGGTACAAAAATAACAATAAGGGGGTTACAATAACAACAATAAGGGACTATACTAGTAATGTAGGGACATAACATGCTCCTCTCCTTCAAAAAAGTGTTGTCCTCAATGCTTGAGTATCTCAGGATGCTTTTTTATAAAATTATCATCCTCCCATGTAGAATATTCAGTGGGTAAGTTCTTCCATTTGATGAGATACTCTGAAATTGATCGATTTCGTAGTTGTCGAGTTCTTTTTTCCATGACTGCTTTAGGTTCCAATATGGTTTTTCCTTCCTCATCAAGTTCTGGCAATATTGTTTGAACTAGAATTTTTTCCCCTATAACCTTTTTTAAGCATGAAACATGAAAAACTGGATGCACTCGTGAAGAAGCAAGAAGCTCCAATTTGTATGCCATAGTACCAATTTTTTGCAACACCTTGTAAGGACCATAGTACTTTGGCGATAATTTATTATCCTTCTTACCTTGCTTGAGGGAAATTTGTTTGTATGGTTTTAGTCGTAAAAATACCCAGTCTCCCAGATCAAAACTTCTCTCACTACGATGTTGATCTGCCTGTTGTTTCATTCGATTTTGTGCCAAATTTAGGTTATCCTTTAAGAGTTGGAGAACTTCTTATTGATGTCGACGTGATCCTCCACTGCTTGAACCCTAGAATTTTCCCTTAAATAAGATGCAATGGAAGGTGGATGATATCCATAAAGTCCCATAAATGGGGTTATTTTTGCTGCAGTATGGAAGAAAGTGTTATACCACCATTCAGCGAGAGGTAACCACTTGACCCATTGTGCTTGCTTATCAGATACAAAACAACGAAGATATCCTTCCAAAAATTTATTCACTATCTCTGTTTGACCATCAGATTGAGGATGATAAGATGAGCTATGAGCTAGTTGAGTACCCAAACAAGAAAATAATTCCGTCCAAAAATTTCCTGTAAAAATGGGATCTCTTTTACTTACAATAATCTTTGGGTTTCCATGTAGCTTTTGAATTGTTTCCGTAAATGCAGTAGCAATTGTACTTGCTTTAAATGGATGAGATAATGCACAAAAGTGTGCATACTTGGTAAGTCTATCAACTATCACCATGATGACACTCCTCCCTTCAGACTTAGGTAAACCTGTGATAAAATCCATTGAAATATCCTCCCAACGTTGACTTGGAATGGATAAAGGTTGTAGAAGACCCGAGGTCTTAATTGTGTCAACTTTATTTTGCTGGAAAACCAAACATTGCGCCCCAAAATTTTGAATATTAGATATAAGGCCATCCCAAAAAAATTATTTCCTCACCCTGTGGTAAGTTTTTAAAAATCCCGAGTGTCCTCCTAAAGGAGAAGTGTGCAATTCCAAAAGAATCTTTTGTTTGAGTTGGGAATTATTGTAAATATATAAGCGATCTTTGTACCACAAGGAATCATTTTTCCAGCTAAATGTATCATATGTACTAGGATCTTTCTGCAACTTTTGAATGAGTGTCCACACTTCTTCGTCCTTCTTGCATTCATCCCTTGCTTCGGCCATCCAATTTGGTTGGATAATAGAAATGGCACAAAGCAATGTTTCCACCTCTTCATCCTTTCTTGAGAGTGCATCTGCAACAAAATTTAGCTTCCCTTTTTTTAATATTATTTTAAGTCATAACCCAACATCTTTGTGACCCATTTTTGTTGCTCCTCTGAAGATAGTCTTTGTTCCAAAAAGTGTTTAAGACTATCATGATCAGTTTTTACCTTGAAGTGTCTTCCCATTAGGTAAGGTCTCCATTTCTTTAGTGCATGTAGTATTTCCAACATTTCATTCTCATAAATAGCCTTTTGTAAATACTTTCCTTTGATTGAATGACTTTCAAAAGCAATGGGTCTTCCTTCTTGCATTAAAACAACACCAATTCCATTTCCTAAGGCATCACATTCCACAATAAAGGTTTTTGTGAAGTCTGGCGTAGCTAAGACTGGTGCTAGGCACATTGCCTCTTTAAGATGTTCAAAGGCCTTAGTTGCTTCAGGAGTCCATGAAAATTCATATTTATTCAATAATGTTGTTAGAGGTGTTCTTATTCTCCCATAATTCTTAACAAACTTATGATAATACCCTGTTAACCCAAGAAATCCACGCAACTTCTTTATGTTTGTGGGGAATTTCCATTCCTTGATGGATTTAATTTTGTTAGGGTCTACCTTAACACCCTCGTGAGATACAATATGAACCAGATATTCCACCTCTTGTACTCCAAAGAAACATTTGGATGGTTTTTCATATAATTGTTTCTCCTCTAATATTTTGAGCACCCTATCAACATGTTGAACATGATCCTTCCAAGACCTGTTGTAGATTAGTATATGATAAAAAAATACTAGCAAACATTTTATAAGGAAGGGTTTGAAAATGGAATTCATCAACCCTTGAAATGTAGAAGGTGCATTGGTAAGGCCAAAAGGCATGACCAAAAATTCATAATGACCCTCATCAATTCGAAATGTTGTTTTTGAAATATCTTCAATATTCATTCTAATTTGATGATATCCAGAACGAAGATCCAACTTGGTAAAATAAATTTCTCCATGTAATTCATCCAATAATTCATCAATCACAGGAATGGGAAATTTATCTTTAATAGTGAGCTTATTGAGCTCCCTATAATCTGGACACATGCACCATGATCCATCTTTCTTGTGCACCAATACGACTAGGGCAGAGAAAGAAATTTGACTAGGTTGAATTATACCAACCTCTAACATTTCTGCAATCATACATTCAATTTCGCTCTTTTGAACATAAGGATATCTGTAAGGCCTGATGTTTGGAGGGACACTTCCTAGAATCAAATGAATAGCATGATCATGATCACGAATAGGTGGGAGTCCTTTGGGAGTATCAAACACTGTGGAATGATTGTGTTAGTCATCCATAATTTTCACTATCTAAAGATGACTAAGTTTCGGTTCTAGATTTCTAGAAACAAATTTCATGAACATTGTGAGTTCTAGAAATATCATGGCCTTCATTATCCTTAGGCTAATTTTTTCACTATTTCATCATTCTTTCATGCCAAGCTCAGCTCACCCATCCTAGAATACCCATCATGGGCTCATGCCACTCATTATCACTATGTTTCACCACCTTTGGACTCAGCCCTCTATTTTTGTTTTGCCTAAACTCCTCCATTGCCTATCTAGGGTTTTTAAGGGCATTTTTCTTGGTTTCATGACCTCCATGATTAAATATTCAATAAGGATTATATCATGATGCTCTTAAACCTCCTCCTATCCTTAAAATACCTCCATAAACACTTCCCATCACTCCCATCCCTTAGAATCATCATTTTTCTACAAAACGTAGTTTATTGCCTCAAATTGACACTTTTTAAGGCTAGGCCCGTGTTTTGACCTTTTGGACCCCTTCCCCTCACTCAATTCATAAAATTACACATTCCCCTACTCCGAAACATCAATCCCTATCCCCCAAAATTTCCCAAAGAATTTAGACAACCCTTAACCCCTTCATTCCCCTCCCTCTGCAAGGCAGTCCTAAATCCTCACACCAAACCTTAATTTCCTCTTCCAACTAAGCTAGGGTTTGACATGAAAGGGAGGAAAAAGAGAAAAGGATAAATTTGATAGATCATTTAAGAAATAATAAGTCTATACCAGCTCATAAAAATCATGCCTCCATCATTTTCCAAGAATTCATTCCAAGAGACAAGCCATGTGTCACACCTAGGGCTAGTTTTGCTTCAAATTGTGTTTCGAACAAAAAAGAGATGAATTTGGAAAAATAGAGAGAGGTTTTTATCCATAATTGGGCCAATAAGAAAAAAATCCTTCATTTTTTACACAGGTATCATGGTTTGAGATCAATGTCAAAGATACAGATGTCACGGGAGAAATTCTGCACTTCTGGAGTGACCTTGGGCAAATTCGTTTTTCTCACAGCTGGAGTGTCCAAATGACTTGCTTAATAAGTCAAATGACAACTAGACTTCAATATATTTCTAATGAGATATCATGATCTCAATTTTTAACTGAGGAAGTCATCCAAAAACGGTCTGCACCAGCACTCTACATTTCTGCACTTTTTGACCAGTGTTGGGAGAATCAATTTTTGGACAGGTAAATGAACTTAAATCAAGAAAAAAAATTTATATTTGGAAAGTAGACTCAACCATATTTCCAATTTGCTATCATGAGATTAATTTGGAGTTGTGGAAGGCCTCCAAAAGTTGTCTGCACCAGCACTCAACACTTTTTGACCAGTCATGGGAAAATAAACTTTTGACAAGGCAAATCAACTTCAATCAAGAAACAAAATTGTATATTTGGAAAGTATACATGTCAATATTTCCAACAAGATATCACAGAGCTCATTCCAACACCGAGAAGGCCTCCAAATTTCCTCTGAAAAATGGTGCTGCGCATAAGAGAAGTTTTTATGTTTTTGAAATTTTGAGGCCCTAGGAGCGCAACACCCTAGGTGCTAAACTCTTTTTTGGGGAATCCACAGCTGCTAAAGTTTACATTTTTGGTTTTTTCATGACACCAGAAGTATGCCCACAAAAATTCAAGTAAATTGGAGCATTTTTACCCCCTCAAAAGGTCAAAAAACACCCAAAATTTGACCTTTCTGCCTCCTTTTCTAAATAGGTGTTGCGCCCATGGCAGCCTTGGATTTTTCCATTTTTTGGAAAAATTTTAGAGGTCATATTGAGAAAAAAAACAAGGTATATTTTAAAATTAGACTCTTCATTCTTTCCAACGAGCCATCATGGAGCCAAATCCGACATCAGGAAGTGGTCCAAAACTTGGTTGCAAAACATCCTATTTTCTGCAAAAGTGGCATTGCACTCCTGGACTGTCTTTTGCCAAAAAGTAAACAAAACACACAAATTTATGGCAATAGGATTTTTTAATATTTTAGTGGGAAAATCACTCTTGATTTTATTTGGGATTTATATTTTGGTGTTTTTCATTTATTATATTATCTCTTATGTGTCTTGGGCCTTGCATGGTCATTAAGCACATTTATGACATTTATGGCTAAATTAGGGTTTCTGGAAGCCTCTTAGGGCTTCCACCTCCTCATTTTCTCCATAAATAGAGCATGAGGGTCTTATGTATTTTTTTGGATTTTGATGACTTATGCTGAAGCAAATACATAGTCTCTTGGAGTTTCTTATGGAAATTTGATTTCTTGGAGCTCATGCATGCCCCGGTTTGCTTGTTGATGGAGAGAGACTGCTTGCAGGATCCATAAGCTTGGTTGATGGCGAAGTGTTTCTTATGTTCATGTTTTATAGTTTTCCATTATGTTTTCATCTTGCTATGTTGCAGTAGGACAAAAAATTTAGATTAAGAAATGTTTCCTGATGGCCCCTTACTTATGTTTGTCTTTCAATGCCTTAATGTTTTCTTCTATTGAGATATGTTAGGGAATCCATCTCTTGCTCTCTAAGAAGTTATTAGCTTGTACATTTTCTGAATGGTTTAGATTAGTTAGTGTCAAGTATGATTTATGGCTAGCCCTGCATATTGTTTCTACTAAAATACTCTGTTTTGGAATTAACTCTTTAAAGGATCTTTGCCTAGGTTTACCAAAGAAGTTTGTTTGAATCATGGTCTTTGCCTTTACTAGCTAAATTTTTTTCAAAGAACCTTCATAGTTGTAGCTTTAGATGTTCATAGTTTTCTCTTCTTCTATGGTTATAACTACTTGTGCATCTTAAATTTTTTTCTACTCTTGCTAATGAAATCTATGAAACTTAAATAAGTTTCTTGCATTTCTATAATTTCAGTTGAATGTTTTTCTTGGATAATCATCTGTGTTCAGTTTGAAATCAAAAGGATTAGGTTTCACTTATGCCTTTGATTCTCTTTCCATGCTTATGATTTTATAACTCCCTTAGTCTAAAAAGTTATTAAGGATTCAGTTTTTCCCTTCACTAGCTTTTATTCTCAAGTTTAATGTTCATCTCATCATCCACCACAACCTCAAAGACCTACAAACGAAGTTAAAATTTCCCTGCAGGTGCTCTTGAAACCATTGATGAACTCATCATGACCTTGTTTGACTCCATTGCCCAATGTTTTAACAATATTCCTTGTTTTCTATCTAAATCTATCTGAGCATCATACCCAACCAAAAACAATCAAAATACCATACACTTAACATCTAGCCTAAAATCAACCTAATCAGCAAACAATTTCACATCTTTGCACCTACTAGAGAGATCCCTCTTCGAAATCTAGGAAGGCTAGGTCCTTGGATTCCAAAGCTTGGTTTGATGTTACCCTGTCCATTTGTATCTCAATTAATCTAGCAAATTATGGGGAGCTAACATAATGGCGATCATAGTGGGACCTTCTGAGTTAGTGACAAACTAAGTATTCCTTAGATCTCAAAAACCTCACAAACATCCTTAGATTGGTATTTAGTTGTTGATGGTGGATAACAAGAACATCCTTAAAACATTAAACATCATCCACCTGGCGATTCCACTGGTCTTCAGTAGCCCCGTTGACCCCAATAGTTCTCATAAACTCCCATGGGAATGCATTAAGCAATCAAAATCATGTTGATGGTGGACAACAGAATTGAAACCTTCCACCTAGCAACTCCACAAATCTCAATAGACCTAAAGAATCCACTGGTAGAGAACTCTAAGACTGGTTGAAAAGATTCAATGACCCTTTCTGATTTACAAACATGGATCCAAGGATATAAAGGAGATATGCTCCAATGAATAGAGATCACATCCTTGGGTTCCCACACAAATTGCCTCAGATATAGTGGGACAAAAACCTCCCTAGGTTTCAAGATGAAAAGTGTGATGACCCTTTGTTACACCTCATCAAGTTTCATATCCATGTATGGGGGTTAAAAGCTGAATGGCATGAGGACTGCCTTATGAGGATTTTCATACTAACATTAGAAGGGAAGGCAAGGGAATGGTATGAGATTCTAAGACTTGGTAGCTTTTTTTCCTTAAAAGATATACAGAAGGCATTTTATGAGCATTATAAACAAAATTCCCCATATTTATCATTGGCTGAAAATTTTCGTGATCAATTTCAGGATATCATATAGTACCTTTTTGATAGTGATGAAGATTTGAAAAAATTTCATTTTGAAGACCTCTTAACATCCATTCATGAATTTCATTCTCAAGATAGATATCATGACAGCCTAGAGGAGTTAGTTGAGGAAGAACCCAATCAAGCAATAGAAGAAAATCCACAGGATCTCTCTGAAGGCACATATGATGATTCATCATCTCTTCTAGGTGAGGCTCAAGAAAATATTCAGCCTCAAAATCAGCCTTCACAAGAGAAAGAGAATTGTTGTGCTTCTATCCAAAAAAAGAGAAAAATCCCTCCTCTTTTGACTGAAGATGAAATCAATCAGATTATAAACATGCAGCCAGCCTCTAAGCCTCCATGTGAACAATTTTTTTTTTCTTTCTCCTACCAATCCCATCTACCATAAATTATAAAGTGAACTTGTAGATCAACTCAAAGAAAAAAAAAATGATAATCCAATATGTTTGATTCGTGATGTTACTTATGTTGGTAATTTTCCAAAGTTTGATCGGTCTAATGATGATGTCCTCCAAACAAAAACTAACTTTGCAGAGAAATTAGTAGTTGGTTTGTGGGAAGAAGATCAGTATCATCAGCTTGAAAAAATTAATCAACCAATAAAAGTCACCTATGAAACCGATGAGGAAAGCCTTGAAAGTTTAGAAGTAAGTGAGGAGTCTCTGACTCTTTGCTCTACTTCATTTCAGTCCTTCAAAAATAATTTTCATATGATTGGAAATCAGTAGTCTTTCAGTTTTGATGATGAGGTTGGGAAAGATAATGAGTTTCTTGAACCAGTTTTAAATGAAAATCCTTTTCCTGAAAGGGATGAGGAAATCATTTGGGACGTAGAATCCTCCTTGGCTTCAGAATTGCAGTCACCAAGTCCCATTGAATTTCAAATTACAGATGAATACTTGGAAAATGATAATCACATAAGAGTTGTTGAACTGCCTTCACAAGAAGACTTATTGCCAAGGAGTGCTCCTAATCATCAACATGATGGCCTCCTCACAGAATTCAACCCATTCATTTAGAATACATCAGATTTTCTAGAGTACAAAATTGCAATCTATGATGAGTCTACCAGTTCAGATGATCATGAGGAAGAGGATGAGTTTCTTTCCCAAAGGAGTCCTAAGCTTAGCCAAGTGAAGGAAGAAGCAGTCCCGGATCAAGCTGATCTCCAAAATCCTCTAAGCCAGGTATTGTTTCAAGATCCCTTTGCTGATTTGTTAGAGGCACTTGAAGAGGGAGTAAAACATGTCAAGGGTGTTAGCCATCTATAATTTTTGTTATACCTAATGATGGCTAGAATATGTTGGCAGCCTTCAAGAAACAATTTCAAGTTAACATGTTAGCTCTTGAAGCCTAGTTGTTCTCTCTGTCTAAAGAAACCTACCTTCACTGATGTTTTCACTTCAAAATCCTATTGTTTCCAAAAAAGAAAATTGTTTTTCAAAGCCTCATCTCCATCATTTCATTCCTCCATTTTATGTTCACAATTCCCTTCATATCACTCATTTTTCCCCTCATTTATCCCTCCATTCCTCCTAAAAAACCTTTTTAAACCATTAAAAACCCTTTATATCGGTTTAATCCTCCATTTTTATACTTATCGGAACACCAAAAAATGACTAAAAACCCTCTTTTCGGCCTATTTTTCCGACTTTGCATAAAAATGGACCGTAAGCCCGTGCGGGCTTAACCCTCTGCCCTTTTTCTTCATGTGACCCGCTCCGCGACTGAGCGCTAAGCCCATCAGCGATCAGCACATCGCAATTTCTAAATACTGCTTCCCTTTTCCCTTTTTCTTCCGATGGCCGATCCACCGATGAAATATGGACTGTTCATCTTCCTCAGATCTAACGGTCCGCACTACATCGCACTTCGGCGTTTTCCTCGGCAACCCTTTTCGTTCTCCATCAATGGTCCCCTACCGATATGATCTCCGTCATCGATCCTCCAAATCGGATAGCCCGTGCTCATCGGCACATCACAAATCTAAAGTTCTCCCTCCCAGGACTCTTCTCTACCGATCCACCAAACTAATCATAACCATTGATCCTCACGATCCAACAACTCTCGTTCGTCCCCTTTTTTCAACCTTTCCCTATTCATTCTCCTTCATCGTTAAATCTCTACCATTGATCCTCAAGGATCTAACGGCCCTCTCTTCATTGCGACTTCGCCATCCTCCTGACCTCATCCACCATATTTTAAAGCTTCGATCTCCCGATTCAATCTCAGCCGTCCATTTCTCCAAATCCAATGGCTTCCATTAATCTTACCATTTTCACTCCGCCCAAGAAAATTTCACTCTGCGCATTGAACTTTCCGCTACCTCACGAATTAGCTGACATCACCCGCTCGGCCCCACCATATATTTCCTTCGTGCATCTTTTCTATTTTTTTGCACTCGCTTACAGCCGTAGATTTTCCGCCCCCTAGATTAGACGGTCTAAAATCTGTTGAGATTGCAACAAGATGATGAGCTTAGTGAAAAGAGTCACCTTCACTAAGTGGGCCCGCAGGCTATTTCTGGCGCAAAGTCTATTTTCAGACTATGTCTATTTTTAGACATGTCGATCATATTCTATGAGTTGCAGGATGCTATTTGTGGATGGTTCGTCAAGTTGGAAAAATAGATGGACTTATATTTTTAGAAATATTGGGCGGAATCTATTTTTAGATTGCCAGTCTAAAAATAGATATGTCAAATATTATTAGCTCTTAATAATATTTGGACTCTAAACATTATCTTATTCTCTTGGAGCACTTCAGTTAAGTGCACAGATGTGGCACAGGAGCTGAAAGAAGGAATTATGCTATTCCTTAGGGTTAAGTGGAGCTATTGCATGGAGACTTTAGTTAGAACTCATGTGATAGAGTTTGGTGGAGTTGTAGAAGTAGTTGGTGGAGTTGTGTCCAGTTTAACTCAGTTAGACATAGTTGAGCTAGTTGTATCAAGTATAACTAATTGATACACTAGTGAGAGTGGTGTGAATTAATTATTAATTAATTCAATAATTACTAAATTATTAATCAACTGAAGAATACATCAGTTAACTACAGTGCATGGACAGTTTCAATGGAGACCAGTGTAGAGGTAGGTGAAAGAGCAGGTTGAATATCAGTTGTGACTATAGTGTTGCATTATTTGAAACACACAGTGATTGGAGATGCCAATGAGGATTGCGTGAGAAAGGCTAGAAAAATTCGAGTTCATTCAGAGCCCATATTCAGCAGGGATTTCACAGTAGAGGTAGGCTAGCAGGTGGCAGAGGATTAGTGCATGGATTTACTAGATCAGAGCCTGATTAGTGTGTAGCGATTGGATTGTACTGAGAGCTTGTGAGAAGCTTTGTATGAGGATTGTTACATGATCTCTATGACATATATTATATATATATATTTGGGGTTTTTAGCTTCAGGCTTTCCCGTAAATCACTGTGTTAATGTGTGTGAATTTTTATGGTTTTAATGTGTGCATGCAATTGATTTAATTTTCACATATGATGATCAATGGTGGAATAGATTCTGTATTGTGAATGAAGTCAAATAGTGTATGATCAGGATAATATTAGACATATAACATATCATTTATATAATTTCTACATGGTGTCAGAGCATTGATCATTGGAGCAATTTAAAATCATTGAAGCGATTGAGTTTTGTGCTGGTGGAATTCGAATTTGCAGTAGTGTTTTCTTAGTGTCTAAGTTGAGCTGTCTTTCAACAGATTGCAATTGGAGTATTCCCTTGAGGGCAGCTCAAATTATATTGCATCTAAGGACAAGATGGAGGCGGTGCTAGAGGATAATGGGTTGAAGGAGTTCATAGATGTAGAAATTCCAAAACCTGCTTCTAGCGATGCTGCCGCACTTGATGCATGGCAAAAAAAGACAGAAAAATGTCGAAGGATTTTGTTGGAAGGTGTGAAGGATCACACAGTTTCCAACCTTCATGGTAAAGCTTCTCCATTATTGATGTGGAAAGCTTTGACAGACTTGTTCCAAAGCAAGAGCGACTAGAGGAAGATGGTGCTCAAGGATAAACTTAGGAAAATAAAAATGGAGAAGGGCGAAAGTTTACCCAAGTACCTCACAAAGTTTGTCCACTGCAGGGATGAGCTGGGAAGTGTGGGGGTTACTGTAGATGAAGAGGACTTGGTGAGCTTAGCTCTCCTTGGGCTTCGGAAGAGTTGGCATTCCTATGAGGACTCTGTCAATGGTCGGGAGAAACTGTCGGGATGGGAGCGACTTTGGTCGGATCTTGTACAGGAGGAGATAAGGTGGAGTACCAGGGATGGATCTTCATCGAAGAATGAAGATGAAGAAAATTGCGCTTTGGCTACCAAAGAAAGGGAAGGGAAGGGAAAGAAAAATCATTCTCAATCAGGTGCGAAAGGCAAGAAGCAGGACATGTCCAAGGTGAAGTGCTTTCACTGTCACCAACACGGACATTACGCCACTAATTATACACAAAAGAAGAAAAATAAGCAGGATGTTGGATCTACAGCTGGAGAGGCCTTAGCCTCGCAGTTTGAGCTATATTTTTTGCTGATCGCATGCTTTATCTCAAGTGTGATGGGTTCAGTGTGGTTTCTTGACAGTGGTGCATCTTTCCATATGACCGGAGACAAATATTTGTTTACTGATCTGGATGAGAAGGATCTTGGAGTGCACATCGAGATGGGCGATGATGGTAGATACAGTGCGACTGGTATCGGGACCATTTCTTTTGAGAGGGAGTCTGGCAAACCTTTCATCTTGAAGGATGTCATGCATGTTCCAGGATTGAAGAAGAATCTTATCTCTGTGGCGATGTTGGAAGACAAGGGATATGATGTTGTCTTTAGCGAGGGAAAGGCTTTCCTGCACAGTAAGGCAACTGGTGAAACCCGGAGGATAGGGGTTCGAGTTAATAACCTTTATCAATTGCAGGTAGATGGCTCGCAGCAATGGAAAGCAAGGCAGAAGGAGTGGTGAGCCAGGATGAGGGCGAGCTATGGCACAAGAGATTTGGCCATCTTCACCATGGTGCTTTGAAAAATTTTCAGGAGATTTCTACCGGGCTTCCCAAGGGTACACTTGCGCAGTCAGATTAGTGCAAGGGATGTACTTTGGGAAAATTTGTGAAAGCCACCTTTCATGAGAAGGATAGTCGCACCATGACGATCCTTGAGAGAATTCACACAGACGTGTGTGGACCTTTCTCAGTAGCTTCAATAGAAAAGCATAGGTATTATGAGATATTTTTTGATGACTTTTCTCGTAAGTGCTGGATCTTCTTCATGCAGAAGAAGAGCAAGAAATTCTCAAAGTTCTGTGAGTTCAAGGCACTGGTGGAGAAAGAGTCAGGGAAGTAGGTGAAGGCTCTTAGGAGCAATAATGGTGGTGACTTCATCTCTGGTGAATTCAAAGAATTTTGCAGCGCAAAATGAATTCGAAGAGAGCTCATAGCACCTCATAACCCACAGCAGAATGGGGTCGCGGAGCAAAAGAACAGAACGATCGTGGGTGGTGCACGGGCAATGTTGCATGATCAAGGCCTTCCCATACACTTGTGGGCTTAGGCATGAAATACTGCAATTTATGTGCAAAACTGTTGTCCTCATAAAGTACTTGGCATGAGTACACCCGAAGAGGCGTTTTCTGGCAAGAAGCTTGATATTTCTCATTTGAAGATTTTTGGCTCACCTGTTTACATTCATGTGATGAAGGATGCCAAGAAGAAGCTGGAGCCAACCGTAGAGGTTGGGACATTTTTGGGGTACACAGAAACACCCCACAATTATCGTGTGTATTTTCCAGACAGTCGGAAGACTGTTGTGCGACGGGATATCAAATTTCATGAGGAGAAAGCCATGACGTGTTTGCTTGAGAGGGAGCCACACTTGCATGCAGATGAAGAGGTATTAGTTCCTAAGGATGAGCCTCAGGATGTGGATCAGCCACAAGAGGAGGTTCATGGAGTGGACGAAACCACTCATGCAGCGCCAACCATCAGAGGGTGGAAGCGCACTACAGAAGCTGAGCGACTAAATCTTGATGCAGAGAAGATTGTAGGAGCACCTACATCATAGCGTAGACAGAGACAATCACCTGATTGATATAATGGATACATTGCTCTGATGAGCAAGTGTATCGTGACAGAACCATACTCTTTCAAAGAAGTTGTGGAGGACCCTGCATGGGTAGATGCCATGGTGGAAGAGTATGATTCGATTGTCAAAAACAGTGCATGGGAGATTGTCCCAAGGCTAAAAGAGAAATTAGTGGTAGGTTCGAGATGGATCTACAAAGTGAAGCAAGCTGCTGACGGGAGCGTCGAGAAGTACAAGGCAAGATTTTTTTCCCAGGGCTTCTCACAGATTGAGGGGATTGACTATGAGGAAACCTTTGCCGTTGTCGCAAGGTATTATTTCATACAAAGCATCCTATCTCTCTTAGTGCAGATGGGATGGCACATTCATTAGATGGATGTGAAGACTGCATTCCTCAATGGAGTCATTGAGGAGGAGGTGTACATAGAGCAGCCCGAAGGTTTTGAGATCTTCAGCAGCGAGTCGTATGTGTGCAGGCTCAAAAGAGCGTTGTATGGGCTGAAACAAGCACCTCGTGCTTGGTACACACAGATAGACAATTATTTCACCGGTCTTGGATTCACTAAGAGTGAGGCGGATCCAAACCTATACCAGATTGTGGTGGAGGGTAAGTCGCTGATCATTGTAGTTTATGTAGATGATTTGATTCTAACGGGTGATGAACAGTTGATACTCTCATGCAAGGTTGATCTTGCAAAAGAGTTTGAGATGAAGGACTTGGGACTCCTTCATTATTTCCTGGGATTGGAAATTTGGCAGCGCAGTGATGGATTATTTGTGTCTCAAGGAAAGTATGCCTGGGAGATACTGAAGAAGTTCAACATGCATGGCTGCAAGCCTATCGACACTCCTCTTCCTGGTGGTTGGAGGAGAGAGGATGCTACATTGGCAGAGGTAGTGGATGCCACTGTTTACCGACAGTTGGCTGGTTCACTCATGTATCTAGTCAATACACGACCGAACATATGCTATGTTTTTAACCAGCTTTCACAAGCTATGGTTAAGCCTACCAAGCTATTTTGGAAGGTGGGGAAGCATGTATTGAGATATCTCAGAGGCACATCGGGATATGGATTATGGTACAGATAGTCGGATGAGGTGAAGTTGCATGGCTTCACGGATGCAGATTGGGTAGGGAGCCCAATGGACAAAAAGAGCACATCTGGAGAGATTTTCAGTATCGGGTCGACAGCAGTTTCTTGGTACAGTAGGAAACAGAGATCCGTGGCACTCAGTTCAGCGGAGGCCGAGTACATGGCAGCAAGTTTTGGCTGCATGCGAGGCTAAATGGATGAGGAAGATCCTGGTCGGGTTGTTCGGTTCACACTTAGATCCTACTGTGATATATTATGATAATCAGAGTTGCATTAAACTCTCGATTAATCCAGTATTTCATGATAGATCTAAACACATTGACATCCGGTATCATCATATCAGAGATTGTGTGCAGTAGAAGATCATGTTACTTTCTTACATTCATACGGAGGATCAGGATGCTGATATATTAATGAAGGCGCTCACCAGGAGAAAATTTGAATTCCACAGAGGCAAGATTGGGGTGGCAGATAATCCCTATCTTGTTGAGAGGGAGTGTTGAGATTGCAACAAGATGATGAGCTTAGTGAAAAGAGTCGCCTTCACTAAGTGGGCCCGTAGGCTATTTTTTGCGCAAAGTCTATTTTTAGAGTATGTCTATTTTTAGACATGTCGATCATATTCTATGAGTTGTAGGATGCTATTTGTGGATGGTTGGTCAAGTTGGAAAAATATATGGACTTTTATTTTTATACATATTGGGAAAAATCTATTTTTAGATTGCCAGTCTAAATACAGATATGTTGAATATTATTATCCCTTAATAATATTTGGACTCTAAACATTATCTTATTCTATTGGAGCACTTTAGTTAAGTGCACAGATGTGGCACAGGAGCTGACAGAACGAATTACGCTATTCCTGAGGGTTAAGTGGAGCTATTGCATGGAGACTTCAGTTAGAACTCATGTGACAGTGTTTGGTGGAGTTGTAGAAGTAGTTGGTGGAGTTGTGTTTAGTTTAACTCAATTAGACACAGTTGAGCTAGTTGTATCTAGTCTAACTAATTGATACACTAGTGAGAGTGGTGTGAATTAATTATTAATTAATTCACTAATTATTAACTCATTAATCAACTGAAGAATACATCAGTTAAATACAATGCATGGACAGTTTCAGTGGAGACCAGTGGAGAGACATGTGAAAGAGCAGGTTGCCTATCAGTTGTGACTATAATGTTGCATGATTTGCAACACATAGTGATTGGAGATGCCAATGAGGATTGAGTGAGAAAGGCTAGAAAAATTTGATTTCATTCAGAGCCCATATTTAGCGGGGATTACACAGTAGAGGCAGGCTAGTAGGTGGCAGAGGATCGGTGCATGGATTTGCTAGATCAGAGCCTGATTAGTGTGTAGCGATTGGATTGTACTGAGAGCTTGTGAGAAGCTTTGTATGAGGATTGTTACATGATATCTATGACATATACTATATAGAGATAGTTGGGGTTTTTAGCTTCAGGCTTTCCCATAAATCATTGTGTTAATGTGTGTGAATTTTTATGGTTTTAATGTGTGCATGCAATTGATTTAATTTCCGCATATGATGATCAATGGTGGAATAGATTTTGTATTGTGAATGAGTTCAAATAGTGTATGATAAGGAGAATCTTAGACATATAGCATATCAGTTATATAATTTCTACAAAATCATTTTCGCGTTCATTTCATAAATAAAGTTGATCGCTTATTTTGAATGTGAAATAGGCAGCTTTCGCCTGGATACGCGTCGCCCAGAGGCCTGCATCACATTCCCATAGGACAAAACCATTTACTGCCCACCCCCCGCACGAAAACCACCTTTGTTTTTCTGCAAAACTTCCTTGCCTCTACTCATGCCCAAATTCAAATATTTCCTCTATTTTTTCCTAGTTTTTTTCACAGAACCCTTCCCTGCAATAACCCCTACCTCCGCATCCCTTTGTAACCCCTCCCCGAGCCTCTAAAGCAGTTTAAACCCTAGCCTGCAGGATTTATTTAATATTTTGTTTTTTTTTGCGAGTTTTAATGGTGGATTAATACACAGGCCTCCCACAGTCAAATATCAGTGGCAAAGGACCTCAAGATGACGATCTTGGGATCGTGAAATGAAAAAAGGGATTTACCATGGCTTTTATGTGTTTTATCCGTGCCTCATGAACACTGGTAAAATCAATAAAACCTTCCAGTGTGCCAAGAACACCTACACACAGAAGAGAATAAAAGATCAGTGAAGAATAAAGATAAAGGGATTAGGCATAAAGTTGAAGATCGAGAGCTTAACCCGTAAAGATTAAAGATAAAGCACAGTATTGAGATAAAGGAAGTAAAGTCAAAATAGTCAGCCAAAGGACAAATCACAAGATAGAAGGCCCTATGCATGTGAGAGTGAAAGCCGTTAATTCATTCAGGACGTATGACTGCCACCATGATCAGCATTTTTACCTACCAAGGACCAAACTGGCAGTTTCTACAAACAGAGACGTTTCAACTGACAGAGTAGTTATTGTGAAAGTATGGGAAAGCCTCAAAGCCCACTCTTTCAATTAACTCATCCCAAAAGCCTAAACAAAACTACTACAGTCAGAAGACATCTCCGAAAGAACACACGTTGGAGTTATTTACAGCCTGCCAGATATGCCTCAAAGACAACAAGAAATACTAGAGTGGGCAAGAAATTAATGTAATATTTATGGCACAGAATGGGCATTCGAATGATTTTCTCCTCTATTTTAATTCACCATTAAGACCATCTCTGTCACCTCTCCTCCCCATTCACCTATAAATTCTATTCGAACTCTCATTGTAAAGTTGGCACTTGATGAATTCTGAAGTAATACATAGACTACTGTTTTGAAGAAGAATTGGTGTTTTGAAGAAGTGTGGATGTCTTTGCTTTTCTATTGATGAAGGAGGCTAGACCATTGGATCCCTAAGCCTAGTTTTGGTGAAGTACTCTCTATTCGTTAATGTTATTTCCTATTTTTCACTTTGTTCCATTATGCTTTGCTTGCAGTAGAATAAAAATCTTAGGCTAAGAAATGTCTCATGGAAGCACCTTAGGCATGTTTACTCTTCACTGCCTTTGTGTTTTCATCTGTTGAAGGTTTTATTTAGTAGTTTGACTGCTTTTAAACCCTTAAGCTTGTCTATTTCAGAATATTTCAAATAGTTGGTGTCAAGGTTGAATTATGGTTTGCCCTATCTGCTTGCTCTCTCTTGAAAGCTATTTCTAAAATCATCCTTCAAACATTATTGTCTACAGCCTGGCAGAGAGGATTTGTTCCAATCTTACCCTCTGTTTCTTGTCGAGATAGTCATATTTGAAGGTATTTATAATTGCAGTCTTAGATGCTTGGGTGTTCCCCCTTTTATGGATGCCATTAGTTATGTTTCTTATATGTTTTCTAAGTCCTTTAAGTGAAACAATTAGAAGAAACAAAGTGTTCCTCTCCTTCTTTGTCTTACTTGAAAGTCTGTCTTGTTTATGTTATCTGCATAAAAGTATGTTGGTAGGATTCATGGTTAGCCCTTGCTATCGGATATTTCTTTATGTTTAGATAATGTTGCAAGTCCCTTCGTTTAAAGGTATACATGATTAAGGAGTCTTAACAACCCTTAAAGCTCTACTTTTCCTTCCAAATCCTTGATGTTCATCTCATCCCACCTATATGATCCCACAGATCCATTGACTAAGTTAGATTTTCCATTTGATTCCCAAAATTTATCAATCAGAACTGTTTAGACTTCCACATGACTCCATTGCCCAATGGCTTGTAGATTTTCACACTCTATATATGCTGCCTAGATCATCTATGTCCAACCAACAAACAAACAAATTTGCACCCCATAACTAGCCTAAAATCAACCTCTTAAAAGCATCAAGTTATATCCCTACAAACATATTGAGAGATCCCTCTTTGAGACTAGGAGGGCTAGATCTTAGAGCTCTAAAGTTTGGTTTGAATGTTGCCTTGTCATTTGGTTTGCCAATCATCCAAATCACATGGCCCCAACATTTTGGCGATCACGGTGGGACCTTTTTGAGTAAAAGTCCCTAAAAAAAACACTCAGTATTCATTCAAATGAAATTAACTTTCTTCAAGCACTACCAGCATAATGATGATCATGATAGGACCTGTCTGAATCAGTGGCAATTTAAGTAACCCTTAGGATTCTGAGAGACCCTTATAAAACCTTGAAGAAATTAGCTAGTAAGCCATAGAGTAGACTCTGTTCATTTCACCACCTTGGCTAAGTGTTGAAACAGGTATAGGACACTCTCACAACCATAGAACTAAAAAAAACTCAGAAAACCCCAAAAACATTTCAGATTGGTTTCATAATAAACATTGGTGGTGGACCACAGAATATTTTACCTCCAAAAAAGCTAAAACTTTCCACCTGGCGACTCTAGTAGCCCCAGTAGGTCTATTATTCCACTACTCCTCCTGATTTCTTTAGGATTAGGTTAACCAACCTTGAGGAGATTCAAAATCCTATTCTTATGTCATGAAAAGCATTGTGAGAGGAAATCCTTTGAAAGAGTTTGAAGTTTGAAGCCTCTCCAAGTTTTGAAGCTGAAATCTGGCTTCACATAGGGTCAATACTAGATCCCATCTAGATCCTGATACTCCCACCATAGTTGACAATCCAGAGAAGATTTTGTGGCAGACTTCTAAGTCTGAAAATTAAACTACTGATAGGACCATCCCAAGAACAAGATCTGTCCCTGAAAACCTCACAGTCTTGAAAAACCCTCACTTTGACTTACCTCGCACAAAGAACCTATTTAGAAATAAGTCTCAAAGTGATTTAAACCAAGCTAGCTTTGAAAGCACAGATTTGCAACAAAGATGTAGTAGAGAAGCCTCACCTTCTACTCCACCTGATTCCTAGCTTCTGCATCACCTCAGCTCCTTCCATAACAAATCTGCTCATCATCAGTTTGCTGGCCCAAGTGTTTCTTCCACTCCTATACACACATACAATGTTCAAAACACTCTGGCTTAGCCCACTTTCCCTCCTGTAAATCCCCCATTATTTCCCATCATGGCAGCATGGTATGCTCCACTAGTGTTACCACAACCTCTGGTTCCCTTACCCAATGATTACTAATCCAAAATTCCCCATTTCAGTGGAAATCAACCTACTACTGCCCAAAAGCATGTAGACAAGGTGAACGATGCCTTTGATTATATGGAAATAGAAGATGAGACCATCAAAAGGAGAATTTTTGCTCAGAGCTTAGGAGGAGAAGCCAAGAAATGGTTTAAGGGTTTAACTCCTAGTAGCATAAATGATCTCCCCTCTTTACATCAAAAATTCATAAACTAATGGGAAATTAGGAAGAACCCTCTCCAAATACTTTCATATTACAACAACCTCAAGAGGAACACTGGGGAAAGTGTTCAAAATTATTGCACTAGATTCAATAGTGTTTATAACGCACTACCCCCAGATTTGAAACCTCCACAAGGCTCAACTTTGGCCAAATTCCCTAAAGGATTTGATCCCGAAATGGCCAGCTAAGAGAAAGGAATCCCTTAACTTTAGAATACATGCAGAATGGAGCTCTTAGTGTAGAAGAAAATCTGATTGAGAAGAGAGCTAGGTTGAGAATGGAGAAAAGAGTCACATATATAGATGAAAATATGGCATCCACTTCTTCATCTGAGGCCAAATTCGACAACCTAGTGAGGGTAATGGAAACAATGCTGGATAAGATCAATTTAAATGAAAGAACCCCTCCTAGAGAAAACCAAACCAACCCCCAAAATAGAAACAAAAATTCAAATATCAGAAGAGATCCCAATTAAGATAGGCAGAGAGACAATGACCAACTATTTAGGCTTCCCTTTCAACAAAACTATGTAGAACAAGAGGATGAAGGGGAAACTGATAGGCTAGAAGAAAATCACGTGAACTTGATAGGATATGATGAGGGAGAGGATATCTTCCTCACTGAGGAAGAACATGTATTTTTCTCATTAGAAAAAAAGGAACACTATCATGAATAGTCTGAAGATTATAGGTTGGGGTTCCAAAATGAAATTATGGAAGTTCACAAACAATATGATCTCAGAAGAAAAAGGAACCCAAAAATTTCTAATGAAAAGAATACTAACACTGTTGTTGGAAAAACCTCAGAAAATTAGCCTAAAAAATCAGCAAATAATACCAACACCCTGGCCAAGAAAACTGATCTAAACAGAGACAAAAATAGCTAAACAAGTGTTGAGAACATTTTCCCTAGTATGTCTGCTAGTTGCCCTATCAAAATAGTCCCAATTAACAGTCCTAATAAAACTCAGCCAACCAAAATGGCTGAAAGAAACATAAGCAAAAAAACAGATGTAAATATGCCGAAAACAACTATCCTTTCAGCCTTGAAGGTGTAATTGCCAAGATTAAAATTAGCATGCCTCTAGCTGAACCGGTAACTCAGGAAGGGTACAAAAATCAAGTTTTGAAAGCTCTGAATATAAACATCGATATTGATACTTTATAGTTGACGGATGACAAACCAGAACTGTTGTTTGGTCCTATAATTGAAAGAAAATACCAAGAAGGGGATGTCCCTCCCTTTTATTTTAGTCTAAACACACACGATAAGATCCTACATAATGCCATGCTAGACTCTGGAGCATCACATAACCTTATTCCCAAAGTAGTAATGGAAAGCCTATGCTTAGAAATTACTAGACCATATAAAGACTTATACTCTTTTGATTCAAGAAGGGTCAAATGCTTGGGATTAATCAAAGATTTGTGTGTTACCCTGTCACAAATTCCTGCTAAAAGCCTAGTGATGGATATAGTGGTAGCTGACATTCCCCCAAAATATGGAATGCTTTTGTCTAGATCATGGGGAGCCAAATTTCAAGGGAGCCTTCAAATGGATATGTCCTATGCCACCATACCAGTGTTTAGTCAAACCAGAATATTATATAGGGAATCCCTCATGAAATACATGGTGAGCAGCAAAGACAAACCCAACAACACTCCTGTCTATTCCATACACTCAGAATTAGATTCCTTTATCTTATTCAATGAAGATGAAATCACCCAAAAAGAAAAGGAAGGTAAGAAAGAAATTAGTGCACCAGAACATTTAAATTTTCCTCTCACTCAACCATAAAATGCCCCAAATCTCAGCAACGTTGGGTAGAAAAAAGAAAAAGAGAATGAGATAGAAACACTTTGGAAAATGAGCTTTGATGGCTCTTGTAGCCAGGCTAATTCAGGGGCTAGTGTATGGATACATAACACGAACAAGGGATACTCCTATAAACTAGATTTCCCATGCACAAATAACATTGTAGAATACAAAGCCCTCATCCTCGGCTTACATTTGCTCAAAGAATTAGAGGTTAAGAGGATATCAGTCCAAGGGGATTTTGAGTTAATCATCAGAAAAATCAAAGGGGAATATTTAGCCAAAAACCCCAGACTCGGAGAATATAGAAATGCTGCCCTTGATCTCCTTAAAACCTTTGAGAGATATGAACTCATTTTCATACCAAGAGCTCAAAATCATCTAGCTAATGAACTTTCCTTTGCTGCTAGCAATTGCGAAATACCACAGATAGATGAAAAATTCAATATAAAAGTGAAAAACAGACCAACAGTGCCTGATAATGAAGATTATTGGCAAGTGTTTGAAAATGATAAACACATAAATGATTTCTTGCAATAAAGGAATGAATTTTCCACAGCAACACCAAGTTCTAGCCATGAAAAAGATTTTTGCAATGAGGAGCAAACCCTTGAAACAGAGCCCTTCCTTTCTGTTGATATAAATCAGTTTAAGCACCTTGTTAAAGTGGAGTTATTTAACAACCCAGACCAAAGGGACCTTGAAGTTTTACAATGTAAAGGTGATACTATACCAAAGGGCCTTACACCATTAGAATAACTATTCAATTTCAACGACATGACCAAAGAACCGAAAACAAAGCCTACAGAAACTAACGTTGAGGAACATAACATAAGCATCCCCACTGAACCCAAAATGATCAAGCCATCCATCACCCTCCCAGCTCATGTCAAATAGCAGTACATATCACTTTTCAAAGAGTTCGTAGATGTGTTTTCATGGGACTATAAGGACCTGAAATCTTATGATACTAGCATCATCCAACATAAAATCCCTCTTAAAGAAAATCAGAAGCCTTTCAAATAGAAATTAAGAAGAATAAACCCCGTTTTATTACATTAACTAGAGAAAGATATTAGGAAAATGTATGATGCTGGGATCATAGTTCCTCTTAGATATTCAGAATGGGTTTCCAACCTAGTATCTGTTAGGAAGAAAACAGGGGAAATCAGGCCGTGTATTGACTTTAGGAATCTAAATAGAGCCTCCCTGAAAGATAGTTACCCCTTGCCGAAGATGGATCACATAATCCAAAAGGTAATTGGGTCTAAAATAATATCATTGTTGGATGGGTTCTCAGGTTACAATCAGGTTTTGGTACTCCCAAGTGATCAACATAAAACTGCTTTTACTACACTTTGGGGGACATTCATGTATGTCAAAATTCCATTTGGCTTGATGAATGCAGGGGCCACTTTCCAGAGGGCCATGGACATAGCCTTCTCAGAAGACATAGGCTATTTTATAATCATTTACTTTGATGATATTACTCTCTTCTCCAAAACTGATGAAGAACATTTGATCCATTTAAGAAAGGTTTTCAAGAAATGTAGAAGGTTTGGCTTGTCTTTGAATCCCAAAAAGACACTTTTTGGCCTCCAAGAAGGAAAGCTTCTTGGTCACATAATATTTAAAGAAGGGATCAAAGTAGACCCTAAAAGGACTGATGGCATATTGAATATCAGCCACCCAAGAAACCTCAAAGAATTGCAATCTTTCATTGGAAAGATGAATTTTTTTTGGAGGTTCATCCCCAACCTGGCTGAGCTATTAAGAAACATCACTAATGTGCTTAGGAAAGAAGTAGGTGTTAAATGGACAATGCAAGCTAAACAATCATTTGAACTAGTAAAACAAGCCCTCACTCAAACACCGGTTCTCATTAGTCTTGATTTCACCAAATATTTCTATATCTTCTCTTTTGCATCTGAACATACCATAGCTGCAGTATTATTGCAAAAGAATAGCATGGGGTAGGAATAGCTAATATCCTTCTTTAGTAAGGCTTTGAGGGATGCTCCACTCAAATATAATATCATGGAGAAGCAAGCCTTAGCACTGGTAAAAGACTTAAAGGACTTTAGAGTGTACATTTTACATTCACATATCATTGCCTTTGTGCCACACACTGTAGTCAAAGATATTCTAAGTTAGGACCCTGATGGTAAAAGGGGAAAATGGATTGCCACTATTCTAGAATATGACTTAGAAATCAGGCCCACCAAACTCACAAAAGGGCATGGATTAGCAAAACTCATGGCTGAGTCAAACGTCCAAGCTTTAGATATGAACATGGTTGATGCTTTGGAAGATATAGAAGAATGCACATCACCATTCATCGAAGAAGCATTCACAAATTCTCCTTGGTATGCTGACATCATATATGTGTTGCTTTATCTGAATGCTCCTCCTTATTTGTCAAAAACAAAAGCTATATTTGTCAAACAGAACGCTTTAAATTATTGTATATTAGATGGAGTTTTGTATTGGAAAAATGTTGTGGGGATTTTTCTTAAATGTTTAATTGAGGTTGATGCAGGAAAAATCAGGCGTGAGCTACATGAGGTAGAATGTGGAGGACATCTTAACTGGAAGATGACAACAAACAATATCCTCGGTCTGGATACTATTGTCCCACCGTCTTCCTAGACACCCATAAGTTATTCATGTCCTGCCATAAGTGCCAGATCTTTGAGGGCAGGAGAAAAATCTTACCACTACCTTTGCAGCCTATCGGTGTTGAGGCTTCCTTTCAACAATGGGTCTTGGACTTCATTGGCGAAATTCACCCATCATCCTCAGCCCAACGCAAATGGATCCTGATAGCCACTGATTATTTTACCAAATGGATAGAGACCATACCCACTAGGAATGCTACTGACTCGGTCATCATCAAATTCCTTGAAACCAACATACTATCCAGATTTGGTTGTCCTAAGAAAATAATCACAAAAAATGTTGCTGATCGATGGTAGATTTATGCCATAAATATCAGATCACATTAGGCCATTCTACTGCCTACTACCCCCAAGGAAACGGTCTAGCTGAATCCTCCAACAAAAGCCTTGTTAATATCATTAAAAAATTGTTGGAACAAAATCATAAATCTTGGCATGGTAAGCTTGTCCATGCCTTATGGGTTGATAGATTGACTACTAAAAATTCCATCGGCATGTCTCCCTATCAGTTGGTTTACGGCATGGATGCAGTCTTCCCAACATCTCTAGGAGTTCCAGTCATGAAACTCCTTCAAAAGGTCCAAGCTAAAGAAAATGATATGCAAAGGAGAATCAATCAGACTATTCATTTGCAACAGACAAGGGAGGAAGTATATAAACAGACACAAGTAGTCCAAGAAGGAATCAATAAATTATTTGATAGAAGGACCAAAGAAAATGACTTTCAAGTTGGAAATGTAGTTCTAAAATGGGATTCGAGAAGGGAAGAGAAATGGAAACATGGTAAATTCGAAAATCTGTGGAAGGGGGCCTACATTATTCATTCCATAAGGGGCCACAATGAATTTTTTCTATAGGAGTTGAATGGAGAGGAGGTGTTTGGGGGTCCTGTCAATGGCAGGATGCTCAAACACTATTTCTGTCAAGAATCTTAGTTTCAAAGTTTTTTCATCCATTGTACATACCATTGCATGAGAAAAATAAAAAATACAAAAACAATAGAAAAAGAGAAAAGAGGGCTGATGAAAAGAAGAAAGGTACAAACCCATACCAAAAAAGAGAAAAATCTGAAAGTGCGCAAGACTAAATGCCACTACTTGAAAGAGCACTGCTATTTAGTCATACAGCCTAATCATGACTAGATAGATTTCAGTTTACTGCTAATAGGTTATTGAAGAAGATTTTCCAAACTGTTTAATCTTGGCTTATCAGTAGAATAGATTAGGATAGAAGAAAGAAAAATAATGGCTCTAATAAGATCAAAACGTGAGCCAAAGATATAAAGAAGTCTGGTTCTAACATGTTGAAAACTTGAACTAGGTAAAGAAGAAGAGGACAACTCAAAAGGATCAAAACCAGAGCTGAAAAAGAATAGAAGGATGTTTATAATTTTCAGATCTTAAGCCTTCACAATTTTGTTTTAATTTTCTACAAATAAAAGTCTATGTGCAGCTTGTACATACAACCATAGACACCATAGCAAATCAGACAGTCTAATCTTGATTTGACTGTGTTTAAATTTCTATTTTAGAATGTAGAGAATGCAGATCAATCAAACAGTTTAATCTTGGCTGATAGTAGATTAGGTAGAGAAGATTTAGAGTCCAACTGTCTAATCTAGAATCTTGGAAGAAATAAGGGTAACATTAGATAGTTTTATCTTTCTGTTTTCAAAAAGAATATGTAAAAGAGATGCTAGTTCAAGTGCACTCAAGAGAAGAAAAAATGCTAGGACAAGTAGTGTGGGTAAGTAGAAGTGCTATCTTAAAGTGTTTTCATGCTGCGCGTCATTGAATAATTTTCAAAATACAAAGAAAAGCAGCAAGAACAAAAAGAAATTATGTCCAATGGATGAGGCACTGGTCTACTAAAAGTCAGAGATTGATAAATTGAGGTTCTGGACACCTAAAGCGCAAGTTGTCCTCCCCAAGTGGAGCCACTGTTAGCAATCTATAATTTATGTTATACCAAATGATGGCTAGAATCTATTGGCAACCTTCAAGAAGAAATTTCAAGTTAACATGTTAGTTCTTGGAGCCTGGTTGTTCTCTCTGTCCAAAGAAACCTACCTTCACTGATGTTCTCACTTCAAAATCCTGTTGTTTCCAAAAGAAAATTGTTTTTCAAAGCCTCATCTCCATCATTTCATTCCTCCATTTTATCTTCACAATTCCCTTCATATGAATAAATTTTCCCCTGATTTATCCCTCCATTCCTCCTAAAAACCCTTTATATTGGTTTAATCCTCCCTTTTTATACTTAGAAGAACACGAAAAAAGGACTAAAAACCCATTTTTGGGCCTATTTTTCCGAATTTGAATAAAAATGGACCATAAGCTCCTGCGGGCTTAACCCTTCACCCTTTTTCTTCATGTGACCGGCTCCATGACAGAGCGCTAAGCCCATCAGCGATCGACACATCGCAATTTCTAAATGCTGCTTCCCTTTTCCCTTTTTCTTCTGTTGGCTGATCTGCCGATGAAATCTGGATCGTCGCTCTTCCTCAGATCCAACAGCTACCGATCCATCGCATCGACACATTCCATTTTTCCCTTCCACTTTTGGTTTCCTGCCGATGAAATCTGGACCGTCAATCTTCCTCAGATCTGACAGTCCATGCTGCATCGCACTTCGGCTTTTTCCTCGGCAACCCTTTTCGTTCTCCGCCAATGGTCCCCTGCCGATAAGATCTCCGCCGTCAATCCTCTAGATTGGATGACTCGCGCTCATTGGCACATCGCAAATCTAAATTTCTCCCTCCCAAGACTCTTCTCTGTCTATTCGCCGAACTAATCCTAACTGTTGATCCTCACGATCCAATGGCTCCCGTTCGTCCACTCTTTTCAACCCTGCCCTGTTCATTCTCCTTCGTCGTTAAATCTTCACCATTGATCCTCAAAGATCTAACGACCCTCGCTTCATCATGACTTCGCCATCCTCTTTACCTCATCCACCATCTTTTAAATCTTCGATCTCCCGATTCAATCTCAGCCATCCGTTTCTCCAAATCCAACGGATCCCATTGATCTTACCATTTTCACTCCGCCCAAGCAAATTTCACTCTGTGCATTGAACTTTCCACTACCCGACGAATTAGCTGATGTCACCCGCTGAGCCCCACCATATATTTCCTCTGCGCATATTTTCTATTTTTTTGCGCTCGCTTACAACCGTAGATCTGCCCCCCCACAAATCGGACAATCTAAAGTAATTTTCGCGTTCATTTCACAAATAAAGTTGATCGCCCGTTTTCAACGTGAAATAGGCGGTTTTCGCTTAGACACGCATCGCCCAGAGACTTGTATCGTGTTCCCCCAGGACAAAACCATTTACTGCACGCCCCCAGCGCGAAAACCACCTCCAATTTTCTGCAAAACTGCCTTGCCTCTACTCGCACCCAAATTCAAATATTTTCTTTGTTTCTTCCTGGTTTTGTTCACAGAACCCTTCCCTGCAATAACCCCTTCCTCCACATCACTCTGTAACCCCTCCCCAAGCCTCCGAAGAAGTTTAAACCCTAGCCCGCACGATTTATTTAATATTTTGGTTTGTTTTGCAGGTTTTAATGGTGGATTAATACACATGCCTCCCATAGTCAAATATCAGTGGCAAAGGACCTCAGGATGAAGATCCTGGGATCATGAAATGAAAAAAGGGATTTACCATGGCTTTTATGTGTTTTATCCATGCCTCATGAACACTAGTAAAATCAATAAAACCTTCCAGTGCGCCAAGAACACCTGCACACAGAACATAAGGAAAGATTAGTGAATAATAAAGATAAAGGGATTAAGCATAAAGTTGAAGATCAAGAGCTTAACTCGTAAAGATTAAAGATAAAGCATAGTATTGAGATAAAGGAATTAAAGTAAAAACAGCCAGCCAAAGGAAAAATCACAAGACAAAAGGCCCCATGCACGTTAGAGCGAAAGTAGTTAATTCATTCAGGATGTATGACCGCCACCATGATCAGCATTTTTACCTACCAAGGACCAAATTGGAAGTTTCTACAAACAGAGATGTTTCAACTGACAAAGTAGTTATTATGAAAGTATGGGAAAGCCTCAAAGCCCACTCTTTCAATTAACTCATCCCAGAATCCTAAAAATAACTACTACAGTCAGAAGACATCTCCCAAAGAACACACATTGGAGTTATTACAGCCTGCCAGATATGCCTCAAAGACAGCAAGAAATACTAGAGTGGGCAAGAAATTAATGTAATATTTATGACACAGAATGGGCATTCGAATGCTTTTCTCCTTTGTTTTAATTCACCATTAAGACCATCTCTGTCACCTATCCTCCCCATTCACCTATAAATTCTATTCGAACTCTCATTATAAAGTTGGCATTTGATGAATTCTAAAGTAATACATAGACTATTGTTTTGAAGAAGAATTGGTGTTTTGAAGAAGTGTGGATGTCTTTGCTTTTCTGTTAATGAAGGAGGCTAGACCATTGGATCCTTGAGCTTGGTTTTGGTGAATTACTCTCTATTCGTTAATTTTATTTCCTATTTTTCACTTTGTTCCATTATGCTTTGCTTGTAGTAGAGTAAAATGCTTAGGCTAAGAAATGTCTCCTCAAATCACCTTAGGCCTGTTTACTCTTCACTTCCTTTATGTTTTCATCTGCTGAAGGTTTTATATAGTAGTTTAACTACTTTTAAACCCTTAAGCTTGTCTATTTCAGAATAGTTCAAATAGTTGGTGTCAAGTTTGAATTATGGTTTGCCCTATCTGCTTGCTGCCTCTCGAAAGCTATTTCTGAAATCATCCTTCAAACATTATTGTCTGCAGCCTCACAGAGAGGATTTGTTCCGATATTACCCTCTGTTTCTTGCTGAGATATTCCTATTTTAAGGTATTTATAATCACAGTCTTAGATGCTTGGGTGTTCCCCCTTTTATGGATGCCATTAGTTGTGTTTCTTATATGCTTTGTAACTCCTTTAAGTGAAACAATTAGAAGAAACAGAGTGTTCCTCTCCTTCTTTGTCTTACTTGAAAATCTGTCTTGTTTATGTTATCTGCATAAAAGTATGTTGGTAGGATTCATGGTTTGCCCTGGCTATCAGATATTTCTTTATGTTTAGATAGTGTTGCAAGTCCCTTCATTGAAAGGTATACATGATTAAGGAGTCTTAACATCCCTTAAAGCTCTACTTTTCCTTCCAAATCCTTGATGTTCATCTCATCCCACCTATATGATCTCACAGATCCATTGACTAAGTTATATTTTCCCTTTGGTTCCCCAAATTCATCAATCAGAACTGTTTAGACTTCCACATGACTCCATTGCCCAATGGCTTGTAGATTTTCACACTCTATCTATGTTGCCTAGATCATCTATGTCCAACCAACAAACAAACAAATTTGCACCCCATAACTAGCCTAAAATCAACCTCTTAAAAGCATCAAGTTATATCCCTACAAACATATTGAGAGATCCCTCTCTGAGAATAGGAGGGCTAGATCCTAGAGCTCTAAAGTTTGGTTTGAATGTTGCCTTTTGATTTGGTTTTATAATTATCCAAATCACAGGACCCCAAAAAACGGTAATTTGATGTAGAATTTTAAGAACATTTGAGACACTACTGTTCAAACACAAGTGAGGGGGGAGTGGCTTTTTAATTTTGTCAGCACCCTCAAAGAGCTAAACCAAGATCCCTCATGGAATCATCTACTTGATTGGATTTATTGGAAAAGAGAGTTCACCAGTTGAATGTATATCATGTATAGGTTAGATTAGGATAGATAAGCAAGAAAATAAGCTTAGCACTATGAGCATCTTTTTACCTTTAGTTTTAGATTGTTTTGACCAAGAAGAGGGAATAATTAAAAAAGAAAGAAAAATGAAAAAGAGGGCAGATGAAAAGAAGAGGTACAACCCCATACCCAAAAATTAGTGATGCTAAAAGTGTGCAAGTCTAAATGCCACTACTTTTTTTTGAAAAATAAGCCTTGTTCAGTCATCTAGCCTAATCATGTCTGAACATGTTTTCAATTTATTTGCTGATAATTTAGTGAAAGAGAGCTTGTTAAATCATTCAAACTTGACTTGTAAAAAGGATGGATTAGGGAATGAAAAGATACTAGTTCCACATGCTCAAAAGAGAACCAAATAGGAAGATGAGGATGCATAACAAATGATAGATCACAACCCTTATATTTCTATTTTACTTTTATGCAAAATAATGTTTGTGTGCAGCTTGTTCCTATGCCACAACTCATGGTAAGTCAGATTTCCTAATCCTGATTTAAGGCATGCTTTCAATTTCATGTTTATAGCTTAGAGAATGAAGTTTGTCAAATAGCTTAATCTTGAAAAATGATTGGAATAGGTAGAGAATAAGAGAGTTCATTAGCCTAATCTAAACTCTTTGAAGAAATAAGGGTACAATTAGATAGTTTGATTTGTATTTTCAAAAATAAAAATGTCAAGGGTTTTCCATTGCAAATGCACCCAAGGAAGAAAAAATGTTAGGAAATTAGGTTGTGTAGGTAGAGATGATGTTTATGTTAATCATGTTTTTTCATATTACTAAATATCACAGCTTCAAGCAAGCATCAACAAGTGAAAGAGGTAAAAATTTGCCCAATGGATGAGTCAATAGTCTTCATAAACCAAGAGATCTGAAAGTTTTGGACACCTCATAAAAAGGAGCTGCCCTCCCCAAGTGGAGCCACTGTTAGTCATCCATAATTTGCACTATCTAAAGATGACTAAGTATCAATTCTAGATTTCTAGAAACAAAGTTCATGAACATTGTGAGTTCTAGAAATCTCACGGCCTTCATTATCCTTAGGATAATTTTTTCACTATTTCATCATTCCGTCATGCCAAGCTCATCTCACCCATCCTAGAAGACCCATAATGGTCTCATGCCACTCATTATCACTATGTTTCACCACCTTTGGCCTCAACCCTCTATTTTTGTTTTGCCTAAACTCCTCCATTGCCTATCTAGGGTTTTTAAAGGCATTTTTCTTGGTTTCATGACCTCCATGATTAAATCGTCAATAAGGCTTATATCGTGATGCTTTTAAAACTCCTCCTATACTTAAAATACCTCCATAAACACTTCCCATCACTCCTATCCCTCAAAATCATCTTTTTTCTACAAAACCTAGTTTATTGCCACAAATTGACACTTTTTAAGGCTAGGCCTGTGTTTTGATCTTTTGGACCCCTTCCCCTCACTCAATTCCTGAAATTACACTTTCCCCTACTCCCTGACATCTATCCCTATCCCCAAAAATTTCCCCAAGAATTTATACAACCCTTTACCCCTTCATTCCCCTCCCTCTACAAGGCAGTCCTAAATCCTCACACCAAACCCTAATTTCCTCTTCCAACTAAGCTAGAGTTTGACATGAAAGGGACGCACAAGAGAAAATTATTCATTTGATAGATCATGTAAGAAATAATAATTATATAACAGCTCATAAAAATCATTAATCCATCATTTTCCAAGAATTCATTGCAAGAGACAAGCCATGTGTCACACCTAGGGCTAGTTTTGCTTCAAATTGTGTTTCGGACCAAACAGAGATGAATTTGGAAAACGTGAGAGAGGTTTTTGTCCATAATATGTCCAATAAGAAAAAAATACTTCATTTTTTACACAGGTATCATGGTTTGAGATCAATTTCAAAAATACAGATGTCACGGGAGAAATTCTGCACTTCTGGAGTGACCTTGGGAAAATCCGTTTTTCTCACAGCTGCAGTGTCCAAATGACTTGATTAATACGTCAAATGAAAACTATACTTCAACATATTTCCAATGAGATATCCTGAGCTAAATTTTGAATTTCAGAATTCATCCAAAAGTGGTCTGCACTAGCACTCTACATTTGATCTGCACCAACATTCAACACTTTTTGACCAGTGTTAGGAGAATCAGTTTTTGGACAGGTAAATGAACTTCAATCAAGAAAAACATTGTATATTTCGAAAGTATACTCAACCATATTTCCAATGAGATATAATTATATCAATTTGGAGTTGTGGAAGGCCTCCAAAAGTTCTCTGCACCAGCACTCTACATTTCTGCACCAGCACTCAGCACTTTTTGACCAGTCATGGGAAAATAAACTTTTGACAAGGAAAATCAACTTCAATCAAGAAAAAAATTGTATATGTGGAAATTAGACAAGTCAATATTTCCAAATATCTATCATGAAGCTCATTCCAACACTAGGAAGGCCTCTGAATTCCCTCTGAAAAATGGCGCTGCGCACAAGAGAAATTTTTATGTTTTTGAAATTTTGAGGCCCTAGGAGCGCAAAACCCTAGGCTCTACGCTCTTTTTTGGGGAATCCTCAGCTTCTAAAGTTCTAATTTTTGGGTTTTTCATGTCACCAACAATCTACCCACAAAATTTCAGGTCAATTGGAGCATTTTTACCCCTTCAAAAGTTCAAAAAACACCCACAATTTGACCTTTCTTCCTCATTTTCTGAACAGGTGTTGCGCCCCTGGAAGCCTTGGATTTTTCCATTTTTTGGAATATTTTAGAGGTAATATTGAGAAAAAAAAGGTATATTTTAAAATTATACTCTTCAGGCTTTCCAAAGAGCCATCACAGAGTCAAATCCGACATCGGGAAGTGGTCTAAAACTTGGTTGCAAAACAACCTATTTTTTGCAAAAATGGCGCTGCGCTCCTAGACTGTCTTTTGCCAAAAAGTCAACAAAACACACAATTTTATGGAAAGATGATTTTTTAATATTTTCTTGGGAAAATCACTCCTGATTTGATTTGGGAGTTATTTTTTGGTGTTTTTCATTTATTATCTTATCTCTTATGTGTCTTTGGCCTTGCATGGTCATTAAGCACATTTATGACATTTATGGCTAAATTAGGGTTTCTGGAAGCCTCTTAGGGTTTCCACCTCCTCATTTTCTCCATAAATAGAGCATGAGGGTCTTATGTATTTTTTTGGACTTTGATGACTTATGCTAAATCAAATACATAGTCTCATGGAGTTTTTTATGGAAATTTGATGTCTTGGAGCTCATGCATGCCCTGGTTTGCTTGTTGATGGAGAGAGACTGCTTGCAAGATCCATAAGATTGGTTGATGGTGAAGTGTTTCTTATGTTCATGTTTTCTAGTTTTCCATTATTTTTTCATCTTGCTATGTTGCAGTAGGAAAAAAAATTTAGATTAAGAAATGTTTCCTGATGGCACCTTACTTCTGTTTATCCTTCACTACCTTAATGTTTTCTTCTGTTGAGAGATGTTAGGGAATCCATCTTTTGCTCTCTAAGAAGTTATTAGCTTTTCCATTTTATGAATGGTTTATATCAGTTAGTGTCAAGTATGATTTATGGCTAGCCCTACATATTGTTGCTATTGAAATACTCTATTTTGGAATTAACTCTTTAAAGGATCTTTGCCTAGGTTTACCAAAGAAGTTTGTTTGAATCATGCTCTTTGCCTTTACTAGCTAAATTTGTTTCAAAGAACCTTCACAGCTATAAATTTAGATTTTTAAAGTTTTTTCTTCTTCTATGGTTATAACTACTTGTGCATCTTAAATGTTTTTCTACTCTCGATAATGAAATCTATGAAAGTTAAATAAATTTCTTTCCATTCTATAATTTCATTTGAATGTTTGTCTTGGATAATCATCTATGTTCAGTTTGAAATCAAAAGGATTAGATTTCACTTATGCCTTTGATTCTCTTTCCAAGCTTATGATTTTCTAACTCCCTTAGTCTAAAAAGTTATTAAGGATTCAGTTCTGCCATTCACTATCTTTTATTCTCAAGTTTAATGTTCATCTCATCATCCACCACAAACTCAAAGACCTACCAACCAAGTTAAAATTTCCCTGCAGATGCTCTTGAAACCATTGATGAACTCATCATGACCTTGTTTGAGTCCATTTCCCAATGAGTTAACAATATTCCTTGTTTTCTATCTAAATATATCTGAGCATCATACCCAACCAAAAACAATCAAAATACCCTGCACTTAACATCTAGCCTAAAATCAACCTAATCAGCAAACAAGTTCACATCTTTGCACCTACTAGAGAGATCCCTCTCTGAAATCCAGGAAGGCTAGGTCCTTGGATTCCAAATCTTGGTTTGATGTTACCCTGTCCATTTGTATCTTAATTAATCTAGAAAATTACGGGGAGCTAATAGATTTTCCAAGACTTCTTGGAGATATGGAGAAATAGATGATTTTGATGTTGGAACTTCTAGTGAGCATAATTGTGCAATTACTCCTCGTTTTTCTTTCTTCAGAATATTTGTCATGACATAAGAGATTATTATCTTTCCTAGCTTCCCTACGATACCTCGTAATTCAATTTCCTTTCCTTATGGAAAAAAATTCAAGAAAAGTTCTTGAAAATTAAAAGTTATAATCCTAAAGTTATATTGTGTACTCCTGGTGTATCAACACCCATTTGGATGGGATTGCTTCAGACTATTCAACCTGTTCAATGTAAAAACGATATGCTTTGCTGAGCAGTTATGATTCTCCATTTGCAACCATCACTTGAAATTTTGGTGCTGGGTATAGGAAACAATTCAATTCCTTGGCTACCTTACAATGAATAAAATTATGGGCACTACCCGAATCAATCAACATTATTACCTTTTTCTTCTTGATATGTCCTTCTATCTTAAGAGTTTTAGGAGTTGTAATACCCGCCAATGCATTACATGATTTGGTCGAACTCATTTCTTCTTCTTCTAGGGTTGCTTCCGGGTGTAAATCCTCTTCTTTTGAAGTTTCTTGTTCATTTTCTTCCTCCTCTTCATAATGTATGTAAAATAATTTATTCTCAGCACACTTATGACCTTTAGCGTATTTGCTATCACAACTATAGAAAAGCCCTTTTGCTCTTTTTACTTCCAATTTTGTGGTGTCAACCTTGTAGGTTGTGGAAGTATAGGAGTAGCAACACTTTCATATTTATATATGTAAGTGGTAGGCTTCCTTGTTTCCATAATTTTACATTCAACTTTTTTTTCCAACCTGAATGCCTTCTCTAATGAATCAGGTTCCCAAACTTGAACTTCATGTTTTATGTTATCCTTTAAAGTCCCTATGAAGACATCAATCATGTGTTCCTCTGGAATATCAATTACCCTTATATTCAATTTTTGGAAGTCCTTGAATGTGCTCCCCCACTAAACCCTTTTGTTTGAGATTTATCAATTGGATAAAGAAGGTGTTGCTCTTTGTATCCTCATAATGTGCTATGATTTCCTCCGTAAAAATTGACCAAGTGACAATTGTTTTACAGAAGCAGAGCCATCAATACCATAAAAATGTATTTTTTTCTAAATGTAAAGTTGAAATGTGTAACTTTTGTGTGTTTTTCACATTATTGAGATCAAAATAATGCTCCATCTGTAGTATCCATGTTACGGGATCCTTTCCATCAAACTTCCTCATATCCATTTTTGGAATATGGTGGTTCTTCCATCCAACATTAGAGTTTATAAAATCATGATTAACATTTATTTTATTCTCATTATGAGTTTCCTCTACTATATTTTCACCTTTAGGAAACATTTCTTGTATCAACTTTGTCAAACCTTCCATGCCTGCTTTTATATCATTCTTCATCTTTTCCATTTTTTCATTGATATTAGCTTCCATGTCATCCATCTTAGTTCCATGCCATCCATCTTAGCTTCCATGCCATTCTTCAAATCGTCCATCTTAGATTCCACGCCTGTCTTCAAACCGTCCATATTAGTTTCCACGCCTTTCTTCAAAACTTCCATTTCATTTTTTGTTGCTCTTTGTGAGAGAGAAATTTGTTGCATTTTCTCTTGTAATTTTGATATGTCATGTTGCATTTCTTCATCTTCATGAGCCATAGTAGAACCTTCTGAAGGATTAATGGGTGTTGAATTATTTTTAGGGGGAATTTTAGAACCTATTACTGATATCTATTCTACAATATGCCCTTGGAATCAATTCAAATTTATTCTTCAAACAAGACATGCAATTCGGAAAATAAATACACACCTTTTTCTTGCTTTTGAGGAGCTCGATATTGAAATTGAATTATCTATGTGATTTCAGATCTTAAATATCTAAAATTTAGCCCTGAGTTAGCCCTATAAATCCTCTTTCGAATTTCATAGGTCTGACCTGATTTGGATTCTTCACAACAAAGTTATGTCCAATCTTCCACAATGAGCTAATTATGGAAAGGTTCAATAGAGTGAACTTGTATGACATTCCACGTGTAACTGTTTACTTCTTCGGCTCTGAAATTGAAAACTACAGTCTGTGTACTTCTGACGAATTTTTACATAATTCCAATCCGATGCTCAGAGAGAGAGTTATGAACATTTTCCCACGATCACCTCTTTGAGATGAAATTCGGGAGCCTGAAAAAGACCTAACTTCCACAAACCATATCTCCACAAATATTGTGCACCAAGCTCTGAAATTTTGTGAAAATGTTCCTCAGGATTTCTACTTTGCACCCTAACAATTTCAGCTTCTGAAACTTTGTAGAAAAAACATTATAGTGAAAATTCCACGATGACCTGTTTGGAGCAGCGAAACCCTAGAATCCAAAGCTTTGATACCAAATGTTGTGAAACCAGTGCCAAAAATATAAGAAAAGAGATATAAACGCCTTAGAAATAAGCCACTTTGAGGGGGAAGCCTCCAATACATTACATGAATGAACAATTCTTGGATGATACAAATGAAAAAACCTCCTTTCTATATCTAGGAGTCCATGGGGCCATAATGTAATCCTAGCCGACCTAACAATAATAATGTAAGGGCACAATAATAAAATTATGGGGGTTACAAAGGTACAACAATAATAATAAGGGGGTTACAATAGCAACAATAAGGGACTATAATAGTAATATAGGGACATAACATAGACAGGGGGGGACTTCTGCCCCCCTGTAACCCCCTGTTGCGCCCCTCCCAACAAACAATGGGGGCTCTCGCCACCCCCCACCCCGCGCGTGCGAATATTCGTGGAAAGAATATAACACATACCCAAAAATAATGATTTTCTTACAAGTTACAATGATTATTACAATGAAAATATTAATGTAGGGAAAATATGAAAATTCAACGGAGGGATTTTTTATCACAAGAAAATGAGAGGAAGTCATATAGCGAGAGAGACACAAGGAAAAATTGACAAAAGGAGCCAAGATCTAATTGGGGTCGAATTAGTGACAATAAGTCCCTTTCTTAATTGGTGTGCCAACACAACATCCTTCAAGGCTTATTTCCTCTCAATGGGGAGAAGGTAAAGCCTTATCATCTTAGAAATACTTGCATGGATATAATGCATTTACTTCAACTCATCTTTGTTGAAATGAATTCGATCATTATCATATTAATTTTCATTCTATCTCGCTTCTAAAAATTTGTGAATCATATTATTATTATTATTATTATTATTATTCAACTTTATTAATATAAATATTATTATTATTAATATTTTTTAAACCTTGACTGTTACTGGCCAAGATTGAACTTGGTATATTAGAGTTGACTAAGGTGACCTTAATTGACTTTTGTTAACCATGGTGGACTATAATTGGGTATGGTCGAGTTATATTGACTGAATATGGCTGTAAACTTTAATAAAAAATATTAATAGCATTATTATTGATAGTATTTTTAATAATATACTCAATCATATAATAACAATAATATAGTCAAACATCTTATTATTAATATTATTGACCATGTTGTTAATGAGTAAACATATTTAGACAAATTTCGTCATGGTCGACCATAGTTTTCTATGATAGATTATGGTTGCCTATGTTGACATTGAATGTCCATGGTTGACCATGTCTAACCATGGATACCTTGGTTAACTATGTTTGACTGTGCATGAAGAAGATTAGTAAAAAATCGCTGACTATGGTTGCTTATGACTAAATCTTTTCAAGATATGGCTCACAAAAATTTATTGGAGCCAACATATAGCTTATTATGGATGACCATGCTTATCCACATAAAACTATAGTTGATTATGATAAATTATGAGTAACAATGGTTGACCACAATTAAACATGGTTGTCCATGTTATATCATATTTGATGATGGTTGACTATGTTTATTGGTATGATAACCATGGTTTGACCATGTTGACCATGGGTGAACATGGTTTGACACATTTTACTATGGTTGACCATATTTTTCTATGATATATTATGATTACCCATGTTAACAATGGATGGAAATGTTTGATAATGATCAACCATGGAAGCCTAGGTTGTCCATGTTCGATGATTCTAACCATCGTCAATAATGGCATACCAAGAGGAGTGGGAAGATATTTGGTTCTTCAATATTAGTTATGGTTTACAACATATGACCATTGTTGATCATGGTTGATCATGATCAACTATGACTAACTAAGGTTGTTTATGGTTTGACGTGTCTCACAATAAATGATAATATTAGATAATGTATGACCATAACTAAGTTTGTTTGAGCTTTGTTAAACATGGTTTACTATGGTCAACATGTTGTTAACTATGGTTGTACATGGTTGATCAAGGTTGCTAATGTTTACCTATAGATGAATATGGTTAATCGTGGTTAACCATGATGCCCATGTTAACCACGTTCAACCATATTACCATAGTTGAACACAATTAAGAATGATGACCACATAAACCATCATTGAAAAAAGGATTGACCATGTTTAACGTTAGCTAGCGATGACTTCCAAAGTTTTATATGGTGTGATATGGTTAATTGTGGTTAACTATGGTTGTCTATGCTCAACATATGGTTGATGATGGTTGATGATGGTTGATGAGGGTCAACAATGGTTGAAAATGGTTGATGATAATTGACCATGGTTGATAAGGTTGATGAGAATTTTCCATGGTTGACCAAGGATTGATAAAAAATTTCCATAGCTGACCATGGTAGGATATTAGTGACACAGATTGATAATGATCAACTATGGTTAAATATGGTTGAACATTAATAACCATGTTAACCATAGTTGACCATTGTTGAGATAGTTTGAGGATTGTTGACTATGGTTGAACTTATTTTCCATGTTCAACCATAGATAAAATTATAAGAGAAATAATGTTTAACCATATTTGACTATGGTCAAGTATGGTTAAACATTATTGATTTTGTTTGAAGCATTGTTGAATATGGTTAACTAACATTGTTTATGGTTGAACATGTGTGACATAAATGACAATATAAGACCATCATTAAGTTTGTTTTACCATTTTTGTTTCATTTAGTTTCACTAAGTTTGAGTTTCTTTGCATGAATTATAACAAAAATACACTATTATTATCATTAATATAATAATATATTGAACTACACTTAGTATTTCGAAACACGTCGTCTATAAAAATTATAATGTGATTTTTAGAAATATTTTTCTTGAAAAATAGTTATGGATCACCAAATTTTACATTAACAAATAATATCCCTACACGAAAGGGTTATTGATGATAAAGTTCGACTATTCGAATGAACGTGTCTAAAGGTTTCCAAGAGATTGGTTGATCTATTGTTTTTAAAGCGCTACAAAGATGCATCCAACATTCCCAATTTTTAGTTGCGCATCTTTATAGTATATTTACTTGTTTGGATTAGCACAATCATCAATCCTCTTAATGATGAACTACACTTAGTAGTTCGAAATGTGTTGGCTATAAAAATTATAATGTTATTTTCTGGAAGAGTTTTCTTGAAAAATAGCTATGGACCACAAAAGTTTACATTCTCAAATAATATCCTTGCATGGAAGGGTTATTACTGATAAAGTTTGACTATTCGAACGAACGTGACTAAAGGTTTCCAAGAGATTGGTTGATCTATTGTTTTTAAAGGGCTGTCGAGATGCATTCGGCATTCCCTAGTTTTGTCCCTAATCGTTGCACATCTTCCTAGTATATATTTAATTGTTTGGATTAGCACAATCATCAATTCCCTTAATGATGAACTACACTTAGTAGTTCTAAATGAGTTGACTATAAAAATTATAATGTGATTTTCCAGAAACATTTTCTTGAAAAATAGTTATGGATCATAGAAGTTTACATTCTGAAATAATAATGGTGTTTTTATGTTATAATTAATCCATTACTATATTAATAACATTGTTAATATTATTAAATATGTTATTATTAATATTAAGAATTTAATATTATTTACATTAATATCATTATTGTTATTAATTATATGAATATTACTAATAATATTATTATTTAAATATTGAGGGGTTCTCGCAATGCATTATATTAGATATCATTTTTTTGGGATTCAACTGCGTTGAGTAAGTCATTGATCTATGACCATTTCCATGAGAGGTAGTCGTAACTGACTAATTTGTCATGCTTTTTGAATAAACAACTTAGCAATCATTACATTGAATGATGCTCATAGGGGTGAAGGAGTGGGATTGAAACTAGTGAAATGAATCACATAGCATCAATCATCACTTTTGGGGCTTACACTTGGTAACCAAGACTTCCTGAGAGATCACCCATCCCATATTGCCTCTAGCTCAAGCGTGCTTAGCTGTGGATTTTTACCCACAATCAAGCCCACTTAGCTTGCTACCCCATTTGGGGTAGCAAGATAAGTGGGTTTGATTTTGGGTAAAACTCCACAGTTAAGCACACTTGAGCCAGAGGTGATCAGGGATGGGTTGGGGTAGCAAACTCAATGGTCTTGATTGTGGGTAAAACTCCACAGTTAAGTGCGCTTGAGCCAAAGGGGTTCTGGGATGGGTGACCTTCCCAGAAGTCCTAGCTTTCGGGTGAAGCCTCGGAAGGGGTGAAGCCTCGGAAGTGATGATTGACGCTCTATGATTCATTTCACTAGTTTCAATCACACTTCTTCACCCCTGTGAGCATTACCCGATGTAGTGAGTGCTAAGTGGACTATTAAAAAATCATGATAAATTAGTCAGTTACGACTACCTCTCATGGAAATGGTCATAGATGAATGACTTGCTTAACGCAGTTGAATCCCAAAAAATGATATCTAATATTATTATTGTTATGTTTTTAATATTGATATAATTACTTTATATTATTAATATCATTAATATTAATGATAAAATTATTAATATAATTATTATTACTATTTTAATATTCTTAATATTTAATGTTATTAAAAATAGTAATATTAATGATCTTAATATTAATATTAAGCTAAAATGAATTATTAAAAATAATAATATTATTATATTCAATTATTAATATTATAATATTACTAATAATATTATAATATTATAATATTAATAATATTGTTATTAATAACATTATTAATATTATTAATACTATAATTTAATATTAAAAATGTTTAATAATCCTTATAAAAATTAATCCTCATCAATCAAATAAGTTTAAAATATACACCTATTAAATCTTAATCGAGAAAAAGCTAAACTTAAATTTGGGCAACAAGAGAAATCCTAAAACTTAAGTAGGATAAACCCTAATTTCAGGTAAATATTGTTACAATTATGAAAATGCGTTCAAATTCCACTTTGGACTACTCACTTAATGGAGATGATGATGGCATTGAGTTCCTCTTTCCGAGAGGACCAAAATAGACCTAAATATCACCTCATTTGGATAAGCAGAAGTTGATTTTTTATTTTTCATCCACTTATGTATATTGGATTAGGTCTGCTTCACTCATATGGATAGGTCAGCCTCATCATCAAATGGACATCATTGGCATCCATTTGAAGCATATAAATACAAGTGACCTATAAGCTCATTTGGACATTACAACATCAAGCATCTTCATATTTTTATCTCATTGGGTTCAATACATCGACGAAGAAAGAGATCATACGAAGGTCTGTAATCATAGGTCTGAAGGTCGCTCTAAAATTAGGGTTTCTAGCTGAGCACAGGCTTTACACTAGCTAATCCAGGCTAGCTGTCAGCTATCTATATAAAAGGTAGTGTCCTAGATCCTAAAGTTACTGGCATGCAGTCTTATGGTAGCGACTCTTAGTTTGATTGTTGTTGATTGTCATCTGAATGTTCCTGAAGTTGCCTGAAATATGAATCATCTAGTCTCTGATATATTTTACCTTTGTGCATAGGTTGATGAATTTGTTAGGTTATATTATTGTACATATTTTATTGGGCTCATTTTAATCTTTGCTGAACATTTTATGACAATATAATAGAAGAATAATTTCACAGGGTTTTCCCCATAGTGGGTTTTTCCCTGGTCATTAACCAAATGTAGTATCTCTTATTGATGTGTTGATTGTCTCCTTTGTCATTAATTTTATTGTTCTATATTCAATTACTGTTGATGAATGGAAATACTAATTGTAATTGGAAATATTTCTAACTGAAGTTTGGAACTGGGCTAAAGTAATTCATGCATGTTGAAGTGGGGTTCCCTCGGACCGAAACTTGATACATTTTTTATATATTTTTGTAAATATTTTGTAATTCTAGTCATGTGTAGCACAATTCAAGGGGCTTTGGGGCGGGTTAAAGCCCCTCGTTATTTGTAATGGGTCAAAGGGGTAGAATTAGGGGCTGCAAACCACAGTTTTTGGACCTTAGATGAGCACAGGCTAAAAGTATAAATAGGAGTCTAGATTGAGTCGATAAAGGAAAAAATGTTGTTGATAAAAGATCTTATTGTATTTTGATATTCTAACAGATTTTTCTAGGTAAAAAGGCTCTTGCTGGCTATGTGCGCAGAGACCTTAGTCCTGCTATGTGTGGACCCCGCTAGCTGTGTGTGCGAGTGAATTGAAGGTTTTGTAAGGAAGATCTAAAATATTTATGAATGAAGAACTGTTTTGGTTGATACCTGAGTCCGAAATGCATCTGTTATATACTTTATGATCGTTTATGCATGTTATTTCGGATTCCTATGTTATATGTATTCATATCGATTGTGCAACTGTTTCTAGCTTTAGATGAATGGTTATTGAATGAATCTAGTATTATTGGGTTCTAATATTGTCTGTTAAGGGTCATTACTTGGATTTTGGACTTTGTTTTAACCTACGCACAAGATATTTTGTATAATTGAATTGAATCTATCTGATAAGGGTTTCCTGGTTAGGGCTTTTGTTGCAGAGGTATGTTCATGGTTGTTTTAGATCTAAAGGCACCCACATCATTTAATTCTCCCTCAAGGTGTTGAAACCTGGTTCTAGCACCCCCCCATAGTGCTTTGGGTGAGACTTTGACTTGTGCAAGAAGGTCACTGCCGAAAGGGCCAATAGTAAGAGGGTTTTTTTGGTTAACCTCAACACTGAACCTAGGTCAGGACCCCTTAAGCCAAAAAATGGTTATGTTTCCGTGACCATGATCATTTTGAGAGAGATTAGATGTTGTGGAAACCCTTAAAGCTTGAACTAAAGGATTGGTTTGAGAAACAGATTCAGGAATTTTCCCTAAAAGAAAACAGAAGTAAGAATTTGTCTACTGAAGAGCTGAAGAACAAGTATATTTTCAGAGAGGTTCACGTGATCTTCTTTGTTACCTTTGTGCACAAATTGTAGGAGTGGTTTTCAAGATTAGCAGAATTCCAAACCTGTTGGAAGGATGATAAGATCACGCAGTGGACGCTTGAATTGATCCAAAAGATGGAAAAAACTGATGATTCCATCACCTAGACTATAGATCACTGGGCTGACAACATCTTGGGTGGGTTTGTGAAGGTATTTGTAGTAGATCAGTTTGTGTCGTATTCTAAATCTGAGAGGATATTTTTCAAGGGATTGGGAGGGAAATTCTTACAAACTTTTCATCTGCTAATTAAGATGCTATTGTGTGGAAAGGATGTTTTTTGTAGCCACATTGAGTGAATGACCCCTAATAAGATCGAAAGCACTACACGCAGTAGAAAATATTATCGAATCAATCAGAGAGGGGAAAAATACGAATACATCTCTCTGAGAAATTCACTTGATATATAAGAAAGCAAGGTTATGCACGTTGAAGTTAGCCCTCCTGCTATGCCACCGTTGAACTCATGCGGGGGTAAGACATCTCCTACCCCAACTCTGCTGCCATCTCCAGAAGACACGACCGCGCATATGAAGCTACCCACCTTTCAAGGTGCAGGGGATGATGATATGGATCGATTTTGGTTTGTGGCTACTGCGATGTGGACTGTGTAAAATGTAAATAATTATGGTGTCAAGAGAGTGTAGTTGGCTATGGGATTTGAAGGTCGTGCTTTATATTAGTTCATGGGATATCTCACCCAAAAAGTGGATCCCACTATTGCACAAATTAAGCATGCCCTGAAACAACAATTCTAGAAGTTGAAGTCCTATTAACAGTGCGTAATAGAACTAAAAGATATCAAGCAAGTTCCAAAGGAATCAGTTTGAGAAGCTGACCAACGACTGAAGAAAACCATCAACGACAGATGACTTGTTTATGATGATAAGAAACATAAGGAATGGTTCGTTTCCATGCTATTCCCACATCTACGCAGGCCTATGGGTCAACAAAAGACTGATTCTCAAGCGAAAGCCTTAGAAGTTGATATGAAATTAGAAGCTACGCCTAGAGAATATGTTCAATTCGAAGTGCTGCAAATTCAAATCCAAATCCAATTGGAAGATTCGCACAGAGAAATTCAAAATTTATGTAGATATCGGGGTAAGGAATTTGGTGTAGATGTATGGTGCATACTCTTCAAGGGTTCTCATCATTAGTGTGAATTCTAATCGCAATCGTATGAAAAAAACTCACTTTAGCTGTGCATAATGAATAGCCCTAACATCAAAGATGGCTACCAATTTCTTTAGATATGCAGTTAGTTGACCAACACAAATGCTACAAAATCCAAATATATGCAGTTAAAGACATTAAGCAGTAAGTAAAAGAAAGAGTTTCTCTATGCATCCAATAGACAAGACAAGAATATTTTTAAAGAATTTATGTATTTATGACAACTGGGAAGGGAACATAGAAAGATGTTACTAGTCCCCCTCAATGGGATGGGTTCTTATATGTCCTTAGTGCTTCATATCTAAGATCTCTCTCTCTCGATGGTGTAGAAAACCTAGAAAAAAATGGAACTCAAAGGGAGCTCACAAGAAAGATGGTAGCAAAATATGACAATGATGGAGGATCAAAGTCAGACCAAAAGTGTAGATCTAGAGTGATCTTTAGGAAACAAAAGGTAGTGAATGAATGGAAAACCCTTCTATTTATAACAAAATATTGAGTTAGTCTAGATATTGGTGCATAATTAAAATATTATAAACCAAATTTAGATCCAACTTTTATGGAATATTTTATTATTTTTTTTGGAGGGAAAAAGAATTTGAATTTGGTCAAATCCTTTTATTTGTAAATAATAAATAAATAAATGATTTATTTATTATTTTAATTTTTGTGGTTGAGTAATAATTAAATAAATAGTGATTTATTCAATTATTTATAAATGATTTAGTCAAATTTAACAAGGAATATTATTTAAATAATGTTTAAATAATTATCCCTAGAAAATAATAAGATAAATAGTGATTTATCTAATTAATTTTCCTTTTTTTGGTTAAATATGACCAGGAATATTAATGAAACTGTTGTACCCTGTAAGAAGATTACATTCGACAATTTGTGAAGGGATTCGCGGGTGCTATTCATTAGTTGCTCGATGAATGTGAGGATTTCTAGTATAATGAAGAGATTTCTACCATAGATCTCCTCTCATCCATGTTCATTCATACATATCTTATCACATCGGGAGTGCCTTATAAAGCTCTTTGACCCTAGAATTCTCAATACGTTGCTTTTACGCGATCTACGTAAAAGCAATCCATATTTTTTGGTCAAAGGAGGTGGTAGCATAATAAGGCTTTGGAATATGAGGGAAAAAACCCCCTTCTAAGTCCATTGGGCACCCGAGAAGCAAATTGGGTGTTCGTGGAGTGGTTTCGGTCAATCTCAAAAACCTTCTGAAATGCGATTTGAACTAAATTCTTTTATTTATTTATTATTTTAATAATGTGGTTGAGTAATAATTAAAAAAATAGTGATTTATTCAATTATTTATAAATGATTTAGTCAAATTTAACAAGGAATATTATTTAAATAATGTTCAAATAATTATTCCTAGAAAATAATAAGATAAATAGTGATTTATCTAATCAATTTTCCTGTTTTTGGTTAAATATGACCAGGAATATTAATTAAAATGTTGTTTAACTAATTATCCCTTGAGTAAAATCAAACCAATAAGGATTTATTCAATTATTCCTCATGGGGTTTCCTGTTTAGACCATTAACAACTTAATAAATTATGGATTACTAAGTTATTTTTCATAGTGAAAGAAATTTTACTTAGGGTAAAATTGGTCTTACATGGTGTACTTTGTTCCATATAATAGTAATAGGTTAGATGACCAAAAATTGGTGTAACAGATTGCCCCCCAACGTGCGAGCATTAGGAGATAATCGTATGACCCAAGTACACTGTAAGAACTCAATCACCAGACACCGAAGGGGGAGTCAGAGAGAGAGAGAAATATAAGGTAGACTAAAGTGCTAGAGGAAAATACCCTAAGGAGGCGAGACTTACAGGTGCGACAAGTATCTTTTATGAGAGAGTACCTCTTCTACAAGAGGCGGGGGAGGCATACCTATGCCTGCTGAGATAAAAAAGTAAAAAGAATAATGCATCCAGTAAACAAGGGATTGAACTATATAATACATGCTGGCATAAACATGGGCCAGATAAAAACATGATAATGGATCCCACATACATACTGTGCATGGGATAATAGCCAGAACTTATACAATAATATCTGAGTACATGAGATATAAGTACAACCAAAGAGGCCCTGTAAAACAAGAGAGGGTTATGAAAATCATTCAAATACATGCAAACTAAAAGGCGTTGCAAGCAGCTGAGGCCGGAAACATCAAATCTATGGAGCTGCATCAAAGGTTGTAATGGAGAGGTCATCCGAGCATGTGGGGGGCTACCTGAAGGGCCACCCCCTCATGAGGTCCAAAACATCTCACACACACCCGGGAATCACTGGTACAATCGGTTGTATCATTGAACCATCAAGTATACGGACGTCGATCATTTCGTAAGGCTTTGGAGCTGAGAAAAAATCAAGTCAAAGGGCAATAACGAGTCCCTTTTCCTAATCCTAGGCACCGAAAAAGAGTGGAAGTTGGAACCAAGATACACCACCCTCTAGACCTGTCTTCTGGAATGAATAAGATGATGTCGACAGAAGGAGGTCCGCCATAGGTGAGGCAATAAGGAATCCTCAACTAGGGCACGAGAGATAATATTGAAGCGAATGATAGGCTGACACCAGGGATGGTGGTGGAATGGGGGGATTGAGTAGCAGGCTGATGACTTCCCTTGTTAGAGCATGAAGGGCATGGATGACCTGGAAAAAACTAAAACAATATCAAAGGGGATAGGGGACAGTATGACTGAAGGCCACAATGTGCGACATGAGAGAGGAACCAAGCAATGAAGGATGGAGGACGATAGCAGGATAAAAGGGACTCGGGATAGAATTCATGGATGTCATTATGACTCTACTCGGATGCTCTAAACAAGGGTGACTCGATGATGCTGCCACAAAGAATAGGTCTAGTGGGGACCATAAAACTATGAGTACAAGATAGCTACTCATGAAGAAAATCGACATGAGCATGGACAAGTATGAAGGAAAAGTGGTGCCCCAAGTACAAGTGTTGCAAGCGAAGAAATTCAATTTTTAGGAGTGGTGAAGTGACCCTTCTTGGAAAAAATGTGTCCGGGTGAAGTATCAAATCACAAAAAAAATAAAGAATACCCATTTGAGAGCTTGGTGAGAGAGCTTTCCAACGATGCCGACAGTTTTCCAAACTGAGCTATGGTGTGGTCGCAGCTAGAAAAATAAAAATATGGGGTTTCTCTTTTAATAAGTCATTTTCCCTCCAATTTGATTCATTTGCAAGTGTAGTTGTGGTGAATGTAGAGAGGAGAAAAGGCCCTAAATCTTGCGGCGATCATAGCGGGCAAACCGACCGTTGGAATCATGTCAGTTGCAGGTAAGAGGCCTAACCATAATCTTTCACTTCAGTGGACTGAAGTTTCATTTTAGGCACCTAGAGCCTAGGAACATGCTAGGTTGCACCTTTGGGGTATGTTTTGTGACCTCGGTAGCAGGTACTGGGCAGAAAACTGCGACCTGTCCCAGGAAATGACCTGGAAAGTGTGACCTATCATAGAAAGGGGGTTTTAATGTTTTTTTTGGCTAAGAGCTGTGATTTTTATGGTTGAGGGGCATAGGTGCCCCCAAGCATGTTATGGTCATGCCAAAATGTATTTAGAAAAGGGGGATCTAAACACATTTTTATGATGTGGTGTGCCATTTTCATAGGTTATGGTTATGCAGTTCGAGAAAGGGAATGGAGGATTACCAATATCTTTTGTTACTGCATATATGAAGAAAATGGACTAAGTTTCTGGTTTGGCATACATGGTGTCACTATCCCAAAGAGTGGATTTGGAGATAATGAACTGGTGCTCTCCTAGAAAACTCACAGGTTGGTCAACAAAAATGTCTAGGGGATTGGGTGGCTGATGTAAGAGGAAGGAATGATGAGGGGGATCATCCCTAGAGTGATCTAAAGTGATATGGTAATCTAGAGGTTCTTCTAAACAGGGAAAAATGATGGTACTAGAGTCGACACGACCAGATGCATTATGACGGTTGTGGAGAATTTCTTCTCCTCGACTCTCAAATATGGGTGCCCCCTTACCAAAACATTGTGTTTCAATGTAATGACCACAAGGTGTATGTGGTTTGAATGTATGGTTTCTATGTAACGGGGGATGAATAAAGCCAGGGGTGGTGATTTCTTCCATAATTTCGTCATCGTAAAATAATATGGGGTGACACATGGAAGAAAAACCACCTAACGGGGTGAAGCTAACTGACTCATCATCATGAGAAGAGAGGTTCATATGCGCATTGTCACAGGGGGGTAACAGAAGAACAAGAAGATAAGGGATCTACTGATGTTGAGCCGAGGGTGATCACTGATGGGAGGTCAAGCAAAATAGAAGGGGAAGTCTCAGAGGGAGCTTCCACCATGGTTCTCATGGATGATGACATGTAGAGGATGGTGGTCGAAGACTCCATCATCTCGACATCAGGAGGAGGGATGTCAATGGGAGCAGAGGTATCCTCAGGTTGGCCTGAAGCATACTGCGAGAGGATGGGAGAGTCAGACTAGTTCTGTTCAATCTCGTACTCCCAAACTACCTCCAAAGAGGTGCGGTAATGCATGAGGCGGTGACAACGGTGGGTCTAATGGCCATGGAAATCACACAAAGAAGAGGGGTGGTTTGTTTGAATAGCCTTGGGGTTCCTGGTTGCAGTCGAGGAAGGAACAGAGGTTTCCAGGATTTTAGACTCTGGGAACGTGACATTAACCATGGGCTTGATGCGAGGAAATTCAAGACAATGATGGATGGCATGACCGACAACATCACACAAGGCACACGGGGGGGGGGTACAATTTGGAGGCTGAGGAGGAGCAGGGTTCATCAGGGTAGATTTTTCTTTAGTTGATTTCTTGTGAGCTTTGCCCCTCTCACCCAAAGCTGTCACAACAGGAGCAGGTTCTTGTTGAGGTGGTTGAGGCACGGAAGCAAAGGGAGGGGTCATGGGGACCGGTTAAACCAGGGTCAAAGCAAGATAAGGTTTGGGTTGACCAGGCAGGATAGTGGCTGGGGGATCGATGTACCAGACTGGGATCTCCAAGGTCATGTTAGGAAGGGATAAGGTAGCCATAACAGGTACCAAAAATATTCCAAGAGGGGGAGCTAGAAACGGTATCTGAACGAAGGGGTAATGGCCAAGCGAGACAGCTATGAGATGGTTAAGGCTAGGAGGAACTATGCTAGGAGGGTAGAGAGGCTCATGGATACCAGCTGCAGATGAGGGGCCTTGAGGAGGGGGTCCTGAAGGCTAAGTCGAGGTGCTAGGAGCAAGTTGCATAGGGTGGGGATGTTGACTAGTCGAAGAGGGCCGCTTGAGGTCTGACCGGGACGATTGCATCATGCAAATGTTCGACGAGCTAGGATCAGTGACAGCAGGAGAAATACCAGGGAATGAACCAAGCAACAAGGAGTCTTTGTAGACTCCGAGTGAGACACTAGTCAAATGTTCAACTATGTTTTTACTGGCCACCGAAGAGATGATGGACTCATGGGAGGTATGAGACTTCGGTTCGTAATATGTCAATTGGTCGATGGTGAAAATATTTCCGTTGTGAGGAAATCACATCTTACAGTGAACCGCAGATGGGACATTTTACATCGTAAAAGTGTAGCTACGACCCAATATAATGTCGTAATATAAGGGGGCATCTATGAATTCTATGTCAACAAAAATAGTCTTGCTCGCAAGAGTAATAGGACAATTGTGGAACAGGCCTATGGGCTGGGAAGAGTGGCCATCCCACACTTGGAGGGTGATAGTGGAAGGGGCCAACTCAGGAGATCTGAGTTGCTTCAAAACTAAAGCGTACATCACATAGGTGGATGCCCCCTCATCAATGATACAATGGGAGAAATTGAAAATCTAGATCTTGACAAGGATTTGGAAGGCAATGAAAGGAAGAAGGGGGGAATTTTCTGACCAGTTAACATCGAAGGTGATCAAATGATCATCTGAAGGATCCACAATGCCCATGGAATTTAGTAGAGATTTTCATTGTGAAGGGCATGACTGGAGGAGTTCCAGCGTTGAGATGGCAGCATGGGATTGCACCAAATCATCTACTATACTGTACGAATGGGCAGCTTTACCAAAAGAAGCATTTCACCATAATTCTCCCTTGGGGATCTTGGTATGAACCTATGCCTTAGGCTGAGGGATCAGTAAAGGACCATTGGTTGTCAAAAGAGGCTCTGTTGAACCTGAAGAAGGGGGCTCGAGGGCAGACGTAGTGGGAGGCTTGTTGTACTGACGGGACCGAGTCTAAAGGTTGAGGTCAATGATAATGGGTTGGTCAGAGTTCATCATGAGAATCTGGTAGTCAGAGGTACCAGATGGAGGAGGTTGAGCGGCCGCCTAACCTTCAGGGGGTTGGGAAGCCACAAATCCTTGCTGGGGGAAAGGATTGGTAAAAACAGTTGGCTGGCTAGGTGTGGCATGGGGAGGAATCGAAGGGGAGGCTTGAGGTATGCTGCTTGAGCTTCCCACATCTGCAAAATCTAAGGTAAAAGAGGAAAATCATGGGTATATTGACCAAAGACACTCCAACAAGAACAAGGTTTGTTTGTGCGAACAGGCCTGTCCTACTTGCGTTGAGTGCCCTGTTTATAGCTAGCAGTGTTATGTGTATTCCCTTGGGGATTGGGTCCTAGATTACCTGGGGCAGGTTGGTTTTGGTTGCCTTTCCTCTTATTTTTGGAAGTATGAGGATTAGTCACACCCTGTTGTGCATACATCTTCCCCTAGGGGGGTGGTGGCTATTGTTGTGGGGGTTGATAAGGCAAGGGAATTTGAGGTGTTAATGTTGGAGGAGCTGGAGCACTAGGCTACGGATACGGATAATAAGGAGGTTGGGAAACATTATGGTAAATAGTTTGGGCAAAAGGAGGAGGCATGATGTATCCTGGATACATGCTACCGGGAGGGGGAAAAGTGTTGGAAGAGCAGGCCCCTCCCTGAGGGAAACCATAACCCATGGGAGGATGAGTGTATGGATGAGAAAGGGCTCCAAAGATAGCATCAGCGGCATGGGATGCCCCTAGTGCCTTGGCACCATCTAGTCTAGGGAGATCAGGTAAGATGGTATAAACATAACCAGACTGTGCGTAGATCAGGTCATATTTCAATGCAATCTGGAGGGCAGCTTATTCAGTCTAAGGGAAATGAGATGCGACGTATTTTCCAATAGCAGGAAAAAGGGATTTGAGAAACCAGTCCATGTAGACACGGTCTTCTAAGATAAGGGCTCGACATAGGCTCTTTCTTCTCTGCCATTCCTGGACATGATCAGATAGGTGGGTCCAATACTATTGACAGAAAGAGGTGAAAAGTTTGGTACTAGTGTCATAATGAAAGGGAAGCTGGAAGTAAGACAGAAAAGCCCTGGAAAGAGTCACAAAAGTAGTATGGGAGGACGAGGTCTTGCCAACATACCACTTGGAAGCTTCTCCAGTGAGCGTACATTGGAACAATCGAATACGGATAGAGTCATCAATGATGGAGTTAGACGAACACCACATGTGGAAAGATCTAACATGGTTTGTAGGATCTTCTCCAGCAAGACCTCCAAACTTTGGGATGTCGGAAGGGAGCTTGGTTGGCATAGTAGGCCAACTAGGATCATGGTGTATGGGGCCATTGATCAACTGGTTAAAATCAGGAAGACTAAGGCCTCCCATATAAGGGAGTAAGGGAGCAGTCGGGATAGTTCCGGTTGTAATCCCACTAGTAGTATTCCCAACATTAGGGTCAAGGCTACCACTAGTGTTAGGTTCTAAACCAGACATGGTGAAGGTTGCAAGAGGAGAATCAGGGATAGAACTAGAAGGGGAACCTGATGAACCAAAAGAAGAGTCAAAATGGGGACTCGGTGGAGGACTAACTCAAATCCTACGCAGAGGAGTAAGTCTTCGTAACGGAAACTGAGGATGAAGACCAAGAATTCTCTGGGATAAATGCCTTGGGGGTGCAATGATGGAAGAACAGACACGGATCATAGAAGGAAGAGAGACCAACAAGGGAAAGGAGGTGTAGGATCAAATGAATACAATGTCAAAACAAGGGTAGAGGGGTGCGGGATTAAATGATTACAATGTTATAGTCTTGGCCTGGCGGTGTAAACGAGGCTTTCTTCACTTAGGGTGTGTGTGTTAAGTGTGTTAATTTTAAATTTTAATCCCAGACGTGTGTATAGAAAAAGAAAAAATGTGTTGTATAATTGTAAATAAATCTGCAAATAACAGTAAAGTAAACTGAATATGATGGAAAATAAACAGCTAAAGATGCATCAATCTAAACCCAAGGAGGCGGGCTTCACAACAACAAGTCTATTGGTGGGAAAAATCTAGTAAAAATACACAAAAACTAGAAAATGGATCGAAAGTCGGGAGGGACAGGGATCTAGAGGTCAGATCTGCTAGAAATAGGTGCAAAAAACAACAAAAAACCAGAGGGAAAAGTGTTGCAAATGAGGTGGTGAAAGGCTACAACCTGAAAGTAAACGAAGGGGACCCTAGAGGAGGACCAATCAAAACTTAAAAGAGTTGTTTTGGATGGATGAATAACCAATATGAAATGAATCTGAAGGTAAAGGATTAGATCTGAAAATATGATCAAACACACTGAAATCTCAGACAACTTGCTTCAGCTAAACTCCTCCTAGAAAGGTGGAAGCGTAATGAAGCCCTAACGAGCTTAGTTCCTACATCAATGAGTAAAATAGAGTAAGTAAAATTCCAGGAAGGATAGAGACGAAGGTCAGACAACCCCAAATAGTAGCCCAGAAAAACCCAGAAAAATCACAGAAAAATTCTCGCAAAGAGTACAGGTTGCAGTTTTTCACCTGTTTTCAACATAAGTCGCAGGTTTTAGGCAGTTTTCCATGCCCTAAAGGTTGAGGTCATAGGTTTTGGCCCAAAAAGTGCGACCTTCAATTCTGACACTCTTGGGAGAAGGTTTCATAAAAAAAATTGTCATCTTAGTTGCGACTGATACCTGTCACCTGCACAATAGGCCCAAAAACACACGAAAGTTAGAATTCTTACTGTTTTAGGGTTTTAAGGTTAAAAACAAAATCAAGAAAAGAAAAATAAGAATCTAAAGAAAAAACCCAAGTTCTAAAGCAGCTAGTCATGCAGGGATCTGAAAAACGATAGTGGTCGTAATTATAAACCCTTGTGGAGTCGCTAGTTGTTAGTGTCAATTCTAATCGCAAGCATATGAAAAAAACTCACTTTAGTTGTGAATAACAAACAACCCTAACATCAAAGATGGCTGCCAATTTCTTTAGATCTGCAGTTATTTGAATAAGACAAATGCTACAAAATCCATATCTATTTAGTTAAAGACATTAAGTAGTAAATAAAAGAAAGAGTTGCTCCATGCATCCAATGGACAAGACAAGAATATTTTTAAAGAATTTTTGTATTTATGACACCTGAGAAGGGAACATAGAAAGATGTTACCAGTCCCCATCCATTGCATGGGTTCTTGTATGTCCTCAGCGCTTCAGATCTAAGATCTCTCTCTCTTGATGGTGGAGAAAACCCAGACAAAAATGGAACTCAAAGGGAGCTCATAAGAAAAATGGTAGCAAAATATGGCAATTATGGAGGATCAAAGTGAGACCAAAATTATAGATCCAGAGTGATATTTAGGCAACAAAAGGTAGTGAATGAATGGAAAAACCCTTCTATTGATAACAAAATATTGAGTTAGTCTAGATATTGGTGCATAATTAAAATATTATTAACCAAATCTAGATCTAACTTTTATAGAATATTTTATTATTTTTGTTGGAGGGAAATTTTTTTTGAATTTGGTCAAATCCCTTTATTTCTAAACAATAAATAAATATATGATTTATTTATTAGTTTAAGAATGTGGTTGAGTAATAATTAAATAAATAGTGATTTATTCAATTATTTATAAATGATTTAGTCAAATTTAACAAGGAATATTATTTAAATAATGTTTAAATAATTATTCCTAGAAAATAATAAGATAAATAGTGATTTATCTAATTAATTTTCCTGTTTTGGGTTAAATATGACCAAGAATATTAATTAAACTCATGTTTAACTAATTATCCCTTGAGGAAAATAAAACAAATATGGATTTATTCAATCATTCCTTATGGGGTTTCCTGTTTGGACCATAAACAACCTAATAAATTATGGATTGCTAAGTTACTTTTCATAGTGAAAAAAATTTTACTTAGGGTAAAATTGGTCTTAGATGGTGTAATTTGGCCCATCTAATAGTAATAGGTTAGATGACCAAAAATTGGTGTAACACTCACCACAGCAAAGATAAATTCCCTCTGTTCTCATATTACTTGCAAGCAGGGGGACCGAATCCACTACGCCCCAGGGATGCTACTGGGCCTAGTACCCCCACACTAAGATGTGTTGATTATAGGTAGTTGGACGACACGATACAGACCATTGCCCGAATTTAGGAGCCTATTTTCCAGAATTGAAGCAACAATGGTGCAGATGTTTCTCTTCAGTTGGTCACGATGAGCACCACTACTGGGCGTTTGACCTAATGATAGACAATGTTAACCTTTACAGAGTGCAGGCTGACCCTTCGTCACCAGCATCTCCCTCTGGATGAGGAGGATTCCCAGCAAGAGGAATGGGAGGAGGGAGAGGTGGAGGCACAGGTTAGGGAAGAGGGAAATTAATTTTCTATAACTGTGGAGACATTGGACAGTATGCGAGTGACTGCTCGAATCCTGCACGACAATCCTGCAGGTACTGTAGCAATTTGATCTTGTAATTGAAGATTGTCCTATGTTAATGGCTAAAATGCAGGAAAAGTAGCAGCATACACGTACAGAAAACATACAAATGGTTAAAGTGGAATCACACGATGACGTCCCCCTCTAACTGATTGAATGTACCAATATCCCTCTCTTGGGTCCAACAACGCAAGCACTCGACTTCCCCTACCTTGAATATCACTATATTTTCTTTAATTTAATAATTACCTTGTTATGAAATGCCCAGTCAAGTCTCAATAGAGCAAGGTATCGTCCAGTGTCGTCTGTGATCTCTATGACCTCGAAATCATCATTACTCTTAACTCCACCAATGTCCACTAGTACATCGAACAACCTACCAATAAAAAAATGTGGTGTTGATTTGATATCATTAACTAGATAGGGACCAAATCAACTTCAATCTCCCTGTCATTTCCCAAGCACTCTTCATTAGGATATTCACATCAGATCCCAGGTCCAATATCATGTTCTCCATCTCATAATCTCCCACATGTGCACCAAGTTTGAATTCCTTACCCTTACTTTTCCTTCGCACCACTTAGTTCACTGTGCATGGTGATGATAACCACTTCAGTCTCCTTTGCACATTATTTCACCATTATTTTGAATTTTTCTAATCCATGTTCATCCCATACTAACTCAATACAACTTTTAAATAATTTTTGAATCGAGCTTATCCTGAAACTAGTTTTCTATAGGCAGTTTCATCATGCACAAAGGCCATTGCATACTCATGAACTCCCTCTTTCTTATCCCATACAATGGTGACCATTTCCATTCGTGCTTCTTTGTAATTCGACTTCTCCTTAGCTACATAAAACTTTGGAGGGGTTTTTGCAACCTTAGTTACCCATTGTGGTTGTTGAGCCCCTTACTTTACAACATCATCCCCCGTCATAATGCCTCCTCATGTTACTACCCCAACTGGTGCTTGAGCCCTATGTGACTTGACTGTGATCAATATGAACAGCTGGCCCCTTATGTTCCTACCACTTTTCAATTAGTTGGGGCTATTTCTTTGCTGCATGATTCAGTTCCCTTCAATAAGTACATGTACAATAGGGGTTAGTGAAATCACATACAAGATGCCCTTGTTGTCCACAATTATAACAAATAGCGGGTCGTCGATCTCTTCTAAATATGCCTTCTTCTCTTGTTTGTCGTCCAGGACCTCTAACTAGAATTTTTTCTAATTTGCCTAGCGGTTTTTACTAACCAACTTTATTGTATCTCTCCAAGTTGAAGCCTCCTTGCGTTGCTTCAATTCCCTCTATAAATTGTACCCAAAATGAATCGAAAGTGCATTTACGCCTTAGCTCTAGTGTGCGACAATGGTGGATATCATGTCCCACTAACTTGCAACAATCAAAAAATGTGTTCTCGTACTTCTACATCACAAGACAATTCTGTGTAGTGTGACCCGAAACCTAGTAGACTTCACACCATAAGGCTCTACCCTACGTAAGTAGGTTAGCTACACTTGTTTCAATGTAATATGTAAGTATCTTGCACTCATTCCTATGGTGACCCTCTGTTCTACAAATGGTGCACCACACTTCCTCTTATTTTCCCTTCCCCTTAGTCAAATTATACAATTGGAGATTCGGTGTAGCAAGATGAGACTAAACTTTCACCATTCCATTACTTTCCTCATTCCTTGATAGAGAGGCTTATAGGTTTAATGCAATCTCCAATGTTCTAATTGTGAATTGATGTGTTTCTATGTCAGGGTAATTCTAGTGTGTGAGAGTAGCCCAACAATGAATCACTCCATCTGTTGCACATCTAGAATCTCAAAGCTCAATCTATCCTTCATAATTTTGAATCTCTAATTCAAATCCAAGATAGACTTGTTCATAGCTTGTTTAATCTCTTCCAACTTCGTAATGCATTGAGACTCCATTTTTGGTTTCCAAAATTCCTTGATCAAGGCCTGATTAATGTCATCAAGTGACCTTCCCTATCTCGTTGGATTCATGCTTTTGTACTTCATATACTGGATTAAAACACAATTCATGAAGGTAACCTCCAATCGTACAATCTTATTTTTCATGTCTTGGACCTTCTTTGTTGTCTAGATGAATTCACAGAAAAAGAAAGGTTCCTTTAGATCATCATTCCCAACACCATGGAACATAGACATCCTCAACTCTACTCCTTCCATTGCACTCTGCGCAGTCATGAAGGGGAATTTTTAGGTCTAAAATGGGCCTCCTAAGGAAATTATAAAATAATAGTGGAAATAATAAAATAAGATTAGATTACATCATCAAATTTTAGAGGGAAAAAAGAAAAAACTACTTTTTCATCTCCTATTTTCAACTTATCTCTCTATGGGTTTACTAAAATTTTGAGTGGGAACACTCGTTGGATGCATAATTGTATTTCTAATCCAAGGAGTACCCATGTTGCATACTTTCGATGGACCCTTCTACATAAAAAATGATAAATACATGAAAAACACTACAAGGAAAAGACCCTCTAGCAGATGTTTTTGAGGAACCCCTTATAAAAATACCCTACACATCTGTTTCTAGCGGAGGTTACTAGAGGAGGTTAGCAGATAGAGGTTTTTGCGGATTTTTTTCATTCGGTGTGCTTATCATCCTAAACCACACTAGTGTGCTCGAAAAGAGAATGCATCAGTGCGCACAAAACATTGGCACACTGGACACCGTGCGCTCCGTACACACCCGCCCAGTGCGTCTTATTACTGTAGAGCACCGGTGCTTTACAATTGTTCTACACCGGTGCGTAATAAAACACCATGCCAAAACAAAAACCACCCAGTGCGGTATTTAGAAACCTCACTGGTGCGCCTATAAAATCCCACTCACCAGAACAGGGATAAATATTAAAAAAAACACTGCCAAAAACCCACATTTTTCACTTTTCTCAGTGCTCCAAAGCTCTCAAGCACCAATGCAATTTATTCTTGCCTGAGCCACCCTGACATCGGTGCTCCCATTGCACCCATTGCACACACTATTGTTGTGCATTGCCCACCAATCTCCAACTTGCATTTTGAAAAATGGTGGGCAAATTTTCTTTTGCAAATTCTACAGCCAATATGCCTCCTCGACGGCAAAATGTACAGGTATTTTTCTTATTTTTCCATAGTTAATATTTTTATCGAATTATAATTTCAAATAACCCTAAAATTAACCATTTAAAAGAAAAAAAAAATTGTCGCGCGTGCGCTCGAGCCGTTCGGCTCGGACCGGTAATCGGTGTTGCCTGTTAAATTTACAAGTCGCACCGCAACTGGTGCTAACGGTATCTGCACTGTTTCCGAGGGGTATCAAAAGGTGCACCCCATTATTTCAAAAAAAAAAATTCGTATGGTCATTTAGCCGGCCGCATCGTTGACCATGTGGAATAGTGGAAACACAACTCATTGAATGAAATATCCGTCCTGGGGTGGGTATTTTTGTCAGTGCACCGCATGCGGAATTTCAACAATGTCAACGATGTCATCTGGTAAAATACCGTACCGTTGACTATGTAATGAAGTCAGGAGGTCGATGCACTTATCCAACTATACGTGTCGGGGCGTAGATTTTATTCATTGCACCGCACTACTAACACCATACATAGTCAATAGTGCTCTGAAAATTTTCAGGTGCACTTCCTACGGTGCATTGAATATCATCTGGGGCACCGCCACCAGTGCACGACAAACAAAAGATGCACCAGAACCAGTGCATGACTTTTTTTTGTGGCACACCGACTTTTTTGTTTTTATTTTTCCAAAAATTTTTATATATGTATATTCCTAAATACATGTCTCATTTAATAAAAGAAATTATTTAATATGTCAATCATTCAGAGAGAAGAGGTGGAACAACAACAATAGGCGAAGCAGTATGACATGGTTTGCCTATGGGAGGCATGAGAGAGGGAGAGAGATGCGTACCCTCACCCTATTATAGCAGCTACCCAGGGGCTCCTAAGGTAGGTAGGCCTCCTCAAGTTCTATGAGGAGGCTACTTCCCTAAAGGGCCATGGTTTTTTTTTTAGACATCTTATCCACAGGTGGAATGCCCACCGACAGGCATTCCAGGTTGGTCCCAACCAGTGGTACATGCCCACTGAGGAGGACATATATTTTATTACAATGTTATCGAGGAGAGGGGTGTATTTTACCTCTTTCCCAGAGGTTCCAGCTGACTATATAGGAGGGAGTCAGTTAGTGTACTCCCAAAGAAAAATTGGAGCAAATATATTGTCTCCTTCAGATTTTCAGGACTCTGGAGGTCAGTTACGTCTTGGTTCATTTGGTAGTGAGGAGGTGAGGTGCCTCTCACTTCTGATTTCGACCATTTCACAAAACACCAGTGACGGGAAACACATTATTTTCTTGCTTCTATATTATGTTGATTCTTTAGTACAAGAGCCACGACTTGTGAGGTGGTCTGCCATTTTTTTGCGGTAGTTTTGTATAGCCTTAGATAGATGTCATGCTCACGCACAAGGGAAGGTCAACTTCCCTTTTGCTTCAGAGCTTTTTTGTTTTTTTTTTAGAGGTTTCCAAAGGCGAGGCCCACTTTTTTTCGGTAGCCTCGTAGGCCTATGTTTGAGGCATGGATGCACATGTTGGGGTAGATGATGCCCAAGAGGGGCAAGACTGTGTTTCCAGTGAGGATATTGCATGATGCACTGGAGTTGCTAGCCAGTGTTGACGAGACACATACCTTCATTATGGTCCCTTGTCCTTATGCTGGATTAGATTGGCCATGGTGTGCGAACATCCTCTTCACATATGATGAGCCGCTGGATGATAGAGGTAATATTACTATTTTATTTAAATTTATTCTAACATGTTTTTTAATTTTTTTTATCAAATTGTGTAATGAAATTGTCTAATTATTGTTGTGTACTTGTATATATTTTGTAGACATTGGGTGTTTTGATGGCGAGGACATGCTGGCACCACTACATGATCCAGGTGTGGATCCTGATGATGATCAAGGCATGCCAGATGTCGAGGATCATCAGGTGGTCGGTGCAGAGATACCTGCTCCTGCTGGTGAGCTGGTACCACATTTTTCTAGGCGCGGTCGGATTGATAGGAGATACATGATGGAGTTGGGCGACCAACTCACTGCATTGATTGTTGAGGCGGGCATCAGGCCCACTAATATGAGAGACATACAGGCCGATGCTAGGCTATTACATATGTGGAGAGGCATGTCATGTGACATGTACAACCTGATGCGGCATGTCGTAGGAGCTAAGACCTTAGTTACGCGGCTGAGGAAGACCGTTGCACATTATAGGCATGGTCAAGACGCAACACGTAATCGATAGTACGCGAGCTGCGACTCATCATCTCATGATCGTTCACCTTGCACCGCGGCAGCTGATCATCCTCCACTAGCATCTAGGAGCAGTCATCATGGAGATCAAGTTGGACCATCAACCACGTCCAATGAGTAGCCTACAGCATCCAGCAATACTCATGATCATGAGCAGGCTGGACCATCGACCGTCGAGGTTCCACCACTGACTGAGCAGGCCTCGAATAGTACTGCTATTGATGTTGTACCACCAGCTGATCCATGACATTTTTATTATAGTTGTATATTTTTGACATTATTCAATTATATATATATATATATCCGTCCATGTATTTTATGTTCATGTTGCAAACAGCACTTAATTTACATGTCGGTGATCATCATGATGTGTATATTGTTAGGTCATGTTAGATATGTTCATTTAATGTGCGGCTTGCAGATAGATGTGTATGTGATAGCATGAGTTATTTGACATGAGATTTATATTTGATGTTTGTGTTTTCATAATGTTATACAATGCTATTTTTTTTTTGTTAGATGATCATGATCACAATGATGTTAGCGAATTTGAATGCGTTTTTTAGTCGAATATGATGTTTGTATGATGGTTATCATGATCATGATGTTTATTAATTAATTTAATATTAAATGACCATGATATTTATTAAATATTATGTCGTGATTGTAATTTTAATTTTAATTTTAATTCTATGTAAAATTTTAAAATTGTATTTGTATTTCTAATTGTAATTTTAACTGTAATTGTACGTAAAATATTTGTAAAATTTTAATTGTAATTGTAATATTTAATTTATTGTGAAATTATTGTAATTGTAATTGTATGTAAAATATTTGTAAAATTTTAATTTTATTACTGTGAAATGATTGTAATTGTAAATTTTAATTGTAATTGTAATTGTCTGTAAAATTCTAAAATTGTAATTGTAATTCTAATTCTAATTGTATGTGAAATTGTAAAATTGTAATTGTAACTCTAATTGTAATTCTTAGTACTGTAGCGCATCGGGGCTTTACAACTCTTCCAGACAGATGCATCATAAAACACTGTGCCAAAACATAAACCACGGTCTTATGAAACTGCACCAGTGTGCCTATAAAACCCTGCACCGAAACAGGTTTAATAAAACATCACGCGAACCAGGTATGTCATCGAAATATATTTTCTAAGAAGGAAAATTTATTCTGTAAAGTGCAGTATTGGAGCAGTGGAGCGTTCGATTCGCGGGAAATAATTTTTTTGAGGAGATGAGGGTTTGAAAAGACGAGAGTTCGAATTTCAGCTGAGAATTTTATAACATAGAAAATGAGTGATTCAAACAAAAAGATTGACAAAGGCACTTACAGGGACGCAGACAGCTATATAGCTCGACAGAGTACAAAAGGAGAAAATATTTATGAAAAATCTAAGAAGGGTAGTTGAGAAAGCTTGGTTGAGACTGGTGATAAGGTTAAGAGGCCTGGTCACGAGGGTAAGTATTTTCTTGATCATGGCAGAGAGCATTCGGTTGAGGCCGGAGATAGGGTGAAGAGGTCCCATGATGGAGAAATGGAGAGCAGAGTTGATGGCATAGAAATACATGTCGATGCTCTGGCGATTAGCAAGGTGAAACGATCCTTCGAAGGCAAGTAGTCCTATTCGCTAAGGGATGCCAGAGAGAGATCAATTGAGTCTCTTGAATGGGCTAAGAGATCACATGAACGTAATGATTCTCATTCTTACAGGATGGGAGGGAAAGATTGGATAGCAGAGAAAGATCAATCGAGGTAGTCGATAAAGCCAAGAGGCACCATGAAGGGAAGGATTCTCATTCCCTTAAGGACATCAAAGAAAGATCAATTGACGTTGTTGATTGGGCTGGTAGGTCCCATGAAGGGAAATATTCTCATTTCTATAGGGATAATAACAAAAGGTCAATCGAGGCTGTTAATAGGGGTAGGTGTTCTCGTGAGACAAAGGATATGAATCCTTATGATGAAGAAATGGATGGCAGGTCTCGCAAGCGATGAGAGTGAGAGCATGAAAGTGAGGGGAGGAAAGATAAGAGTAAACAATGAAAGAAGTTTACAGAGGATGATACCAAATATCATAGAAATCACAAAGGAGAAAAGAGGAAATTGGATGCCAAGATGGAGGAGGAACTTACAAATGAGCAAGAAGATCATGGGTCAGCAAGCAAATCATGGGGCACCTTTTCTTCTTGCAGGTTATGGAAAGGTTCAAGTTTCTTTTTCTTAAAGAAGAAGAGGTGTAGTTTTGAAAAGAAATGGCCCAAAGATTTTCACAGAAAAATGTACATTTCCAACATGTCTAATTTTGATGTACACACATAAAAGTAATTTCGGTGCCTTAACCACAAATCAGTGCTAATCTATAGATAACCGCACTGGTGTTATGTTATCAATGGACACATCGGTGCGGTGCTATTAAGTGACGCACCGGTGATGAATAACCACAAATAAAAAAAACACAACTCTATTTTGTTTAAGTGAAAAAAAATCGGTAAATTGAAAAATGGGTTGCAAAATATTTTCAAAAATCTAATTTCATAAAACAATTCTTTAAATACTAAACACTTTTCATTATTTCACTTTTTTTGCTAAAATTTTCAGCCGGAGATTTGCAGGAGACATACCTGGACCAAGAGAGCACGAGAGAATTGTGGAGCAGCAAAATACGTTTGAATAGAAGTATTCATAGAATCAGAATCCAAACCTCTGGTGATTCAAACCATGTAGCATAGAATTTCAAACGATCTTGTGATTAAATTTGATTATTTTTTTACTTTTTATGCAGTTTTTTTACGAAGTAAGAAAAATATTTCAATTTGTTTTTCATTTTTAGAAATAAATAAATAAATAAAAATAAAAAAATTCATTTTTACCCTAAACCCTTCATTTTTTTTGTTTCTACCTTTTCTTCTCCCTGTTTTTGTGATTTCAAAATTTGGGCTTTTCATTTTAGATTGAGATCCAATCCATGGGATAACTTGCATAGTCGGATGCCAATCCATGTTGGCCCTTGTGTGAATTTTTGAAAAAAATGGCTTTTTTTCATTGGTGCGCCCTGCGTAACCTAGCGCACCGTACACTATATTATACTAGTGCACCGCGCAAGTATTGTGTAATAAAAAATTTAAAAACAATTTTTTTTAATCAGTGCGCCATATCTGAAATAGGGCACAATGTGTACATTACGATAAAACATATGGGCTTGTTCACTTTCATGACCATGTTCACTTGCTCTCTGCGAAATGCGTTTAAAAGCTGGGAGTATTGTCCGAGCTTTGATTGTCTTACATAAAATTTTACCAGCAAAGTTGATGTTGCATAAAATCACATCTTCGGCTTTCAATTGAACCTAAATGGTATCTCTAACTTGTCTGAGTTGTGGTCCTGTGGATAACGAGAAATATCACATGGAAGGTACCCAAAAATCCAAATTTTTGAAAGTATAGGTGAATTAGCACTTATCAAAGAACGAAATGCCAAACAAAATGCAAACATGATACACTTAAGGATTCCCTGGTTCCATTTGTTACTGAAAACGATGCTCTCTCTGGATGAAACCAGTAAAAATTCTGCTTGTATTATAAATGGAAGTGCAGTGACCATTTCTGTGGGAAGAAAAACATAGATACCTGCAGCTACCATATTTCCACCTGCAGATCGGTTTCCCATTGGAAAAGCTAATGTAATATCCCATTTTGCAATTCCTCTGTTCAACCCTATACTCATTTTCTACGGGAAACCATTGCCTCCACATGTAATAACTACATCGTCTAGTCAAAAATCGGTCTTCTTCTACTAACAAATGCAGAACGAAGGACTCAATGTCATTGCTCCCAGAACATTCAAGGTCAGTTTCTCGTAAAACATAGATTTTATAAATTTTGTTGAGATCAATATAGAAAGCACAAATGAGAAAAGAGGAAATTGGATGCCAAGATGGAGGAGGAACTTACAAATGAGCAAGCAGATCATGGGTCAACAAGCAGATCATGGGGCACCTTTTCTTGTTGCAGGTTATGGAAAGGTTCAAGTTTCTTTTTCTGAAAGAAGAAGAGGTGTAGTTTTGAAAAGAAATGGCCCAGATATTTTCACAGAAAAATGTACATTTCCAACATGTCTAATTTTGGTGTACACATGTAAAAGTAATGTCGGTGCCTTAACCGCAAATCGGTGCTAATATACAGATAACCGCACTGGTACTATGTTATCAATGGACGCAGTGGTGCGGTGCTATTAAGTGATGTACCGATTGAAAATAACCACAAATAAAAAAACGCAACTCTATTTTCTTTAAGTGAAAAAAAAACGGTAAATTGAAAAAAGGGCAGCAAAATATTTTCAAAAATTTAATTTCATAAAACATTTATTTAAATACTAAACACTTTTCATTATTTCACTATTTTTGCTAAAATTTTCAGCAAGAGATTTGCAGGAGACATACCTAGGCCAAGAGAGCACGAGAGCACTGTGGAGTAGCGAAATATGTTCGAAAAGAAGTATTCAGAGAATCAAAATCTAAACCTCTAGTGATTCAAACCCTGCAGCATATAATTTCAAATGATCTCGTGATTAAATTTTATTATTTTTTTTACTTTATCTGCAATTTTTTTACGAAGTAAGAAAAAATTTTCATTTTTTTTTTTAGTTTCAAAAAAAATAAATACATGTCCATTTTTACCCTAAACCCTTAATTTTTTTTGTTTCTTCCCTTTCTTCTCCATGTTTCTGTGATTTTAGAATTAGGGCTTTTCATTTTAGATTGACATCCAACCCACAAGACGACTTGCATAGTCGGATCCCAATCCATGTCAGCTCTTGCGTGATTTTTTGAAAAAAATGGATTTTTTTTATCAATGCGCCTTGTGTAACCTAGCGCACTGTGCAGGTACTATGTAATAAAAATTTAAAAAACAATTTTTTTAATAAGTGCACCATATTTGAAATATGGCACCAGTGCATTATGTTATGAGGAGAGCACCGTACAATCTATTATACTGTTTGTGTGGTGCGTTTATAAGACCCCCACGCACCAATGTCACTACGTACATCATGAAAGGCGCACCGGTTTCTTGAGATTTATTTTTTACCTCAATTGTTGACAATTTATTTATAAATATATTAATGAATGATATGGTACATGTTTCATATTAATAAATAAATGACTGACAAGAGATCAAGTAACAAAAATACTGATAACACATCAAGAAAAGAAAAAAAGGCAAGTTCTTTGTAAATTCTTTACAAAAAATATTATTTTTGAACTATATGTAAGTTTAACTAATATGTATTGTTTACTGTGTATCATGTAGAGCCACAAAATGACGAAGCTCGGTAATATTATTCCTAATCTAGGACCAGAAGAGCATAAAATCTTGATGGAAAAATTGCAAAAGGATGAATCAGGTGAGTGAAAAAATACTATCGATCCAATATGAGCTTCTTTTTTTAATTTTCATTCATAATATGCTTAAAATTATTAGATAACATGTGTCAAACATTCTATTAATTCACATCTATTTATTGTTCTACAGAGACCAACAGCTCAGAAAATGAATGTTGTTCTAAGAAAATAAAAAAATAGAACATGCAAATGAAAATGAATTGCTCCTTAGCTCATATGGAGTGGTGTTGGAGGTTAACGAAAGGGGGGAAATATTTTACAAAAGTTTGAGGGATCTAGTGGAACGAATGTGCATATGTTCTTTCCACTTGAAATAAAAAAATCAATCCAATTATTCCAAGAACCAAAATTTATCTAAACTACAAGAAGAGTTTCCATATAATTGGTCAATGAGACATGTCAGAATTTTAATAGCAAAAACGTACAACAAAAAAAAAGAAGGAATGAAAAAGTAATATTCCTTTAAATGTTTTTCTAGAATTATTTATAAATATCACTTTTGTTATATTTACTTTTCATATATCAATATAAAAATTAAATAGTTTATCGTCATGTTACATTTTCAGGAAGATTATGAAAATCTCAAAAGATGAATGAGCTGATATCAGAAATATGCCAGTAGGAATGTCCAAAAAGGTGTACAAGGAGATGGTCAAAGAAATGGACAAAATTGCATCGCGGGAGGAGCCATCTCAACAACAACATGCTTCAAATATAATATGTAATCATTGAATTTTTTGATCATTAGGTACAATAAATAAACAATTTAGCATTAAATATTAATTTTCAAGTATTTTCTTGTAGAAAAGAAAAGAAAATGGAATCCATTCAACACATAAAATAGGACGACAAGGAAGAAAAGGGTTGATATATAAGTTTGTCAGTAATTTTTAGTTCCTTATAACAAATTAAGTAGATTTAATTTTCTTATTTTTTAAGTTTTTTTACAAAAATCATCATTGAATGCCTACAAACAGGTGCTAACATACAAAGAAGAACCATGAGATGAATTGATTTAAATTGGGTTAAATATGGGTTGTGAGTATATGTTGGCGTATCAGAAATTAGTTGTGGAATTTGTAAGCATCTATCGATCTTGTTTTACTTAGCTCCATCTATAATCAATAGAACAAAAAAAATCTTTTATATTAAATATATGATTTGTTATGGGGTATAAAACTTGCAGGAAACAAAGTATGGAACTACGCCAACAGATGAAATTTTGAAAGATGGCATGGTACATGGTTTTGAAAGAATGTGTATAGTTTATGAGTCAATTGTTGCTATGGTACGTCATTTTTCTTTTTGATTTACATTGAATTATATTATTTAATATTGCAATTTTCATTATTCTCACCAATGTATATACACTCATTTCAGTTTATTTTTATGTTTGTAGATGGAAGGTGAAGAAGAAGAAAATGATCAACACCGTGAACAAAACATTTCCGAAAATAACCCAAGTCATGGAAGTAGCTCTATAAGTGACAGTAGTTCAAGTGAAGAATGATGATCACTATATTTGGATATCAAAGCAAGGCATTGTATATTTTGAAATATTTGTCTACGAAATCAAAAATTTTGTTTAATGTAATGGACATAGTGTCCCAATAGAAATACAAAGGGATACCGATAACTGTCCCATTTTGGATGACAAACATTGTCGTATATATATATATATATATATATATATATATATATATATATATATATATATATATATTTTAATTTATTTATAATTTCATTCTCCATTTTCGCTTTATCAGGTTCTCCATCGTCATTCTCAAATACAATTAATAAAATTCTAATTCATATGAATATTGTTATAAGATATATATGTTTCGACTTTTGATGAATAATGAATTTTAAAAATCACAATAATTATGATATGATATAACAAATTAATCCAAACATCACATTCAAATGAATTAATAAAATTTAATTAATATGAATATTTTTATAAGATGTGTCGACTTTTGATGAATAATGAACAGAAAAATACACATCAGACTGTCATAGGTCAAGAGCCAAAAATAAAAATGAACACTAGTGCATGTCACATCGACACTGCCAAGGCTTCTACAACCTATGGGCATTGCATACCAAACCAATTAAAAATATCTATGGTAAGTGACAATATTATCGTTACTATCAGGCGTATATGTGATACTACGCACCAGTGCATTTGTACAATGTATGGGCACCGAAAAAATATCAATACCGAATATAAATATTAGTGCATTTGTCTGATACGATGCACCGGTGCATTTCTATAAGTTTACATACGGGTGTGTTGAGACGACCTATGGGCACCACACAAATCCTGAGACAAATTAGTACGTCCCCGTGCGTTGTATCACCAACACTGTGCCCAGTGTGATTTTATACTTTGACGGCCCGATGTGGGAACCTTCAACCGCCCTAGGGCCACCATCTAGATGACATGCGCTGGTGCGTTGAAACGTTAGTAGTGCATCGATAAAAAAAATATCCGTAATAACCTCTGGCCGCCCAGTTTTTTTAGTTGTGTTGAATTTCCTTTAAAATCTCCACCAAAACCTTCGTAACCATAAACGGATGTTGTAGCAAATGTTTTTTTGACAATTTTGGCCAATTTTATAACAATAAAAACCTCGTTTATAACCTCCGCTAGAGGGTCTTTTCTTTGTAGTGAAACTTGATTGAAATCACCTTTTTCATGCATTTCTTATTTTTCATATAGAAAGGTTCATTGAAAGTATGCAACATGTGTAATCCTTGTATGAGGAATTAAATTTTTCATCCAATGAGTACTCCCGCTCGAGATTTGAGTAAAACCTTAGAGAGATAAGTTGATAATACAAGTTGAAAAAATAGTTTTATTGTTTTATTATTTTTTAATATTTTTAATTTTTTACCCCAAAAATGGTGAATCAATTCCCATGGTTGATATCATCATCTTGAATCATATTGGTTCTTTTAAATTTGATTTTGGTTGTACATTTTTCTTAAGAGGCCCATTTTAGACCTCAAAAGTTCTCTAATGACTTTCTGAAAAATGGTTTACTAACGAACCTTATGCACTACCAGAAAAATGAATACTATTTTTCATAGCAAACCAAACTAGAATACTCTATGATGCTCCTCCTAATGTTTTATGAAATCCACTACCTCTGCTACCTCCACCCCCTTGACTATAATTACCTTCTATAATTTTTGTCACAAAATGTTGACTACTTGTACCCCAATATTTGTAGAAGCGCGTGGGGTTGTGGACTCAAAAGTAGGCATGGTATGACTAGGCTGACCAGGATGCATAAAATATGTGCTACATGAGCTAAGATTTTGGTATTCATCCTCTTCTGCTTCAGTGCCTAGTGTGCCAAACTACATTCCCTCAAGGATTTGATAACATTTTTTGTTTCTCGTCCTTTGGTGGGTTTCTCGCCCCTATCCAAGGGATTCTTCTTAGGGAAAGTGTTGATGTTGACTATATCCCTTCCGCATCACTCCATCGAAACCTTCATCCAATTATAAACACGTAACCCTCAAATTTATCTATCTCGATTCTATATATATGGAGCCTTCACATCTACAGTTTCTCAATACACCCTTTGTCTCCACCACAGTCTCCCAACTACTCCTCTAGTCTCTTTACCTCAGACCACCTCCCGGTTCTCCCCCAAATTCCCCATAGTGTGTGTTATCACATTTTTTAGTCTATAATTTCTTAAAGCGCTGACAATGGGAGTGTCAATTCAAATTTTTAATAAACAGGTTTGGAACGCTGACAATATGAGTGTCAACGTTAATAATTTTTTCAAATTAAAAACAAAAGCATTGACCACGTGATCTATATGAGATCTTAATGAAAATTTGCTTGAGGGTTTGTAAATTCCAAGCATTAAAAACCAAGTTTTATGAGCCTTTATTTTAAATTATTAAGCACATAAAACATAAATTTAAACTCTGAAATAACATAAACAATACACAAATGCACCATAAAAATAACTGCAACACAACAAGTGATGAAGGATGATGCAGGGGAATTAGGACCAAGACAATCTTTGTATATAAATAAACATAAGGGGGGTCTCATGTTTTTTATTTCCTATGTAATTATTCATATTTGAGTGATTTTAGTTAATTGTGTAACTTCCCTCGAATGATTAGTGGACATATGAAGAGATAGTTAGTTCAGTTATCTAGGAATTAGGCTAAGTTTAGAACTATAGGAGTTCAAGAGTTCTGTTGAGTCACTGAAGAATCTGAATCAACTCTTTAGTAGTTTTTGTATAAGAATAATCCTGAAAGGCATAATAGAAGACCTGCATAGAGCTGCGTAGAATAGGGGGAGCAGGAGGCCATCAGATTGAAGATCTAGCCGAGGACCAGAAGACTATAAGTAAATTCATTTGTATGAAAGAACATGTTTTCTATTACATGTGCATTGGTTAATTCATGGATGGTTAATTTCCTGTGTTGAGGATTTGATATATGAATGGTATGCGGAAGTTCTGTACTACAGATTTGAGTGGTGACTGTAAAATTCTATGAATCAATCACAGAGTGATCGATTTCACACATGCATCTGTTATTGGTTTGGATTTTGATCATAAGTTGAATGAATCACCAGTGTGAAATCCTCGTGTTAAGAGCCACTAGAAATGTATTGATTCAATTCAAATAATAAATGTATGGCAATGCATTGTATGAATATCGGCGTAAAGGTTTAAACTTGAAATCATGTACATGATTGGGGGAATTTGCAGTTGGAGATTGAGTTGTGAAGCTTTTGCTCTCTGTCTCAATAATTTCATGGAGTTATTGACCATATGTGTGTGTGTTATTGATAATTCTCTTGAAGGAATCATTCCTTCGTTTGTGGACTCTGTATATAATGAGAATTTTGTGTATAACCTTAATGAGAGCAAATTCCGTGTAAACCTCCTTGTTTATCTATGTCTGCCTTTAATCTCATGTTCTTCGAATGAATTAACTGTGTCTGGGTTGCATAAGATGTTTTGAGAAGGGCTCTGTCAGAAGGTCGAACTATAGCTATACCCTATTCATATAAAGATTGTCGAACCTCGGTGTAAGCGTTAAGCATGACTGTAATGAACGCGACAGTTAATATTGAACCCTGTCAGTTGGAGTAATTAAAATGGGTTTGTTATTAACAGAGTGATGGTGTTGAGACTTTACCCAAGAGTTAAAGCGATGAAATAAGTTAAATGTATGTGTTAAACTACAGTTAGAACTCGAGCTAACACTACCCCAATTCCAGAAGTGGTTTCCTGAAACCAAAACAACCCAGATCGCACCGCTTTTGGTCGGAGGCGAAACAACCCAAAAAAAAATGATCCAATATAATGGTGCCACATCGTCACGAAAATACCACCCTCATCGCGTAAATTTTAAGTGCTAACTCTCAGCCTTTGAAAAAACGTGATTTCATTTAGAGCCATTCTGTCAAACCAGGAGGTAACTCCTCAAATCAGAATGTGTTATTGAATGAAGAATGAACATGCATTTATACATGGAGGTGAGGCTATTGGGATTCATCTCCCAATGACTCTTGGCCTTCCTTATTTCCCAATATTATTTATTATACAAAATTAAATATCCACACCCATCCCATAGGATTAGGTGTCAACATTCCCCCCTTTAATCCGAAGGGATGTTGGTGAGCCCAAGCATCGATCTAAACTTTTCAAACTTTTCTCTTCCAAGTGCTTTGGTGAAGATATCAGCAGTTTGCTCATTTGTGGAACAATGATGTAGATGAATGGTTTTGGCCTGAACATGATGTCGAATTAGATGGTACTTTGTATTGATGTTCTTTGTTCGATCATGGAACTTTGGGTTCTTGGCCAACTTTATTGCAGAAGTGTTGTCGATCATGAGTGGTGTGGAATACATTTGTTTCATTTGCAAATCTTCCAGGATCTTCCGGAGCCACACAATTTCCTTTGTTACTTCAGATGCTGCCACATATTCTGCCTCGGTCGTGGAATCTACTGGAACTGACTGTTTGCGTGATCTCCATGAGACAGCTCCTGATCCAAGACTCATGGTGTAACTTGTAGTAGACACCCCTGTTTCTTTGTCGCCATCAAAGTCTGAATCAGAGTATCCGATCAAGCTGAAGTCGCCTACCTGTGTGTATTTGAGTCCAAAGTCTTGAGTCCCCTTCAAGTACCTTAACACTCTTTTCGCAGCAGACCAATGTCCTTCACAAGGTTTTTGCATGAACCTTGAGAGGATTCCAACATCAAATGAAATGTCAAGTCTGGTGGTGGTTAGGTAGATAAGACTTCCTACAAGCTGTCTATACTTAGTTGCATCCTCAAATTCCTTCCCTTCAATAGATGTGAGCTTCAAGTTTTGTTCCATTGGAGTGGTTAAGGGATTACAGTCATTCATGCCAAATTTGTTCAAGAGATCTCCAATGTACTTCTTTTGAGAAATAAATATGAATTTAGGATGTTGAATTACTTCAATACCCAAATAGTAATGAACATGACCCAAATCAGTGATTTCAAAACCTTTCTTCAACTCTTTCTTCATGGATGCAATATAGCTCTCATTGTTCCCTGTTATCAAAAGATCATCTACATATACTACAAGATATACAACTGTTTTTCCAAATTTCTTAACAAACAAAGTTGCATCATCAAGATCAAAATGTTTGAAGTCAAGTTTCAGAAGATGCTCGGTCAATTTCTCATACCAGGCTCGTGGTGCTTGCTTGAGGCCATACAAGGATTTTACAAGTTTGCAAAATTTGTTTTCTTGACCCTTTACAACAAATCCTTCTGGCTGGGACATATAAAATTTCTCCTTTAGATCTCCATTCAAGAAGTCTATTTTTACATCCATCAGATGGACTTTCCATCCATTCTGAGCTGCTAAGGCAAAGAGAGTACGGATGGTGGTCCATTTTGCTGTGGGAGCAAAAGTTTCTTCATAATCGATTCCTTCTTTTTGTGCAAAACCTTTTGCCACAAGCCTGGCCTTGTGCTTGTTAAGTGAGCCGTCTGCTTTGTACTTTTTCTTGTAGACCCACTTACAGCCAATTGGTTTTGTTCCCAAAGGCGGATCAACTAGCTTCCAAGTGCCATTATTTATCAAGGCATCATACTCCTTCTGCATCGCTTCTTTCCATTCATCATGAGAAGCGGCTTCTTTGAAGGAAGTTGGTTCATGATCTGTAGACAAACTCAATTCACAGTTATAAGAAATATCCATATCAACAGGAGAATCATAATTATCTACATCACCTTCGATTTGTCGAGTGGAACTTCTTGTTCCTGTTTTTCCAACCTCATCAGGATGAACATTCTCCAGTGTCTTTGTCAGCCATTTGGGAGGACCTTTCTGAGATGGCCCAGGCTGGTCATTTGACTGAGTTGGGATTGATTCAAGATTCAATCTCCCAATTCTGTCAATCACATCATCCAATGTGTCATCCGTGGTTGTTTCTTCATGTGGGGAGAGTGTGGTTCAGGAAATGATTCCACAGTTTGATTCAATATCGGAATCCCCCCTTCAAGGTGTGGAATCACATTATCAAATTCTTTGAAAGACTTTGCATGTGTGAATCTATCCAGGCGATCAAGTTGCCACTCAACAACCTTGTCACTCTTGGAAGATTCAAGAAATATGACATCTCTTGCTATTACAAATTTCTTATTTGCTTCATCATAGAGACGATATCCTTTGGAGGTATTGGAGTACCCCAAGAAGATACATTTTCTACTTCTAGCACTAAGTTTATTCCTTTGACCCTTGGGTATCAAGGCATAACAGGTGGACCCAAAGACCCTGAAATGCTTTACCGAAGGAATGTGGCCATGCCACATTTCAAAAGGAGTTTTGTTTCTAATTGAACTGGAAGGACACCTATTCTTTATGTAAACAGCACATAGAACTGCATCAGCCCAAAACATCAATTTTACATTCTTGAAAAATAACATGGAGCGGACCATATTTAAAATGGTTCTGTTCATTCTTTCAGCTACACCGTTCTGTCGTGGATTATATGGCACAGTGGTTTGATGTTTGATTCCATGTTGACGAAGATAATTTTCAAATTCGTTTGAAGTGTATTCTTTTCCATTATCAGTACGTAGAGAGCCAATATGTGTTTGTGCATCATTTTCAATCCATGCATGAAAATTTTTGAAAGTTTGAAAAGCATCAGACTTATTCTTTAGTAAGTAAATCCAACACATTCTGGTGTAGTCATCAATAAATGTCATCATGTATTTGTTTCCATTTGCAGAAGAAATAGGCATAGGGCCACATAAATCTGAATGAACAAGTTCAAGTTTTCTATGTGCTCTGGAGTGTGAATCATGAAATGGCTGTTTGCTATGCTTTCCTAGAATACAAGCATCACATTCCTTAGGTTTCCTAGGAATTGTAGGCAATCCATTAACACCATTTTTCTTCAACAAACGAAGGCTTTCATAGTTTAAGTGTCCAAATATAGCATGCCATAAAAGACTTGATGGGAATGTACCTTCATCATGATGTGAATTGAATGCAAAGTTTTGAGCATGAGCAGATGAACCTTTTAGCTTCAAGAGTCTCCCTTCTTCTATTCCCTCCATGACAAGTGAGTGATCTGATGCTTTTCTGACCTCTGCCTTGCCATCAAACAAGTGAATGGAGTGTCCTTGCTGGTGGATTTGGACCAAGGACAACAAGTTTCTCCTCAACTCAGGGAGGTATAGAACCTCATGTAGGATATGATCTGGAAGACCAGACAGTTTAAGCCTGACTGTGCCAAGCCCTGATGGCTTGAGTTTGGATTTATCTGCGAAATATACTGCTCCATCAACTTTGTCAGTGAATTCTTCAAAAAATCTTTTCTAAATGTCATGTGACATGTTGCTCCTGAATCTAGCAACCAATCATCTCTCCATGAAGTAAATGAAACATCAAATAGGTTTTCAGTTACTCCATTGTTACAATGTGCTAGAACAGAATGAGCTGATTCGGGTGCTTTACCTTTGTCTTTGTCATTAGTTTTACCTTTGTCTTGATTTCTTTGCTGCTGAGCTTTAGATTGTCTACCCCCCTTTTCTCTGAATTTTCTTCTTTGTCTTCTGCCATCTCTTCTTCTGGATGAACCTGAAGCATGTCTCTTTTCTCTCTGTGCCAAGTATGCAGCCTATTTAGAAGATGAAGGGACTGTCATCTTCTTTTGAAGGAGGAGAGAAAAAAAAACCTTTGCTGGAGAATCTCTTTTTAAGGAGAGAAAACAAAAACACTCTTTGCTGGAAAATATACTCAGTTTAAAAGGACAGAAATATTGCTAAAAATACGAAGACTGAATTTAAAAAGACACAAGCTCTTTGCTGCAAATACTGAATTCTGCACAAAAATATATATATATTTTGTTTGGGAAAAAAATGTATATGAAAAAAAGGTGGAAGGGGTGGTATTAAAAAAATGGGCGGAATAGTATTTAAAAGGCGGGATGGTATTATTAAGAAGGGCGGAAAGGTGGAATTATGAATGGGAGGGGGCGGAATTATGAAGGGTGGTATTGAATAGTGAGTGGAGGGGCGGTGTTATGGTGGGGCGTGGTATTAAAAGATTGGGAGCGGTATTACCATATGCAGCGTTGATACCATGACAGCGTAAATGTTTAATATTAGCGTGAAGGGGAGCGATATTACCAGTGATAAGGTGACAGAGTATTAAATATATATATAAGTGAGCGCTGTATTGTATATGGGTGGTATTTTGTAACGCAGATAGCAGCGTGGAGGGCGATATTTTATGACGGGACTGGTGTTATACAAGTAGGGGCGGTAATATATGGTTGGGATTGATATGTTGTATCGACAGTCAGCATATATACAACATCGTATAAGGGTGTTAATGCGGTATTGTAGTGTTACAAACGCGTGGAGTTGGTATTACAAAGGCGGTATATAATGTATGAAGAGAAGGCGGTATTAAAGGTTGACTACGCGGAATGGTATTACATATGCTGCGTTGTAATATATGACAGAGTATATGAAACAGTGTAATATATGACAGAGTATATGAAGCAGCGTATTTTAACTGTTGAGCCGTGGGTGGTGTCGACCATCGCTGTATAAATTCGTTTTATATATATCGACAGAAGGGAAGGACGCGTAGAGGGTGGGAGGCGTGGGTAGAGACGTGGAGAGGGATGAAGCGGCATTGTGAAGGGCCGAAAGGCCACGGGTATGACACTGTGTATGCAGGGACAGAGCGCTGTGAAATATGAAGGGCGGTGTCGACGCTGAAGCAGGGAGTATTATGTAGTGATATGTAAATGGTGGTCGAGCCAACGTAGGTAGGGAGGGGAGCTGGTCGAAGGGGAAGGTGTTGGGGAAGAGGGTGAGAGCAGAGGGGTGCGTAGTGTAGAGGGAGAAGGCTTTGGGGAAGGGAAGGCGATGGGGAAGAGGGGAGATGGAGTTTAGGGAGAGCAGGTAATGGGAAGAGAATGTTGGAGAGAGGGAGGCCGAGAGGCCGTTACAAAAATTCTGGAATAGGATCTTTGCAGGACTGCAGAGGGAGGCTGCAATTTGCAGTGTTCCAAGAACTGCAGGATTGTAGAATCTTCAGGAGCTGCAGGAGCTGCAAATGTCAGAGCTATGCAGAGAAAATAAATGCAGAATAACAGTCTAGCAATAAGTAGGAGCAGCAAAAACTATTAAAAAAACTGACTGAGCAAAGGAGAGGGAGTTACACCACAGGCAGAAATGCCAATAGTGGGACTGGCTCTGATACCATGTCAAACCAGGAGGTAACTCCTCAAATCAGAATTTGTTATTGAATGAAGAATGAACATGCATTTATACATGGAGGTGAGGCTATTGGGATTCATCTCCCAATGACTCTTGGCCTTCCTTATTTCCCAATATTATTTATTATACAAAATTAAATATCCACACCCATCCCATAGGATTAGGTGTCAACACGTTCGATCTAGAGGGCAGTGGATCCAAGGAAATTCACACACATAGCTGCACGAAGGTTAACTGAAGGTATGAACCAATGGTTTTGTAATATTAAATGTTGGTTTAATATATGAGTTGTGGATAGTGGTATGTGGGACCCGATGTATAAAGTGTCATGTTTATAGAACAAAGGAAGATTATTGTTATAAGTCGAAGTTAGATGTTGGGGGCTCGAACAATAGTCTAATGTGTGGTTAGTGAATGAAATGTAATGGTCAAGACGCTTTATAAAAAGGTCAAGAATTATACTATCGGAGGAGTTAAGTTAACCTTGGGTATTTACTTAATGAAGTGAAGCGTCGGTCTATTGTCGTAGTATAATATTTCAGAAAGGAGGGCTCAATACAATCAAAGTTTTTTGTTAGTAAAAGAACCAAGGGTATATAAAAAGGAGATATACTTCGGGTGGTTTATTTAAAACACCAAAGGCCTTATTATTTGGGGTTAATATAAGATTGGACTAAAGTATTCATTTATCAATCTCTATGAAATTGATAAGTAAATCAGAAAGAAGAAATTAAGTAGTGATATTGCCAGACTTCGGGTTGGATGTTTATTTAAATTGCCAGCTCAGGAAAAAGAAAATTGTGAGATTTCCCAGATTGTGGATTTGGTTGGACAATGAAATTTGAAATGCATTTTATACACATCTTGAGACAGAAAATGAGAGTTAAAACAAGGACTGTGGGTTTTTACCCGGCATCAAAGGAGTTCACCACTACTGGGATACATCTCCTTGGTCGAGCTTCCAATGGCTAGGCCCTATATCATTATGATCAAAATGGTGATTACAGACAATTACCATGCTCCAATGGCTTCAAAAAATGTTCCATTAGCTCCAGAACTGTCAAAAATACATATCTAGCCTCTTTCTGTTCCAAAATTGGTCAAAAATTGAAGAAGTTATAAGCCTCCCTGTCTTTGTTGCTAACCGCACCACAAATTCCCCAAAATCTAGAACCGTCCTATGAATTCGCCCTGATTTCAACTAACAGAGCGCCATTTTTATGGATTTCCATGCGAAATTTTCGGACAATTAAAATGCCCAATAATACCTAAAAAACTGAATTTTAAATGATTATAATGGGTGCATTAAAAAAAACAAATATTTAAAAATTTGGACGGCCTTCGCCACGCCTGTGGTTCCCAGGCCATGATCGCATGGTGTATAACGAGAGGGGGGGGTGGGGCTAAGCCCTAGCCCCTTACCCCAACCACCACCATCGTTAATGTTTAAATAACGTTTGTGTCACATGGTTTAACAACAAGCACCGTGGTCTGACGGTTAAGAAGTTGTATCCTTTGGAGTGAGGTTTTCAGGTTGATTCCTGCGGAGTACAATTTGGAACTTAATAAAATTTTGGTGGCCCCAGGTCTACCATGTGGTGGCCTCTGGTTGGGCCATGTGGCAGCCTATCATTGGCCACTAACCACCCAATAAAAATCCTTCAACCAGCACCAAAAAAATTCGGACAAGTGGTGTGGCCTGATTGGCCCAGCGAACCCAGTCAACCATGGCCAGCCAGCTGTATGGACTGCTGAATGGGCAACATACACAGTTTTTTTTCTTCAAAATCTTACCTGTTTGGAAAATTAATAAAACTCGTTACCAAGAGCATACGGTGTCATTTTTCTGTGAAATGAGTTGCGTCGGATTCAAAATGACGACATCTACCCGATTGTTTAGGTTCCACACCATTTTGACAACTTTCATTTTTTAGCATATTTTTTAGCACCTGATCACTCCTCCCCACTGGAAGCTTTTGCACCCCAAAAGATCACTTTCAGTTATCTAGTAGATGAGGGTACGATTCCCTAACATTTCCAATCTTGATCCATTTAGCTTTTCTTGGATTTGTTCCTTTGAGCCCCACATAAAAGTACTCCACATTCCCTCGCTTTGAATTTTTTGTTCTTCTATCAAGAATGGTGCCTTTTTTTAGTTAATCAAGGTATTCAAGAGAAAAATCCTCAACGGAAGGAATCTGAACATTTTCTCCTTGATCTTCAATCAAAGGCGGCTCATACAACCTTAAGTTCTCAACATTAACAACACTATAAACTTGCATATATGAAGGCAAATCCAACCTAAAGACATTATCACCAATATTTTCTAAAATTATGAACGGACCATATCGAATTGGTTTGAATTTGTTGCCTTCTCCTTGAAGCCTTTCATTGCTAATGTGAATCCAAACTTCATCACCAAATTGGAAATTGTGATCTACAAGATTCTTATCGTGCCTTGTTTTGTACTTGACATGGCTCTGTTCCAACTATTTTTGAACTACTTGATGTACCAATTGGATTTTTTAAATGAACCTTTTAGCTTTGTCTATGTCACTATGACCATCAACAGCAACATCCTTTCCAAAAATCAATCCAAAGGAGATTTAGGTATATATACCAAACATGCCTCAAATGGTGATGTTTGAGTTGAAGAGCGCTTGGCTCGGTTGTAAGCATGCTAAATATAATGTAAGTTTTCATCCCACAACTTAGGATGCTTGGTTCGATAACAGTGAAGAAGATGTATCACGGTCTTGTTCACCGCCTCTGTTTGACCATCTATTTGCAGATGAAATGTTGTACTATTTTTCAATTTGGTGTCCATGAATCCCCATAATCTTGACCAAAAATTCCCAACAAAGTGTGAATCTCAATCACTAACAATGGATGTGGGAAATCCAAAATGCACCCATACATTCTAAAAGAATAACTGGGAATTTATTTTTCGGTTATAATTTTCATTTTATATGGCATCAAAATATACATTTTGGTGAATCTATCCACACCTACAAAAAGATAATCATGATTCCTTTTTAACAGAGGAAGACCTCCAACAAAGTCCATAGAAACAATTTCCCATGGAAGATAAGGTACTGGAAGTGGTGTGTACAATCCTAACTTTTTATTGTTAGGATTACTAAAAACACATAATGAACAACCTCTAATAAAATGTAACGTACTTTCAAGCATACTAGACCAATAACAATACCTTTGTAGATGTGCCACCATCTTACTTACACCGAATTACCAACAATAAGAGAAGTATGTGCCTCTCTTATAATGTTCACTCTTTCTCCCTGTGGAATACAAATCTTACCAAGATGGTTCAACACGTTATCATGCATATGATTATCCAATTCCTCTACTTGGTTCCCTTGACATAAAGTTGCATATACATCTGGAAAATCACTGTCAAAAGCATATTGTTCAACATAGCTATTATCAAAAAATAATTATGCTTAATAATAGTAGCAACACTAATAATAGTCCTAGAAATCATGTTAGAAAATTTGTTATAGATACCTTTTTTATACCTTTTCACCAAATGGAATTTTTGAAGAAAACCCATCCATCGAAAGTTCCTTGATTATTGCAACTTTGTTTTTGATTGCAAGTGTTGCAACGGTTGATGATCAATGTGAATGATTGTTTCATTACCCATCAAGTAGTGTTTCCACTTTTTCACACTTTACACCAATGCATACAACTTTTTATCATATGTAGTATAATTAATCACTGCACCATTAAATGTTTCTGAATGTAAACAGATGGGCTTACCACGTTGGATGAGGACCACACCCATGGCATAGTCACTAGCATCAGTATGAATCTCAAATGACTATCTCAAGTATGGAAGTGAAATACTGGAGTTGAAATGGTCTTTTTCTTTCAATGCATCAAATTCCTTTTGTTTTTTACCTCCCCACTGGAAGACCTGCTTCACACTTGTCAATGTATGTAATGGAGCTGCGATAGAAGAGAAATTAGTAATAAACTTCCTCCAATATTGGGCTGCTCCCAAAAAAATTCTTACCTTTGCAACTGTTTTGGGCTTTGGCTATTTCAAAATGGCATCAACCTTGGATGGATCTATTTTCAATTCACCTCCTCCAACAAAATGACCCAAATACACTAAAGAAGTTTTTCCAAACTCACACTTTGACATCTTTAAAAACAATTGTTCTTTATTCAACACATCAAGTACCCTTTTGACATTCATGACATGTTCTTCATGATATTTACTAAAAATAAAGATGTCATCTAAGTATACTATCACAAAATCATCTAGAAATTTCCTTAATACATCATTCATCACAGACATAAAGGTAGTCGGAGCATTGCAAAGACTAAAAGGCATAACTATCCATTCAAACAAACCTTGTTTCATTTTGAATGGTGTCTTCCATATGTCACCTTCAACAATTATAATTTGATGATATGCACTTATTAAGTCCAAATTAGTAAAATATTTTTCATCTTTCAATTAATCAAGTAAATCATCAATTCTAGGAAGGCGGTAACGGTTCTTTACCATAATTTTGTTCAATGCACATAAGTCCACACACATGTGCCATCATTCTATCCTTATTTGGTACCAACACAATAGGTGACCCACACGACGAAGTACTTGGTCTGATGATACCTTTTTCCAACAACTCTTTAATTTTCTTTTTAATTTATGCACTTTCAATCACTAAAATCCTGTACATGCCAATATTAGAAAGAGGAAAATCTTGCTAAAATTGTATTTCATGTTTGATTCCCCTCTTGGGATTCAATCCCTTTGGCTCCTAAAACATCTCATAATATTCGTTAACAACATGTTGTAGTGGATACAACAAATGGCGATTCACTGGTAGAACCTAGAATCTCTGCCTGCGCTTCATCTTGAAGGGGGGCGGGGGATTTAGCAGGTTGTTCCTTTCACCCCCATGGGTCCCACTACTCTCATCTCTGGGAGTCCATCTCACAAAATTTCATCCTCGTGCTCTACGGGAAGATTTTCGGTAAATATGCCCCTTGCATGTCCAGTAGGGATATGGAAACAGTAAACCAAGTAGCCAACTAGTTCCCCATTACAAAGAGTACTTTTATCAAGGTTTCCAGATCATTCAAGGCTTCGCACACACTACCCAAGTATGTCACTGATAAAATACTCGTAGAAGAGGTCTACTACCAATTGTCAAGCGGGTTGTCCAAAGTCCTCGGTAAAGGAAAAAGAAGCCATGGCCAACCCTCCTGCTTACTATCAGTGCCTACACTATTAAGGACTTCAAAGAAGTAGAAGCAAACGCAGAGGACGCCAAAGGTTTTCACTTCATAACCTTCACCCATATATCTATGATCCTAAAATGTTCATCCCTACACACTGCAAACAGACCAAGTTCATTTGGAAATACCAACACACATAATTCCCTATCGTGGAACAAGTTAAAAATTGGTACAACAAAGAGAGGGAAGTCGCACCTGAGGAATCAGCCAACCTGAGTGGGGATCAAGGGGGTCAGGATGACCAGAATTTATAAGAGAGGGTTGACATGTTGAAAATAAAGGACCTGGTAGGGGTAGCTTCATCTTCCAAACCTAAAATGCCAAAGAATACTACAGGAAGTGATCCCCCTAAAGATCAATAGGAAAGAAGAGAAAAAGAGGCCAAGGCACAGAAAGAGGCTGAGAAGAAGCTTAGAGAGGAAGAAATCAAAAGGAACCAAGATACCCTCACATGACAACAAGAAGAAGATAAATGAAAGAAGCAGGCTGAAGAATAGCAGAAAAACAACAGAAAGAGGAACAAAAGAAAAATCAGGCAGAAGAGGTCTGCAAGAAGAAGGAGGAAGAAGAACGCAAGAAAAGGGCAGAAGAAAAATGACAGAAGACAGAGGTCAAGTGTAGGTTGAAGTAAGAACATGATAAAGAAGAGGTCGAAAGAAGGAGAAAGGAAGAAGAAACTCAGAAATTACAGGAAGGCTCTTCCAAGGAAGCAGAGGGGAGCAAGACACCCCTCTCGAAGATTGGGGAACAGACATATCTGGCCCATATTGAGGTACCCCCAACAACTCCCATAACGGGTGTACACCTCCCACTCTCGAAACTTGGTGCCCCAAAAGAATATTAAGATGATGTATTAGACCTGAAAAGACTGTCTTATGACCAGTTCACACATAATATTAGAAAGGAGAAGAGAAAGTGCCTTGCATGGAACCCAGTCGAGCCCCTCGTAGTGATCACAGAAAAATACATAGTCTTGGACACTAGGACTAATCCCATCATGATAGAATAAGCAGGGACTGATTTCATAGTAGCTACAGAGGAGAATGTCAACAGGATCAGTAGAGAGATCTTGTCCCTGCAAAACAGACTCCAGGCTTCTGAGCAAAAGGTAGCTCAGGTTGAAAATCAAAAGAAGGTACTGGAAGTAGAAAATAAAAGGCTCCAATTCACAACCACCTAGGCCAATGGGTTACCAATCACCATTCAAGGGGAGTTGGTTACTTTGGAGGTTTCTATGAAGTAGGTATATCAGGAGATGTTCGCTATAAAGCAGATTGTTTCCCTGCTACTAAGGGCTCAGGAAGAGACCAAGAAGAAGACTGCACAACTAAAAGAATCCTCCGCTGCACTATACAGTATGGTTAAATGGTCCTAAAAGTATCCATAGGCTCCTGACACCCTACGTAAGAAGGATTGGATCTTCACGCAGAACGAAAAAGTACAAATACAAATGAAAATAAAATCCAAGGATAAGATTGCAAAGGATGTGGAAAAGCTAATATCTGCCTATGAACACCTGATCAGTGGCATCAATTCGATGGTGGAGGTACATCACATCCCTTCCTTGGGAGCATTGGACACTCAGAATACAAGGAGGAGGTGACCCAACACATTCAAGCATTTTTGGAACCCATCAAGCAAGCAGTTGTTTCCCAGGACCTTCCAGCCTTAAAAGAAAACATTGATTAGTTCATCATCACACCAGTCTAGATCTATACCAAGCTAGCCTCCCTATCCAATAAAACCTCTATAAAGAGGATCACTTTGATTCCAAAAGCTCTTGAGTGTTTTCAGAGGTTAGGAGAAGACACACCCTAGGTCACTCCAATGGCCATAGACTATCAGGCCTGGCAGACTTATCTCAGGGAACAGAAATAGATAGAAGTCTCAGGCCTTTCCATCACACAACTTCTCCCTTGACAAGGAATAATTTTATAGGTTGTAGGTCGCAAACAGAATCCAGTTGTAGGTCACAAACAGGATCGAGTTGCAGGTGTCTCCTCAACTTAGTGTTCCTAAATTGATGTCATAAATTGTCAACCAGGGCTAGTAAACTGTTGAAGTGAAGTGCACCATATGTGCCTAGGTATCTTCTTCCTACTTCGTTTTTCTTAGTGTTTTTCTAGTGTTTTTGGTTTTGTGTTTTTATTCTAAGGGGAAAAGAACTGAATTGCTAGCAAAGAGAAGTTACTGATCACACTAAAACAGAATAAAGTCTACTCTGAACTATGAATGGAACCTAAGAACAAGAAATGCTAATCCACAGATTGTAAAGCTGATAAGAAAAGTAACTCATAACATTAAATTCATTCCAATTCATTTCATTAGAGGTATTTTGGAACAAACTGAGAAAAGGATTAGTTTATGTAATGAGGTTCTCTTTAGTAAACAACAACTTAAAATATCACAGAGAAAATCTCATCCGTTGTTAGAAATTTGTTAGAACATTTTGAGAAAAGATTATCTGCAACATAGTAAGGAAACCTATGCTAACATAACTTATGACACTAGAATTAACTCATTATGCAACTCAAAATGTTACTATTAAGCCTCGTTCGATGGTTAGAGATCTCTTGGAACAACTTGGGAAAAAGGCTGTTTGTAAAATTATGAGAAATTGCAGAACAGTCAAGAGCTCAAAATGATATAACTAATTCTTGTTCATATGATAATGATGTGTTAGAGGAAGTTAAGAACAAGAGCATCTTATAAAATAATGAGGGTCTTTTAAGTCTAATTAGCAGGACTGAAATACAATTAACTAATAGAACTAAAATGCAGTGAACAGAACTGAACTAAAATGCAATTAACTCAAGAGTACTACAGCTATATCTCATTCACGCATTAGTGATATATTGGAACAACTCATGAGAACAATATTGACTATAATATTCAATGTAATTAAATGACATACGTATGATGCAAGAGAATAAACTCAGAAAACCGCCTAAGTTAAGAACAAAACAGAGTTAAAGGTCACTTATCTAGAAAATATGCACAAAGCCTTTCGGACAGTAGGGGCCCTCTACCATCAGATTAGCACACGAATCCTTTACTCCTTAAAGTTTCTTCAGGTCATGCATCAAATTTATACTTCTTTCATTAAAGGAAAAAACGCTCAGAAACAGAGTATCACAGTCTTTGAGAACTAACAACAAAACATCAACTAATTGTTTTTCGGTTCACCGAGTTATTTTTATATGCAAATACATAAATGTCATTGAGTAGAAATAGGAATAGGTGTCTTTTATAATCAAAATCCAACTAGAACTCCTATTGAGGACTTATATTTTGCTGAAGACATCTGCAGATTCCTTGTCCTTGTAGAAGTCTGCTTCTTGGTTTTGACTTAGTCCACGTGCATAACCACTTTCAGATTTTTGCTCACCCTTCATGGAGGACAAGGAATGATGTAGGAGAGTTCTGGAATTTAACCATATGCGTCTTTCCCTTAAATGACACCTATAACCTATGTAAACATAAATATGGCTACAGAATATGTGACTAGCCACATAATGACTGCATTCTGTAGCTAAGTCTGCTCAAAAATCACTATGACAACAAAACCACAAAAGTATAACAAGTCAGCCATTGCATGCATTCTTAAAGTGATCTTAATCATTCCTATTGATATTTTAAGCCTATAGATAATAAAGGACAAATGGAATGGAGTGAAATTTGATGAAAGGAAAGGACATTTTTAGGGCTCAACATACCCCCACTGCAAAACTTTTGCATGTCCTCATGCAATCAATCCATGTATTCTGAAACTTCAGCCAAGACATCTAGCTTCCTTTTTCTAATTTTCTTGGTGTTCAATGGCATCCTAGGCTTCCTTATGACCAATTTGAACCTCAGATTTATAAGTGCCCTATTCAACTTCTTGTTTTTCTTCTTCAGTTTCTCACTAGCCTTGTACAATTTTTCCATTTGCAGAGAGAGAGTTGTGTTCATGTCACTTTTCAGTTTGACTTGTTCCCTTAAAATTTTGTTTTCATTTTTTATATGCCTATTGAGTACTTCCAATTCATATTTGTCTCTTCTCATCACTTCAATTGAATATTTTTGTGGGCTAGGAGTTCTTTCTCTATTTTCTGAGGCTCTTTTTTCTAATGATTCAACATAATTATAGATCTGTTGTTGGGCTGGGTCTACCTCCTGAGTTCCTTTATCAATATTTTCTTCGTACTGGTACTCAGGAGATCTATCAATTGGCGTCTCTTCATCTTCAATATCTATGATTCATGTTTTTTTAACTCCTGTCTTCTTCAAAATGCCTTTAAGCCTATGACTTCTTCTCAGTTTAGATGGTCCCTCACCTCTCTTCTTAGCATCCTTTCTTATTATCTTTTCCTTTTTGAGCTATTTCTTGATTTTGGCTAATTTTTCAGAGATAATCTCCTCACTGTCTTCTTGTATTGTTTTATCAGTTTTAATTTCAACAGATTTGGCAATTTTTCCTCTCCTGCTTCTTCTTACAAGTTTTCCTTCAGACATAGTTTCTTTAGGTTCTTCAAAATGATTTCTCAAGAGGAAATCATCCCAACTGTCTCCTAACTTTTTCAAATGATGCTCAATTAGAATTTTAACTAGGCCATGATGATATAAGGTGGTTTCCAAGAACTGAATCCTTTTTTGAACATTAAAAACCATCCTCTTTAGGCTTTGGAGAAAGAAAAAGGGTAAATTTATCTCTTCATCTAGGAAATTCATCATAAGCCGAATGTGATAAACATATAGGGTTCCAAATCTTCCTTCACAGGTTATAAAATTTTGTAGAATTAGCAACATATTTCGCCATTTATTTTTCAAGGCTGAACTAGGAATGCCTTTCTTGAAAACTGAAATATCCATACCTGGTGTTTTTAGCATCTGTCTCCATGCTTCATTGTGAAATTCTTTGTTTTTAAACCATCGTTCACCTTGCTTTGGAAACTTTGTTGCTTCTTCTATGAAGGATTTTGTGATAATGAACATGACATCACCTATTTCAACTTCTGACCTGTTGAATGACCGGGCAAATGACTTGGTGACCTCCTTGTGAAATCCATTGAACTTCTTTAAAAAATTTAGCCATCCAACCTGCTGTAACATCTCTTTAATCTGTGGGTAACCTTCTAGATATTTGGTTCCGACCGGCTCGGACCTTACAATAAGTCCCATGGCTTCTTTTCCTCAACTTCAATTTACTGCTCTGTTACTGCTCTCCTCTCTGAGGTAAAAATGGTTGTAGAGGGTTGTTTCACCCTAAATATGACTTCTCTGTTTCTGCAGACAGGAATTGGCTACAGAAAAATGACATGAAGTGGATATGGGATGAGTGAGATACGGTGAGAGTAAATCATACGAATGATTGAGTTTGAAATTTTTCATGGAGTAAAAGACCACGGAGAAATCTCATGAGGATTTCAAAATCATCAATGAATATTTTGGGTTAGTGACGTGAAGTACTGACCATTAACTTTTAATAAATGATGATTTGATATCGAGCGGAATGGAAGGGATTTTTCCAAGGATTTTATGATAGGCTTGATCAATACGAATAATCAAAATAACTTTATGACACATACATATGACTTAACCATACTATATCTTTCATAATCTACTATCATAATAATTTCACATAATTTTACCTTAGCCTTTCTTTTGATTTTTGTTGTTTTAATATGCTTTGTCTTTCCTTTGAAAATTATTGATCTTTCAGTCTTCATAATCCTTTTGATTTTTCTTGTTGAAGTAGGTGTGCAAGATCAATTTGCTGTTGAACAAGTGGTTTCTGAATGGTTGGCTGCAGAATATATGGCTGCAGAATGTATGGCTGTAGAATGTACCTATAAAAGCTTTGAGACATGGAATGAAATGATTTGAATATGGATGGAATGAAGTATGAAAAAAATGGATCATGAAATATAGTGGAATGAAGCATGAATGAAGTGAAATATGATGGAATGAAGTGGATTGAAATATGAAAAGTGGCCTGCAACTTATGATTTATAATACTCAATGCAGAAAAAGATCAATTTTGAAAATCTGAAATGAAGTGAGATGAATCATGAAATGGAGTGAATGAGGTATGGATGAATGGAGTGAATGAAATATGGATGAAGTGAGATATGATGGAGTGAAATGGATCATAAGTGGAATGTGATATGTAAAATGAGCCTGCACTTATGATTTTATGCTAGTTGTTTGCAGGAAAAAGGACAGTTTTGAAAAGCTAAAGTGTCAGAAGGATTCTGATTTTCACCTTATCTTTTCTGTATAAACATGCTAATCAATGATTAGTTTTCATGTTTATACTTTATTATTATTATATTTTATTTTATTTTTTATTTTTATTTTTTTATTTTTTATTTTTTTTAAGCATCTGATTTCAGAAAATACAATTAAGTTGATGAAGAAGAAGGAATCTTCTTCATTAACTTCACATCACTGTTCTCCTGGAATATCTTGACAAATTCTTCTCTTGAAAGTGGCTTGTGATACAGTTTCAATTTATGACAATTTACAAGAAAACTCACCTTATCTTCATCTATTGTCCTGATTTTTATCGCTCCATTGTCAAAAAATTTCACAATTTCATATGGCCCAAGCCAATGTGTTTGGAATTTACCTTGAAAATATTTGAACTTTGAATCAAACAAGAGGGCCCAGTCACCTTCTTTGAATTTCTTTTCCTTAATGTACTTATCATGCCATCTAGTCCTTTGTTGTTGGACTATATTTTTTTTTTGGATTGCATCCTGTCTGATCTCATCCAATTCATTAATCTGCTCCAATCTGAGCTTTTGTGCTTCTGTTAGATCAAGTCCTAGCTGGACTGCCATTTTAAAAGTTTGAATCTAAAACTCTATGGGAAACAAGACTTATTTTCCATAAACAAGTTCATAAGGGGTATGACCTGTTGTTCTTCTCCATGTAGTTCTATAGGCCCACAAGGCTTCAGGAAGCCTGTCTGCCCAATCTCTTCTATGTAAATGAACAGTCTTTGGTAGGATCCCTTCAATGACCTTATTAGTAGATTCCACTTGGCCATTTGCTTGTGGATGATAGGGAGTAGATTTTCTGTGTCTGATTTTGTACCTCTCCACCATTTTTTCGACTAGCCTTGATGTGAATTGAGCTCCTTGATCTGTAACAATTTCTCTTGGGACACAAAAACGAGTAAAAATATCCTCAAAAATAAAATTAACTACAGATGCTTCAGTAGCAGAAAGTAATGGCTTGGCCTCTACCCATTTGGTAACATAATCAGTGCAAAATAATATATATTTATTTTGTCTTGATGGAGGACTAATAGGTCCTACAAAATCTAAATCCCATTTCTCAAAAGGTTCAATATGTACCTGAGGCTGCAATGGCATCTCACCTGAAGGAGAAGGTTTCCCTACCCTTTGGAAACTGTCACACCTTTTGACATACTCTTTAGCATCTTTAAAAAGGGATGGCCAATAATATCCTAAATGAAGGATCTTATAAGTTGTTCTTTTATCAGCAAAGTGTCCGCCACAAGGTTCATCATGACATGCCTTGAGGATCTCAGGCATCTCATCTTCCTGAACACATCTCCTAATGATAAAATCTGGACCTGTTTTGTATAACTCATTAGCAACCCATGAATATTTTGCACTGTCATAAATTATCTTTCTTTTGTCTCTTGCATTCATTATTGAAGGAAATTTCCCTGAAACTAAATAATTAGCAATGTCAGCAAACCAAGGATTTTGAGTAGAAATTGCAAAAAGATATTCATCAGGGAATTGATCTTCAACTGGAGTATGGTCTTTGATGTTTTGGAGTTTAGATAGGAAATCAGCTACTGTGTTTTGTTTCCCAGGCCTATCTAGAATGGTAATGTTGAATTCCTGTAAAAGAAATAACCATCTTACGACTCTGCCATTAGTAATTGATTTGTTCATTATATATTTAATTGTAGAGTGATCTGTGTGAACAAAAGTTTCATAGCCTGTTATATAGTGTCTGAATTTATTTATGGCATGAACAAAAACTAAGAACTCTTTTTCAGTTACAGTATAGTTTAACTCTGATGGAGTCAAATTTTTACTGGTATAGTAGATAGCATAAGGAATCAGGTCTTTTTGTCCCAATACTTCTCCTAGAGCTGTATCTGAGGCATCTGTTGAAATATGAAAAGGTAATTTCCAGTTAGGTCCCCTTAAAATAGGTGCTTCAAAGATTTTTGTTTTCAGGGTCTCAAAGGCTAACTGGCAATCAAGATTCCACTTGAATTCACAGTCCTTGGTGAGTAATTTGAAAAGTGGAGATGCTATCTTGGTGAAGTTTTCTATAAACCTTCGATAATATCCTGTAAATCCTAGAAAACTCCTAACATATTTTTGACAACTTGGAATAGATAAGTTAGAGATGACTTCAACTTTTGACTCATCAAATCTAATCCCATCCCCTGAAATGTGATGTCCTAAAACAATTCCTTCAGTAAACATCATAAAACACTTCTCATGACTAAGTGAAAGATTTGCTTCTTTACATCTTTTTAAAACTTTTTCCAAGTTTGCTAAGGCTTCTTCAAATGTGTTTCCATAAACTGTGAAATCATCCATATATACCTCTACACAATCATGTATTAGATTTGAAAAAATTCCTAATACTGCCCTTTGGAATGTTGCAGGTGCATTGCATAATCCAAATGGCAATACTCGGTAAGCATAGGTACCCCAAGGACAGGTAAATGTGGTTTTGTCTTGATCTTCAAGTGCTACTTGGATTTGGTTGTAACCACTAAACCCATCTAGGAATGAGAAGTACTTTTTTCCAACTAATGTATCTAACACTTGATCTATGAAAGGTAAGGGAAAATGGTCTTTAAGAGTAGCTTTGTTTAGTTCTCGGTAGTCAATACATACCCTCCATTTACCATTTTTCTTTGGCACAATTACCAAAGGAGAAACCCACTGACTATCTGAAATATGATAGATAAAGTTGACATTTAACAATTTTTGCAATTCTTCTTTAACAATCTCCCTAAGATTTGGATTCATCCGTCTTTGAGGTTGTCTGATTGGTTTACAATTTTTCTCTATGTAGATGTGATGAGTGCAAGTCTTGGGGCTTATCCCTTTCATATCAGTGTACTCCCATGCATATGCAGAAAAATGTCTCTGTAAAATTTTGACTAGCTCTTCTTGTTGAGATTTTTCTAGGTTCTTATTTATGTTTAAAGTTTTGCCTGGAAATATCTCAATTGTAGAGCTGCCAAATTTATCCATGGAATAGAGAGACATCTGCCTTGATGAAAAAAACTCAATGCTGGATTCTTCTTGAAATTGTTCATGTTTATGTTCCGAAGAGGATTCAAAGTTTTCTAAAGTATTCAGAATTTGACTATCTTCACTAATTTCTGAAATTGTGAAGAGAGGTTGTAAGTCTTCTTCATCCTCTATCCATTGAGTATCATCTAAATCTGTAATTGTCCTTGCTGGAGGATACAAAGTGAATTTCTTAGTTGAATTACCATCAGAGATGTACATATCACCGGATCTACAACTAATGAAAGCATCAACTGTAGCTAACCAAGGTCTTCCTAATATAATAGGATGCCCTCCTAGATTATTTTTAGGAGTTAGGATCATAAAATCCACAGGATACTCCCAAGAATCTAGGGACACTGGAATGTCTTCTATTACCCCATCAGGTTTGATCACAGATCTTTCTTCTAATTGTAATAATGTGGGTGTAAAAAGAAGATTAGGAATTTTTAGTTTATCCATGATTTGTCTACTCATGATATTGATTGCTGCTCCTAAATCAATAAGTGTGTTTTGGATCTCAGTTCCATTGATGTGTATTTTAACAACTGGATTTCCTGGGTCTAGATACTTTGGAATAGCAATATTACCCATCATGATGTCTGCTATTTTTCCTGCCAGTTAAATTTTCTTTGTCTCTTTTATTCTTTTTCCTGTTTTTTTCATGCTCAACTCCTTTATTGTCTTTGCTAAGATTGGAATTTCCTTGATAGCTTGTAATAATGGGATCTTAATACAAACATTCCTTAGCTCATCTAGGAAATCATAATTAGGCACCATAATTTGTTTTTCTACACCCTTATCAATTTGTAATCTTTCTGGAAAGGGAGGTGTAGAAGTGAATGTTGATGGCTGCTCTAACATAGGAGTTGAAATTATTGGTTCTTTTTTTTTTTTTTTTTCAATATTTGAGTCTTGAAAGGATGTGTTCTCTTCAATACTTTTATTTACCCGTAGAGAATCTTCCTCAGAGTTATTTTTCTCTTGTATGATTACAGAAGGTTTCTTCTTTTCAAGTATTCTTCCAGACCTAAGTTGAACATCATTAAGGTCTAAAGGAGTAATCAAATAGGTTGGGAATTGTTGGCCTTCTATCATGTATGTGTTCTGAGGATTTTTATTGTTGGGGTTTGGTATGGGTTGGGCAGGTAACTGATTTGCTTTCAGAGGAAATGGTAATGGAAGTGGTGGATTTTGATGTTGTGGATTTTGTTGAGGATTTTGTTGAGGACAGAAATTTGGATATGGTGGATAATACTGAGAGTATCTTCCATAGGGATTTTGTGCTCCTTGTGCCCAAGTTTGAGATTGATTTTGGAATTAGGGCTAAGGTTGCTGCCAAGAATTCCAATTTGGTGGGGGTTGATTATACAACTGATCACGAAATCCTTGTGTTTGAGGTCCTTGCCAAGGCCTCCTAGAGACAAAATTGAGAGATTCTGTGGAATTTTTAGGGGTTTCTTCTTGAAAGACAGCTTTAAGACCAGGAAGTGAAGGAAAAATCTTGGTCTCATATTTTTCTGAAAAAATTACACAAGTCTCTACTATTGTTGCATCCAAAGGGCATTCTCTCAAGGCATGCTTCTTTCTACATTTGGGATAAAAGATTGCTAAGGCATCAAATTCAGCTTTTTTCTTGTTTTGTAACTTAAGGGTGTCTATTTGTTCACTAAGAATCTCTAAAATGTTAGATTTGAATTCATAAAGCATATGTCCTATTTCTGCCCTACTTACTGTCCCAGAAGTAGACTTACTTTCCCTTGCAAGAGCAGGGTCTCTTGGTCCTTTTACAGTTTTAGATTTCCCTCTTGAAAGGTTGACACATAATTCAGCTATTTCAGGTAACGTGAGCTGAGATATATCCCCTTTTCCCATCATATTAAGGATATCTAGCCATTCATCCCTAATTGTCTTCAACAAGAGAGCTTTCAAAGTATCTTGGTCTAGGCTTTCCATTTTTGCTCTCTTGATGTTATAGTTAAATCTTTCCAACAAATCTTCCATATTTTCATCCTCTTTCTGTATCATTTTGAACACTTCCTCCTTATGGTTTATTGGCATACATTGATCCAAATACCTCTCTAGAAATGCTTGTTTCATATCTTCCCATGTCCTAATAGAACTATTGATTAAACTCATAAACCATTTTACTGCTGCTCCTTTCAATGTTGAAGGGAATAGTTTAAGTTTTGGGGCATCTTGTAAGTAATCATAGGTTGTACGTAGGACTTCAAATTCAAATAGGAAGGTTTCAAGATCTTCACTTTTGAGTCCATAAAAGTTTGGAAGGACAGAGGGTGAAATATTTTTCATAGTTGCATTGGTTTCTTCATTTATTATAGGGAACCCAAAAGAGCTTCCCATCTCCTTTCTACCTCTTCCTCTGCCTCCTTCTTCACCTCTACCTCCTTCTCCTTCTGCACCTCTACCTCCTTCTCCTCTACCTCTACCTCTACCTCCTACAAATAGTGTATGTTCTCCATCAAAGACTCCTCCTCCTCGTTCTTCTGCCATGGTTGATTCTTCTGTGGAAGTGAAAAAGTTTATGTCTCCACTAGGGGTCCTTGGATCTTCTTCTATGACAGGTTCAGTAGATGAAGTTAGAGATCTCTCTGATGGAATATCTGATCTTAAGTATTCTGGAAGTCTATGACCAGTATAGTATGGAATGTAGGTTTGAGTTGGAGGTGTGCTGCCTCTTTGTCTTGGTGGAACGAGTGGTGTTCTGGGAATCAAGCTTTTTCTTCTTATAAATCTACCCCTTGAGTCTCTTTCTCTACGCATATCATTGTTTTGGGAGGTAGGAAATAAGGCTACCTAGTTACACTTCGCCAGCAACGATGCCAAAATTTATAGTCAATTTAGTGTTCCTAAATTGATAACATAAATTGTCGACCAGGGCTAGTAAATTGTTGAAGTGAAGTGCACCATATGTGCCTAAGTATCCTCTTCCTACTTCGTTGTGTTCAATGTTTTTCTAATGTATTTGGTTTTGTGTTTTTATAATAAGGGGAAAAGAACTAAATTGCTAGCAAAGAGAAGTTACTGATCACACTAAAACAGAATAAAATCTACTCTAAACTATGAATGGCACCTAAGAACAAAAAATGCTAATCCACAGATTGTAAAGTTGATAAGAAAAGTAACTCATAACATTAAACTCAGTCCAATTCATTTCATTAGAGGTATGTTAGAACAAACTAAGAAAAGGATTAGTTTGATGCAATGAGGTTCTCTTTAGTAAACAACAACTTAAAATATCACAGAGAAAATCTCATCCGTTGTTATAAATTTGTTGGAACATTTTGAGAAAAGATTATCTGAAACATAGTAAGGAACCCTATGCTAACATAACTTATGAAACTAGAATTAACCCATTATGCAACTCAAAATTTTACTATTAAGCCTCATTCAAAGGTTAGAGATCTCTTGGAACAACTTGGGAAAAAGGCTGTTTGTAAAATTATGAGAAATTTCAGAATAGTCAGGAGCTCAAAATGATATAACTAATTCTTGTTCATATGATAATGATGTGTTATAAGAAGTTAAGAACAAGAGCAGCTTATAAAAAAATGAGGGTCTTTTAAGTCTAATTAGCAGGACTGAAATACAATTAACTAATAGAACTGAAATGCAGTGAACAGAACTGAACTAAAATGCAATTAACTCAAGAGTACTACAGCTATATCTCATTCACGCATTAGTTATATATTGGAACAAATCATGAGAACAATATTGACTGTAATATTCAATGTAAGTAAATGACATACGCATGATGCAAGAGAATAAACTCAGAAAAATGCCTAAGTTAAGAACAAAACAGAGTTAAAGGTCACTTATCTAGAAAATATGCACAAAGCCTTTCGGACAGTAGGGGCCCTCTACCATCAGATTAGCACACGAATCCTTAACTCCTTAAATTTGCTTCAGGTCATGCATCAAAGTTATACTTCTTTCATTAAAGGAAAAAAACTCAGAAACATAATATCACAGTTTTTGATAACTAACAACAAAACATCAACTAACTGTTTCTCGGTTCACCGAGTTATTTTTATATGCAAATACATAACTGTCATTGAGTAGAAATAGGCATAGGTGTCTTTTATAATCAAAATCGAACTAGAACTCCTGTTGAGGACTCATATTTTGCTGAAGACATCTGTAGAGTCCTTGTCCTTGTAGAAGTCTGCTTCTTGGTTTTGGCTTAGTCCACGTGCATAACTAATTTCAGATTTTTTCTCAACCTTCGTGGAGGACAAGGAATGATGTAGAAGAGTTCTGGAATTTAACCATATGCATCTTTCCCTTAAATGACACCTGTAACCTATGTAAACATAAATATGGCTACAGAATATGTGACTAGCTACAGAATGACTGCATTCTGTAGCTAAGTCTGCTCAAAAATCACTATGACAACAAAACCACAAAAGTATAATAAGTCAGTCATTGCATGCATTCTTAAAGTGATCTTAATCATTCCTATTGATCTTTTAAGCCTATAGCTAATAAAGGACAAATGGAATGGAGTGAAATTTGATGAAAGGAAAGGACATTTTTAGGGCTCAACAATAGGTCGCAAATAGGACCCAAGTCGCAGGTCGTAACATCACCTGGGTCATAGGCCATGCCAATAGTCAAGAAGCTAAAAGGACAAGGCCACCCAAAGGTCACTTTTGGTTCTATAAGTACTCCGTCCTGGGACAATGTAAAGGACCTTTTTTGGACCCCATAAGGAGAATAGATAATTGTATTGCATTGAATTCATGATTCTGAGAATGAATACAAACCACTGTGTTAACACTGGAAAATCATACAAGCAGAATACTACATTATTTAATGTCATGAAGAAGGACTTACAAGGCTAAAAGACATTAGAGACTCTGGAAAGTATTTAAAAATCTCGAATGTCTGAGGAAAAATAAAATTTGAGAAATTCATAAATGCTTTTGCGCACATAATCCTTCGATAAGAGTGCCTTTGCAAGCCTTTTAACCCGAAATGAGAGAAATCCTGGGATTGGCGAAAGTCATTTTCCGGGACCACAAAAAGCACACTCCAAGACAGTGATTTCACACTTGAAGCCACATAAGGACAACCATCAAAGCCTCCTTAAACATCAAGGGAGCACACAATGGAATATTTTTGGCACACAATGGAATCATCCCCCTCTCTTGGGTTACCATCCAAAATGTACCAAGAGAGGGAAGGATGATTTGATTTCTCCTATATAAGACCACCAAGAGATGAAGAACATTGTTATGCTAGCCAGAATTTCCCCAAGAAATATCAGCAGTGTGTGATCTGGAGCTGAGATAGAGGGGACTCAATTGTTGGCCATCCAACAAGTTCAGTACACCACAGTAGAGAGAGGGAGACTTTGCACTGAGGCAAGCTGGGAAAGAAAGATATCCTTGCATCGGGACTTAGAACCCAAGTTCTAAGGGCCCTTTGGAAAGAGGGTTAAAGTTTCATCCTCATTTCCTACCAACACTCAATAAGAGGGGCCAAAAGAGCCACCGTTTGGATTATTGAAGTTGTTTGACTCTATTTAGAGCTTTTATTTATTTGTTTTAGCTTTTAGTTTAGTTTTAGTTTAAATATGCATGCTATTTATCTATCTAGTATGTTTATGATTTTAGCATGTTCCACTAACTTTCTTGACTCCACTTCTTTTTCTGCTTGTGACCAATAATTTAAGAGGGTAAACCACACGCCTTAAGTTGGTCTGATTTCATACATGCGTGCACCAAACACACTAACACACAATGTTTTGACTCGAATATTGGATCTGATGAAAACTCATGTGTGTTAGCATTATGAATATTATGTCTTTATGTATTTTCTATATTTTATAATTGACTAGTCTGTAGTTTTCTCTTTATATATAATTTGTATGTTTAAGCTCTTTGGATGTGTCAATTGTATGTGGATGTTATGATCAGGGATTTTTTAATAACTTTTTTAATGATATCATTTCAATATTTTGGAAAACTCGTAAGGAATTGAAGGGTGTTTCAACCATAGAGAATTGTTTCTTTTATGGTCAAGCAAGCTTCTTTATGAGATTGACCCTAATGATATCTTGCTAACAACATTTCCTTTGGCTGCATGCTTTGAATCTTGTTTTTCTATTTATAATGCTTCATTTTGTTGAAGATTGCAACAATAAACAGTGAAGGAGGCATCCTGAAATATCTTTCCTCATCCTAGTTGGAAAGTGATCAACAAAACTAGGTGGGGGCCACACAAGTGATTTTTGTCGCAAAGTCTATTTTTAGACTATGTCTATTTTTATACATATGGATCATGGTCTATGAGTTGCAGGATGCTATTTATGAATGATTGGTTGAGTTGGTAAAAATAGATGGACCTCTATTTTTAGACATTAGGCGGAATCTATTTTTAGACTGCTGGGCTAAAAATAGAACAGTCAAATATTATTAACCCTTAACAATATTTAGTATAAACATTATCTTATCCTCTTAGAGCACTTCAGTTTGATGCTTGGATGTGGTACATGCAGCTGACAGAAGGAAATACGCTTTTCCTAAGGGTTAGTTGAGCTATTGCATGGTTGACTTCAGTTAGAACTCATGTGGCAGAGTTTGGTGGAGTTGATGAGACAGTTGTCTGAGTTGTGCTCGGTTTAACTTAGTTGAACTAGTTGTATTTAGTCTAACTGATAAATACACTAGTGATGAATGCTGTGAATTAATTATTAATTAATTCACTAATTATTAACTCATAAACAGCCTAAAGAACACATCGCTTAACCGCAGTGCATGGACAGTTCAGTGGAGACCAGTGTTAGAGGTGGGTGAAAGGGTGAGTCTACTATCAGTTGTGACTATAGCTGTGCATGATATTTGCACACACATTGATTGAGATTTCCAATGAGGATTGCGCAGTACAATCCAGTGGGATTCGAACTTGAATCTTATCATTATTCATCTTGTATTGCGCAGTAGAGGCAGGAAAATAGGTGGAGGAGATTTGAATTTGTGAATTGTTCATATCTGAGCTAGTTTGTGTGTAGCATGTGAGATAGTGCTGAGAGTTGTGAGGAGCTTTGTGCTATGTATTGTTACATGTTCTCTATCATTATAATATACATATAGTTGGGGGTTTTTAGCTGTAAGCTTTCCCCATTACATACTGTGTTATATGTGTGTTTGATTATGTTTTAATGTGCACATGCAACTGCTTCTAATTCCGCAAATTGATGATCAATGGTAGAAGAGGTTATGTATTATGGATGAAGCTCAAATAGTGTGTAATCAGGATAATATCGGTGAATAATTCAGCTATTATTCAAAATTTCTACATGGTATCAAAGCAAAATTGATCATCGGATCTATTACAGTGATTACAATTTATTTCGGTAGACAGAGTCTGTAAGCGGGCCAGGTAGCCTCTGGATCCATCCTTTCTTTGAAAGGTGATATATCTAGTAAATGCCCCTACATTCGATCTCTGTGCTAGAAATACTTTGTTCTCACAGATCAGAAGCGGTTGAGTTTTGAGCTGGTGGAATTCGAAATTGCAGCAGTGTTTTCTTAGTGTCGAAGTCAAAATGTCTTATCAAGGATTGTGATTGGAGTATGCTCTTGAAGGCAGCTCGAATTATATTGCATGGAGAGATAGGATGGAGGCGGTGCTCGATGAAAATGGGTTGAAGGAGTTCATAGATGTTGAAGTTCCAAAGCCTAGCGATGCAGCCTTGGTTGAGGCTTGGCAAAAGAAGACATTAAGGTGTCGAAGGATTCTGTTGGAGGGCGTGAAGGATCACATAGTATCCAGCCTGCATGGTAAGGCTTCTCCATACTTGATGTGGGAAGTGTTGACAGAATTATTCCAAAGCAAGAGCGACCAGACGAAGTTGGCGCTCAAGGATAAACTCAGGAAAATAAAGAGGGAGCAAGTTTTGCATGCAGGTAATAGTGAACCTCAGGATGTGGAGCAGCCACAAGATGAGGATCATGGAGTGGAAGAAACCACTCATGCAGAGAAATTTCGTGCCAGATGGGCAGAGGGAGTGCATGCAGCTATACCACCAGGTGTGAGGTGGGGCGACATGCATGATTAATCCCATGAGGAGATTTTTGGGCAGATTCATGAGATGGTGTGAATCTCATGAATTGAACCTGGCTACGAGGTGCCCACAACGCAGCAGTAGCATGATCAGTTGGATTGATGCAGGGATATCAAAGTGACAGTGTCGGATACTGGAGCGCGGATCAGAGTTGACAGCAAGTGCAGAGTGCATGGGTGTAGAGTTCAATAACACAGTGGTTCCTGACGACATGTGCAATTGGTACCAGCAGAAGTCAAAGACTTTGATGATAGATGCATCAGATTGATTGATTTTTTTGGAGCCTATTCAGTTTCGGAAGAGTTGCAGAGCAGATGCATGGAGTTGCATGGCGCTTGAAAAGGTTGCAGGGCGAATGCATGGAGTTGCATGTCGCATGCAAAGAAAATTATTTCTTGTTGAGAGGGAGTGTTGAAGATTGCAACAAGAAACATTGAAGGAGGCATCCTGAAATATCTTTCCTCATCCTAGTTAGAAAGTGATCAACAAAACTAGGTGGGGGCCACACAAGTGATTTTTGTCGCAAAGTCTATTTTTAGACTATGTCTATTTTTATACATACGGATCATGGTCTATGAGTTGCAGGATGCTATTTATGGATGATTGGTCGAGTTGGTAAAAATAGATGGACCTCTATTTTTAGACATTGGGCGGAATCTATTTTTAGACTGCCGGGCTAAAAATAGAACAGTCAAATATTATTAACCCTTAACAATATGTAGACTATAAACATTATCTTATCCTCTTGGAGCACTTCAGTTTGATGCTTGGATGTGGCACATGCAGCTGACAGAAGGAAATACACTTTTCCTAAGGGTTAGTTGAGTATCGATATGATTTCAGTTAGAACTCATGCGTAGTTTTGGTGGAGCCGAGGAGACAATGGTGGAGTTGTGTTCGGTTTAACTTAGCGAATTAAAGGTATTTAGTCTAACTCGATAAATACACCAGTGATGAGTGTAGGTGGAATTAATTAATAATTAATTCACTAATTATTAACTCATAAATCAACTAAAGAACACACTGCTTAACCCAATGCATGGATGTGCCTGAAGAGATCGTTGTTAGAGGGTGAAAGGGTGAGCTCATTACTGAAGCTGGTGTACCATAATGGCATGATATTTGCACACACATTGATTGAGATTTCCAATGAGGATTGCGCAGTACAAGCCAAGGGGATTCGAACTTGGATCTCATTCATTCTCATCTTGGATTGCACAGTAGAGGCAGGCAAACAGTGGAGGACATTTGAACCTGTGACTTGTTTAGATCTGAGCTAGTTTGTGTGTAACTATTAGAGATAGTACTGAGTACTTGTGAGGAGTATTGTACTATGTATTGTTACATGTTCTATATCATTATAATATACAGATAGTTGGGGGTTGTCAGCTGTATGCTTTCCCCATTACATACTGTGTTATATGTGTGCTTGATTATGTTTTAATGTGCACATGCGACTGCTTCTATTTCCGCATATTTATGACCAATTGTAGAAGAGGTTATGTATTATGCATGACGCTTAAATAGTGTGTAATCAGGATAATCTCGGTGAATAATTCAGCTATTATTCAAAATTTCTACACATTTTCATGAGAACTCATCGACCATTTGTTTTGTATCATTCGAGTAGCCATGCATCCTCTTGTCTGTGAGGCACACCTCCATCTGAGAAAGGGATATTCAACGGTAGCCGGAACTACACCCCAAATGGGATCCCTATCACAAGCGGTCTAGAGTCTAGTTGGGACTTTATACCAAGGATATCCCCTTACTGTTGGCCGGGCATTTTTTCCCGTCAACAGATTTGGCGCTAGAAGGAGGGCTTGAATGGCAGGCTCCCACCATGCAAGTAATATCCCTTTGCAAACCCCACAGGGGGATATCATATATTAAAATATTGGTCCTCCACCTCCTGAAAATTCCCCAGAGGAGGACCCACCCTACTATGAGGTCACCTCAGACCAGCTGAGAGCCTTACGCTCACTCGCCCGCGATATCCTTAGAGGTCTGCAAAACCTCCCCACCATTGTTTCCCTAGCAAATTTGTGAACTCCCGAGATGCATCATACTCGCCAGGGTGTCCTAGTCAACTCCATGTCTCGGCTTATAGGTCTTATGCTCGAATATTACACATATACGGCTGAGTGGAATTTAGCTGAGCCTCCCGAGAGCCCCCTAGAGATCAACAAAGGTGGCCATGAAGTTACTAAACCACAACCAAACACTGGCCCCCAGCCCAACCAACCTTTGAACAAAAACACCCAAGCAAATGACCCAACTAGGGGAGGGGCCAGGAGAGGCCAGGGACATGGTCAAATCACGGAACGTACTCACCACCACCACAACCGGAACCAAGATAGATTTCCCTTCCTTCACAACTGGATAAATTATAGAAATATTGGAAATCTTGGGGTTAATGAAGACATGCACTCTAAACATGAGGGTGAAGCCCCTGAGTCTCGCGTTTGAAGAAAAAACCAAGAATGAGATTGGCAATATCTTCATCTGGCCCCACCATAGGGACAGAAGGGTTCATCCCCTTGTCTGGATGGCACAATCTCCTCTAAGCCTCCGAGGTCCCCTTCATGACATGCCCCATCACCCAGAGAAACATCTCCTTAATTTCGACCCCGAGAAGGGTACGTTGGCCAAATACCACATCAATAATTTTACCTAAACTTACAAATGATGAGATTGCAGTCCGACGACATAGCATGTCGACTCTTTCCCCACACTTTAGAAAATAAAGCTGCTACTTGGTATCATTCGTTGCCTGTGCCTTCCATTTCCTCCTGGGAGCAGTTCCACCAAACCTTCCTTCAGAAGTTTTCAGAAGAAAAGACTCGTTCCATGCTCCTCACAGAATTGAGAACTTTGAAATGCCAGAAGAAGGAGAAGGTTAAAGACTTCAACCAACGCTTTGCCACCATATTGAACAATTTTCCCCAGAACATGGCCCTGGAGAATTCCATCACCATCGATAACTACATAAGGGCCCTCCCTCGGGATATTGACGTATTCGTGAAATGCAAGGCCAGATCCACCTTGGCAGCAAACTACATGACCACCTTCGCTGTCAATAAATACATGCTCTCCATAGGAGCCATTGATCATGATAGCCGGGATGACCAAAAACCGGCCGCGAAAAGAATGAAACCCTCAGCCCATAAGTCTGGAGACAAGGATAAAGACCCTTTTGACTTCGAGAGCATCACAAAATACCTAAAAATTTTGACAAATGAAGTCTCTGATATGAAGAGGAAGAACAATGACTCCATCTCAGGTAGAAAAACACAGAAACCTTTCTTTAGGAAGAACAACCTCGCAACTAGTCGCCCTCCATCAAACCCCAATAAAAGCCTCAACGTAGAAGATATGGAAAAGATAATTTTTTCTCTTTCCATAAAGCTTCCCACTCAGAAAATACCTGCCCTCAATGGATCAATAGCATGACCGTTGTGGTAAATCAACTCCTATAGGATCAGACAATGGGAGAATTAGAAGAGGAGGCTGGCTCAGATAGCGAGGAAGTCTCTCCTCCAGATGAGGATCTGGGATCTACAGTCCTTACCTTCGAGGTAATCCGAGGAGAAGGACCTCCTCCCGTGATGAAGATAAACCTGGCCGATGATCCCCAATCCAAACCCTCCCGAAATTATAGCCTAAGGAGCAAAGGCTCGATGCCCGATCACTCTTTCAAGGAGAAGAGGAAGGCTTTCCTAAGAAAACTTTTGCTGCCAAACAAGGAAAACCAAACCGCAACCCCTAAAAAATCTAGCCCCACCACTGCCCGAGCCACCCCCAAGGCTATATTATTATCAAGTTCACCAAGAACCTCTATGGAGCCGCTTCCACACCCAGAATCTAGATATAAAATCATCGAAGACATGAAGAAAATGTGAGCCAACATATCCCTCTATGAGCTCGCCCAGATCACCAACTAACGAGACCTGATTCTCAAATATTTCACTAGCCCATCCTCGAAAAACAAAACCACCTCGACGTCCAGAGCAGTGAGCTCCACATCCTCCCAAGCTTCGGCGAACCTCCAATCCATCGTAAATGTCATCAATACAAACTCCAGATTATCCACACCCCCCTTTCCTTTTGTCTTTTGAGATCATCAATTTTAATGTCCTTAATTTCCTTGTCAATTTAGGTGCATCTAGCAATTTCATGACCCTGTCCGTATGCAAGAAATTGAAGATTTGTCCTGAGAAGACCGATGCCAGGATCATTCAGCTTGAAAAATCCTAGGTCCCCACTGTGGGCGAATTGAATAACATCCTGATCCGCCTCTCCTCGGACTCAAGGGTGCATCAGTGCATTGACATAGTGGTCATGGATATCCCTGAAGCCTACGGACTACTATTGAGCTAGGATTGGTCAAGAAAACTACAAGGATACTTTGCCACTGACTCGTCCCACTTGTGGCTCCCATACAAGGGTAGGAACAATCAGATCTGGGTCAAAAGTGAACCCTACATGAAACACACAGTGACTGACCTCGAGGAAACCAACGAACCCGTCAGCTTTGCGCAAGAAGAGTTGGGCATGTGTTTCTTAGAGGTTGCGTTTGGTTGCTATCAAACCTCTGAATCTCTAGTCACCTAAGACACCCAGTTAAAGCTGCTCTCAGCTACCACTTTCCACCTTGCCGCGCCACAAGGAACATCGGATGTCTCTACCCCAAGTACCTCTCCTGTTCACACATTTGATCTTAAAAATTTGAAGACAAGTTCTGCAACTTGTACTACGACAGCTCCAATATCCATGACAGGGCCGGTGCAGGCTATATATTGTTAGATCCCCAAAAGAATAAGTTCCTAATATCTTTCCAGTTGGAATTCCAATGTACCAATAATATAGCTAAATATGAATCACTGATCCTTGGTCTCAAGAAAGAAATCGATCTCAAAGTTAGTTGTTTGAAGGTAATCGAAAAATCCAAAATCATTACCCAGCAGGCACGCAACACTATTCACTGCCTATCTCCCCATTTGAAAGGGTATCAACAAGAGGTATGGAATTTTATTTCTACCTTTGATGCTTTCAGTATTAATTCCATACTTAGAATTCATAATGCAATAGCCGATACGTTGGAAAATGCTTCTGCTAGGTTTACCCATTGAGGGATGGGTTTTCTATTGAAATTGTTTATAAGCCCACAGTGCCGGATAATGTAACTAATATTCATGTTTTTAATGATGATATATAGGTACTGGATTTCATGCTGAATGCATAAGTGTTCAAGGACGTTGTGATTGAGGAATAATTTCATGACCTGGCCTTTTAAAAGGAAAGGGAGGATCACAAGGGGAATCCCATACCCAAAGCGGTCGTGTCCCTTGAGAAGTTATTTGACTTATAGAACCATTTTTGGGGACCTCCCAACACGAATGTTCAGATTTCCACCCTACTGCACCAGTAATTAAACCTTGGGATAGAGGCAGAACCGAAATTCGTCAACCTCGATACAAAATGAACCCCCCAAGAGAGGCAGTCCTTTACTGAATTGTTCAAGAAATACTGAGATGTTTTCACCTGAACATGTGATGAGCTACGAACTTATGACACACGAATCATCCAACACGTAATACCAATGAAGGAAGGAATTAAGCCTTTCCAGCAAAAGCCAAGGAAGGTTCACCCTACTATGGAGCCGATGATCCAAAAGGAACTGAAGAAACTCCTGGATGCCCGCTTCATCTTCAAAGTCCGACTTTCAACCTGGGTGTAAAATTTTGTCCCAGTTCGCAAACTGTCTTGCGAAATTTGTTTATGTGTGGACTTTCAAAATTTGAACCAATCGTCAGACAAGGATAACTAACTAGTGCCCCCCATGGAGCAGATTCTTGAAATGGTTTCTTGGTCAGAAATGTTCTCATTATAGATGGTTTCTCAAGATACAACCAAGTACTAGTGGTTGAACCCGATCATCTGAAAACAACATTCAGGACCAAATGGGGGACATTCGCATTCAAACGCATGCCCTTTGGCATAATCAATGCTGGGGAAACATTCCAAAGGCCTATGGAAATCGCCTTTTGGGGGCTAATGGGGTAGAGTGTAGTGGTCTACCTTGATGACGTCAATTTTTTCTCTAAGCGCAAATGTGACCACTTGCACCACCTCAAACAGATTTTTGAAAGGTGCCGAAAATACGGGATCTCACTTAACCCCAAGAAGAGCATATTCACAGTCTCTAAAGGGAATCTGTTGGGCCACATTATAACCTAATACAACATAGTAGTGGACTTGGAACACGCAAAAGCCATTGCCCAAATTCCTCCCTCGAGTAGCAAAAAGGCCATGCAGTCGTTTCTCTGAAAAATCAACTTCCTCCGAGATTTCATATCAGAATTTTCCCAAATCGTGAAACCTATGCAAGGTATGATAAATAATAACGTGAATTTTAAATGGAATCCCCCTGAGAAAGAATAATTATATTATATTAAATAGGCCATCGCAGAAGCACCGACCCTTCATAGCCCAGATTTCAACAAAGGCTTTATCTTTTATACCTTCGCCTTGGACTTGTCTCTCGCAACCATCCTCACCTAGAAATATGGCAGCAATGACAAGCGGCCCATATCGTTCATGAGCACAGGGTTGCAAGGTGCCAAGCTGAATTATCCGGATATTGAAAAGGAAGCCTACGCGGTGTATAAGGTGGTCAAACATTTCAGGCCATATATTTTGAAGAACCACGTCACGGTGTTCGTACTCCACCCAATAGAAAGCTCACTATTCGTGCAACAGGAGCTGGGTGAGAGACGAGGCAACTGGATGGCATGACTTCAAGAGTATGACCTAGATTTCAAGCCTGCACACACTGTCAAAGGGTAAGGGCTATGCTAGATGGTTGCTGAAGCTGCAGACCCGCGGGGAAATGAAGAGGAATGTTGGGATCATGAAATAGACATGTACCAAGCTAACATCACACCTTAGAAAAACACCCCATCGTGGTACGATGATCTCCTGCAATATCTTGGTCGTGGTATCATGGACCCCACCTTAACAGCCCAGTAGAAACGAGCAATAAGGCTAAATGTTGCATCCTACCAGCTGGTGCAAGGTAAGTTGTTTCGCAAGCACCACAGTGGGGTCTTGCTACGCTGCTTAAAACATAGTGAGGCCCAATAGGTCTTGAAGGAACTACATGATGGCCCAGTCGGTGGGCACTACGCAGGAGATGCCATGGCTCACAAGATTATGCGTGCTAGTAGGTCTGACAGTTAAATAAATCATTATTTATTTGATTATTACACAACCACATCCTTAAAATGATAAATAAATCATTTATTTATTTATTACTTACAAATAAAGGGATTTGACCCAACTCAAATTTTTTTTCCCTCCAACAAATATAATAAAATATTCCATAAAAGTTGGATCTTGATTTGGTTAATAATATTCTAACTATGCACCAATATCTAGACTAACTCAATATTTTGTTATAAATAGAAGGGTTTTCCCATTCATTTACCACCTTTTGTTTCCTAAAGATCACTCTGGATCTATACTTTTGGTCTGACTATTGATCCACCATCATAGTGATATTTTGCTACCATTTTTGTCTGGGTTTTCTGCACCATCAAGAGAGAGAAGTTTTAGATCTGAAGTGCTAAGGACTTACAAGAACCCATCCCATTGAGGAGAACTGGTAACACCCTTCTGTATTTTCCTCCCAAGTTCCCATAATACAAAATTCATTCAATATATTCTTGCCTTGTCTATTGGATGCATGGAGTAAATCTTGTTTTTTCTACTGTTTAATGCCTTCTAATGCATAGATCTAGATTTTTGCAGCATTTATCTTGATCACCTAACTGCAGATATGAATATATTGGCAGCCATATTTTCTGTTAGGGCTATTTGTTATGCACAGCTAAAGTGGTATTTTTTTGTACGCTTGGAATTTAGATTCATACTAACAACTGGCGTCTCCACACGAGTTTACGATTACGACCTCTGTCATTTTTCTGATTCTTGCATATCCAGCTGCTTCAAACCCTAGGATTTCTCTTCAGCCTCTTATTTTTTCTTTTCTTAATGTTTTTTTTAACCTATAAAACCCTAAAACGATAAAAATTCTAACTTCCGAGTGTTTTCGAATAAATTGAGAATAAGCCAATAAATTTAACTATAGAAATTATTCATTTAAAAACAAAATATTAAAAATCACACACACACACACACACACACACACACACACACACACATATATATATTATAGAATACATTTTATAAAAAAATGAAAATTTGTTTTAAATTGTATTTAAAAAAAATAAAAAATAATTTTAAATTTAAGTTTTTGGGCCAAAAAGTGCGACCTGCACTTCCAACACTCTCTGCGGCAGATTTCAAAAAACATTGTTGTCTCAGCTGCGACTGATGTTTGTCACCTACGCAATAGGTCTGAAAACACTCGGAAGTTAGAATTGTTATCGTTTTAGGGTTTTATAGGTTAAAAACAACATCAAGAAAAGAAAATAAAAAGAGGCTGAAGAGAAATCCTAGGGTTTGAAGCAGCTGGATATGCAAGGATCGAAAAAATGACAGAGGTCATAATTGTAAACCTGTGTGGAGTCGCCATTTGTTAGTATGAGTCTTAATTTCAAGTGTACGAAAAAATACCACTTTAGCTGTGCATAACAAACAACCCTAACAACAAAGATGACTGCCAATATCTTCAGATCTACAGTTAGGTGATCAAGATAAATGCTGCAAAAATATAGATATATGCATTATAAGACATTAAACAGTAGAAAAAACAAGATTTACTCCATGCATCCAATAGACAAGTCAAGAATATGTTGAATGAATTTTGTATTATGGGCACCTGGGAGGAAAACACATAAGGGTGTTACCAGTTCTCCTCAATGGGATGGATTCTTGTAAGTCCTCATCACTTGAGATCTAAAACTTCTTTCTCTTGATCGTGTAGAAAACCCAGACAAAAATGGTAGCAAATTATGACTATGATGGTGGATCAATAGTCAGACCAAAAGTATAGATCCAGAGTGATCTTTAGGCAACAAAAGGTGGTAAATGAATGGGAAAACCCTTCTATTTATAACAAAATATTGAGTTAGTCTAGATATTGGTGCATAATTAAAATATTATTAACCAAATCAAGATCCAATTTTTATGGAATATTTTATTATATTTGTTGGAGGGAAAAGGAATTTGACTTGGGTCAAATCCCTTTATTTGTAAATAATAAATAAATAAATGATTTATTTATAATTTTAAGGATGTGGTTGAGTAATAATCAAATAAATAATGATTTATTTAATTATTTATGGGTGATTTAGTCATATTTAACAAAGAATATTATTTAAATAAGGTTTAAATAACTATTCTTTAGAAAATAATAAGACAAATAATGATTTATCTAATTAATTTCCTTGTTTTGGGTTAAATATAACCAAGAATATTAATTAAATTGTTGTTTAACTAATTATTCCTTGAGGAAAATCAAACAAATGTAGATTTATTTAATATTTCCTCATGGGGTTTCCTGTTTAGACCATAAACAACTTAATAAATGTGGTTTACTAAGTTATTTTCATAGCGAAAGCGATTTTGCTTAGGGTAAAATTGGTCTTACATGGTGTATTTGGGTCCATCTAATGATAATAGGTTAGATGACCAAAAAATGGTGTAACAGGCACCTTGCGAGAAGAACAATATCATCAGCATAGAGAAGAAGGATGATGATTATCCCAGCTAAAATCGTGCCAGCACACCCTGCTTCCTCTAAACAACCTTCTAGCTTGTCAATGTAAATTCCAAATAGGGTAGGGGAGAGGGGGCAACCTTGTTTAACTCCGATATTACACTTAATATCTTTCAACCACCCCTCATTTCTCTTTAACTTGGAAATTACATTCTCGTATAGCCTTATAGTGGCCACTCTTAGCTCGAAAAGAACATTTAGCTCTTCTAATCTGTTCCATAAGTTGTTTCTAGGAACCGTATCGAAAGACTTTCTAAATTCCACTTAGCAATAGAAGAGATTGGATTTATCATTGTGACATTCCTCCACAATGATCCTAAGCATAACGAGGTGGTCTGTTGTTGAGTGCTGCCTTCTAAAATCCACTTGGCCTTTAGCATGCTTACCTTCACTTTCAAGCCAAATGATCAACTTCTTTTCCAAAATAATACCATATAACTTGGCTAAGAGAGGGCTGATCATAATTGTCTGATAATTAGAGGGGCTATTGTATCCCCATTTTTAAAAGTAGGGATAATGAGGCTCAGATTCCAAGGTTTAGGGAACCCTTGCTTGACCGCTTGGTTGAGAAGCTTGTGGATGTGGAGGATGAGGACAGGACCTCCAATTTTTAAGATTTTCACCTGGTAACCTTCAATGTCTTTAGCTTTCCCATTTTCCAGGCGTTTAACCCCAAAATCAATGTCTTCTAATGATAAAACTTCTTTCGTTGTGAGTAGGGTTTCAAAATCCCTGGCATTTTGAGATTCATAAAGCTTTTTAAGATATGAATTCCAATCATGTAAAGAAATTTTATTATTATCTTTAGTTTTCCTAGTTAGAATCTGCCTCCAGAATTTCTTAGGAGCCACCTTAGAGAGGTGTAAGAGATTCTCTTGTCTTTTATGAATATATTGTCTTTTTTTCCTTTTAGTTAGGGCTTTGTAGATTTTTATCTTGTCAATTTTGAGAGATTCATCAACAGCTTCCTTAATTTCTCTCCTCGCATTTTTACAATCTTTGTCATACCATGGGTTGGTTTTGCTATTTCTTTTATTACTTGAGACTTCAATTGAGCACTTGTTAATAGAATATAAGAGGGTTATAGTAAAATTATGATAGAGGTCATCTATGTTGTCTATACTAGATAAGGGAAGCAAATTAGTTTTTAATGCATTTAGAAAGAGATCATTTTTATTTCTATCAAAGATTAAGCTATTTTGACTATAAGGATTATCTTCTATGGGATCTCTATAGTTAAAAATAAAAATAAACTTTAATATAAAACATTATATATATATTTTTTTAAATTTAAATTTTATATTAAATTATTTAAAATAAACCATTAATATTTTATATTTAAAACAAAATAAGAAAATAAATAAAAATTTATAAATTTGATTATATATTTAAATTTAAAAAAAATTAGCCACGCTGTTTCTGGGGCCGGAGGGTCGGGGCTTAGGCGACGCCTGGGCCGAGAGTCAGCCACCACTCTCCCGCCTCTCCGTGGGTGAGGATGACCTTAACACCGCCCTCCGCCTAGCGGGGATCCCAGGTCGGTCGCGCTGCTGCCGAGGGTCGGCCAAACCGCTTCTCCTGCCCTCAACAAAGTGTAAATTATTATTTTTTTATTTTTTTTCAAACACAAACTATATAATTTTTTTTATTTTTTTATTTTTTTATTTTGTTATAAACAAAAACTATTATAATAAAAAAAAAACAGCTATTTAATTAAAATTTTAAAATATAAAAAAACAATAAAAACAAATTAAAAATATAAAGAAAACACAATATAAACAAACAAATATAATTAAATTTCAATTTTTTTTTTAAAATTAAAACAATATTTAAAATATAAAAACACAATTTAAAAAAAAAAATTTAAATATGTTTTAAAATATAAAAGATTTTTATTTGTAATTCTTATTTTCTTAAAACTTAAACCATTATAACTTAAAATATAGAAAAACAATTAAAAAATTAAAAAATATATTTTAAAATATAAACAAACAAATATATGAAAATGTTTATTTTTATTTTTATTTTTTTAAAACTAAAACAATTATAATAAAAAAACTATTTTTATTTAATATAAAATATAATACTATAGAATTTATAATTAAAAAATTAAAAAAAAAAAAAAAAAAAAAAAATTAAATTAAAATAAATGTTTTCAAATATAAACAAAAACAAATTAAAATTATAAATTACAATAAAAAATAAGATTTAAAATAAAATAAAAAATTTAAAAAAAAAAAACAATTTAAATAATGAAACCACCAATATATTTATATAAAAAAAAACAAATAAGTTTAATATAAACTAAAACTATCTATTCTCCTTTATATATATATATATATATATATATATATAATCATATTTCTAAAAATAAATTTTCATGTTTTAAAATTCTAAATTTTTGTCTTAAAAACCTTAAAAGAAAAATTTTTCTAAATTTTTGTCCTAAAACCCTAACAATTTGAGTTTTTTTTCCATTTTCTTCACTAAAAAAATATTTAAAAAATTATGGTTTCTGAACCTAAAAGCCTTAAAAAATAGTTTTTGAATACAAAAACCATAGAAAAACACATTTTCCCCAAAATCGTCTTTAAATGGACAGAATAGAATGAAAACTAACTTTTGAAATGCAAAAAGCTCCTGTCACCAATGCGAACACAACGCCTCCACAAAATTACAAATACGAACACAAAGCCTCCAATGTGAATGCAATGCCTCCACGAAGTTACCAATGCCAACGCAACACCTCCAGAAAATTACTCCAACAAAAACCAGAAAACTTGATGTGATGTGATGAATAGAAACAATAATTCCTATTATATAACGAATTTTGTGTGATTGGTTTACTGTTTAACGAATGTGGGATACAAATTTAAAATTCAAAATATTTACATGTAGTTAATTATAATTAATATTATAGTTAAAATAGTTAATATTTGCATATAGTTATCATAGTTAATATTTCATTTAATATTTACATGTACTCAATGTTGAATCATTCAAATATAATCTGGAATTAAAATTTAAAATTTAAAATATTTACTTGTAGTTAATTGTAGTTAATATTATAGTTAATATTTACATGTACTCAATGTTAAATCATTCAAATATAATCTGGGATTAAAATTTAAAATTTAAAATATTTACATATACTTAAATATAGTTAATATTATAGTTAAAATAGTTAATATTTGCATGTAGTTATTATTGTTAATATTTACATGTAGTCAATCTTTAATCATTCAAATAAGAAAATTATTTTAGTTTGGAAGGCATGCATGAAAGGAATTTTTTGCGGATATTTTGAATATAAAGTATGGTGAAATATTTCAAGACCAACTATTTATTAAGAAATTTTGAAATATATTTTAAACGAATATAATGTAGGTTTAAAATTTTAAAATTTAAAATATTTACATGTAGTTATTATAGTAATATTATAGTTAATATTTACACAATGTTAAATCATTAAAATAACAACATTATTTTAGTTTGGAAGGCATGCATGACAGGAATAATTTATGGATATTTTGAATAGAAATATCGGTAAAATACTTCAACACAAATAGTTTATTAAAATGTTTTTAAATACATGTTTGACGAATATTTTGTATGAAATATTTGAAACGAAAATTTTGGAGGGAAAATTTTTTGCGAAATTTTTTGGGGGGCAAATTTTGGAGGGAAATTTCAGTCTTTAAGCTATATATTGTAATCGGGAGAGGCATTTGTATCATTCAACATATTTTTGTTGAAAGCCATGGGTTCTTATGATAGCGAAGTTTTTCTTTCTACAACATCAACATCTTTATCATGCAACAACTCTATTCAGATTGATGAATATCACAGGAGTTCGTTCACCATGAATAGAGAGTCAAAAACTCGACTTGGTCATAATCCTAAGGATGATGAGAACATAATTGATGAGGCACAACAAAAAAAAAAAATCTTTAAATCAAGAGTCAGTTATTACACTTACTCTTAACTAAGGATTATGAAAGCAACTGTGATGAAGGGCATGATGAAGAATTTCCAGAGTCAAAATTTTCACTTCGCCTTAATCCTAAGGATTATAAGGGCACCACTGATGAAGGGGGAGATTAAGAATATCCACTTCGTCCTAATCCTAAGGATTATGTAAGCACCATAGATGAAGAGGGAAATGAAGAATCTAGAGTTTCAAAATATCCACTTCATCCTAATCCTAAGGATCATGCCATCACCACTGATGAAGAGGGGAATGAAGAATTTATAGAGTCAAAAATTCCACTTCATCCTAATCCTAAGGATTATGCCAACACCACTGATGAAGAGGGGAATGAATAATTTGCAGCATCAAAATATCCACTCTGTCTTAATCCTGAGTATGCCAGCACCACTTATGAAGAGGGGGATGAAAAAATTCTAGATTCAAAATATGCACTTCGTCCTAATCGTAAGGATTATGCCAGCACCACTGATGAAAAGGGGAATGATAAAATTCCAGAGTCAAAACATCCACTTCATCCTAATCCTAAGGATTATGCTAGGACCACTGATGAAGAGGGAAATGAAAAATTTGCAGCGTCAAAATATCCACTCCGTCCTAATCCTAAGGATTATGCGAGCACCATTGATTAAGAGGGGGATGAAAAAATTCCAGAGTCAAAATATCCACTTCATCCTAATCCTAAGGATTATGTGAGCACCACATATGAAGAGGGGAATGAAGAATTTGGAGAGTAAAAATATGCACTTTGTCCTAATCCTAAGGATTATGCCAGCACCACTGATGAAGATGGGAATGAAGAATTTGCAGCGTCAAAATATCCACTTCGTCCTAATCCTAAGGAATATGCCAACATGAGTAATGAAGAGGGGGATGAATTTCCAGAGTCAAAATTTTCACTTCATCCTAATCGTAATGATTATAATAGCACCACTGATGAAGGGGGGTGTTGTACCTTAAGAGACATTCCCTTAGCTGTGATAAGGAATCTGTGCTTAAAACATTTATATAATTATGTCACAGAAATATTGGCCTTTGTTTAATCACCTCCAAATATTTATCATTAAACCCGCAAATATAAAATACAATGAATGTCCCACAATGCTATTAGTTGTTGATATAGAATGGAATGATCAGAAGAACATGAAAGAAAGAAGCCCAAACTGATATGTTGTTGTACAGAATATATCACCTCTAACTTCAGAAGAATTATAAGGAAAGGAACAGTTAAAATGAAGGAGCGAATATTAAGGGTTTTAACTCTTATTTACACAAGTAAAAAGAGACCTACAACTTCATTACTTCATTTTATTCAGAGAAAAAAAACAAACAATGTAAAATGGAAGACACATCAATATCAACAAATGCCAGAAACTTGATTTTCATTCATTAATATTTTGAAATCTGAGAACAAAAATTGTAGTCTGAAGGTCCAAAACTCATAACCTTTTTCTTTCTTGTTTTCTTCCTTAAATATAATAAAAAGCAGTTTGTAACTGCTGGAACTAATCCTAATTGTTTCAACTACTTAGGACTTCGTCAACTTCCCATTACATGTCATCAAAATGTCTTATTACAATTACATTCTCTTTAAAAGAGGAAAATAACATAAAACATAAATCCTAATATATTTGTTTAATGTGAATGGATGATGATGCTATTGCATTTCCTTGATTGGCTGGTTTATATTTCTTTGATGTCGAGGGGTCCTTTGATAAATCTGTCATCCAGGCTCTACATTTCTTCTATATCTCGATATTTGTCTTAGGTGAATGGACCAGCTTGTGATATTCCAATCTGAAAGAAGTGGTTCTGTTGAATGATGGCTTCTCTGCAAATAAATTCTTCACTAACCACAGTAGCTGAAAATATCTTTGAAGGAAATTGACCACTATTGATCCTTTAAGAACTTGAGTCTTTTCATGAGTACTGTCTACCTTACTTTTTTCCAAAACCAGTAGGGTTTCATAAGAATCCCATGATAAAAGACTACCTCCAAGACCCCAACATGATGGCAAAATTGCTCTTGCTATTTTGTCAAATAAATTATCAAACTGGCTCACTGCTTCCTTAAGCTCAATCAACTTCTTTTTTGTAGACTTCCTGTAATCATTCTTGACAATCATCTTATTGATTTCCACTGCATATAAAATCTTGTCTTTAATTTCATTTTCTTCCAACTCTTGATCTATTTTGGAATTAATGAAATCAATGAATTTTCTTGCCCAGATGGACCTATTAATTGTATTTTTCTTATCTATCATGATATTTTCTTCAAAATCCCTGATAATACTTCTTTCCCCTGCAACAACAGTCAGAAAACCCCAAATTGGTTTCATTTATGCAATGATATCATTCTAGATGATATCCTTAGCCTCTATTAACAATATATTTGTTGTGTAACCAGCTCCAAAAATAGAAGAAAAGAGATATGAACGCCTTATAAATAAGCCACTTCGAGGGGGAAACCTCCAATACATTACATAAATGAACAATTCTTGGATGATACAATTCACAAAACCTCCTTTCTATATATAGGAGTCCATGGGGCCATAATGTAATCCTAGTGGGCCACAATGTAATCCTAGCCGACCTAACAATAATAATTTAAGGGCACAATAATAACAAAATGGGGTTTACAAGGGTACAATAATAAAAATAAGGGGTTTACACTAACAATAATAAGGGACTATACTAGTGATATAGGGACTTAACATGCCCCTCTCCTTCAAACAAGTGTTGTCCTCAACGCTTGATTATTTCTTGATGCTTTTGTATAAAATTCTCATCCTCCCATGTGGAATCTTCTACAGGAAAGTTCTTCCACTTGCTGAGATAATTTGAAATTGATTGTACTTGTCTATTTCTTGTTTCTATGACTACTTCATAACTTCTTTCGATGTCATGTTGATCTTCCTGTTGTTTCATTAGATTCTGCACCAAAGTTGGGTTATCCTTTGAGAGTTGGAGAACTTGTTGTTGATGCTTGATGTGATCTTCCACTAATTAATCATCCATATTTGCTATTATTTGATCCTTCAAACCATCCAACTTAGCCTCCATTTCTGCTTTTAAACCATCTATTTCATCTTCAATTTCTCTTCGTAATATTGAAACTTGTTGCACTTTGTACCGCAATTTTGATATCTCATATTGCAACTCTTCCTCTTCATGCGTCATAGTATAGCCTTCTAAAGGCTTAATGGGTGTTAATTTATTTTTTTGGAGGCATAATAGAACCCATCAATTCAACTTGATTCTTCAAACAAGACTTATGCAATTCGAAAAAAACAATACACACCTTTTTCTTTCTTTGAGGAGCTCGATATTGAAATTGAATTATCTTTGTAATTAAAAATCTTCAATATCTGAAATTCATCCCTGTAGTATCCCTCTGAATTCTCTTTTTAATGCCATAGTTCTGACCTGATTTTGATTCTCCAAGAAAAAGTTGTGTCCAATCTCCCACAATGACCTAATTCTGGACTGGTTCAGTAGAGCTAACTTGTACGACTTTCCACGTGTCACTGTTTTGTCCTTTGTCTCTGAAATTGATAGCCAAGAAACTATAGGCCGTGTACTTGCGACCACTTTTTATGGCACTCCAATCCAATCCCCAGAGAGAGATTTATTGAACTTTTCCCACGATCACCTCTTTGAGATGAAATTCAGGAGCCTGAAAAAGCACTACCTTCCACAGATCATATCTCCAAAAATATTGTGAACCAAGCTCTGAAATTTTTTGCTGACTTTCCTCAGGATTTCAGCTTCGCACCATATGAATTTCAGATTTTGAACCTTTGTAGAAAAAAATTTATAGCGAAAATGACACAATGACCTGTTTAGGAGCTTGAAAAAATACCTAACTTCCACAGATGATATATCCGAAAATATTGTGAACCAAGCTCTGAAATTTTTAGAAAATATTCCTCAAGATTTCAGCTTCGCACCCTAAACATTTCAGCCTATGAAACTTCGTAGAAAAAAATTTATAGCGAAAATGCCACGATGACCTGTTTGGAGCAGCGAAACCCTAGAATCCAAAGCTCTGATACCAAATGTTGTGTAACCAGCTCCAAAAATAGAAGAAAAGAGATATGAACGCCTTATAAATAAGCCACTTCGAGGGGGAAACCTCCAATACATTACATAAATGAACAATTCTTGGATGAGATAATTTACAAAACCTCCTTTCTATATATAGGAGTCCATGGGGCCATAATGTAATCCTAGTGGGCCACAATGTAATCCTAGCCGACCTAACAATAATAATTTAAGGGCACAATAATAACAAAATGGGGGTTACAGGGGTACAATAATAACAATAAGTGGGGCTACACTAACATAATAAGGGACTACACTATTAATATAGGGACTTAACAATATTTCCCTTCAATTTTTCTTTAAGATTTTTAATCTCAGCATCAACATTCTGGCAGTCTATTTTGTATTTGTTGACATCACACTCTGTGGCTTGTATAATCTTTGTTTCTATTTCTAAATTAGCTTGTGCTTTTTTCCGATCTCTCTCTACCATCTACAATTCAGTGGTTATTTGAGATATTTGTGCTAATGGATATTCATTACCTGATGGAAAAACAAAAGTGCAAGTATGAGATTCAATATGATTCTGCAATGACAATGCAGTTTTCTTTAATTTGGTGATTTCTTCTTCCTTTTGTAAGAACTGTTGAAGAAGTTTCTCTTTCTCATTTTCCACCTCTGCAACCTCTGCTGCCATGGGGTGTTCTCCTGTAGGAAATTTCAATTTTTTCTCCAGTACAAATATTTCTGATTCATCACTTTGAAAATGCTTCTGTACAACATACCTATCATTGGGATCTACCCCAATCTTCACTATAATCATTTTTAGTTCTTTGTTCTGGATTTTCAAAGCCCTGGAATTAGCGTTCTCTAACTTCAAATGCTTGATCACTTTTCCAAGCATATTTTCAACCTTCAGTGCCATTTCATTAGTTTTGGTTAGGTCATTCACAATTAGTTGACATGTTTGCATATGTAGATTTACTTTGTCAAGAAATGGAATTTTCTTCACATCTACAGTCAGATTCACAATATTAAAATTATTGGATGAACCAATAGACATATCAGAGGGATGTGAAAGGGAAATCTTGAATTGATCCTTATCAAGATCCATTGTAGTCAGAAGTCTCATTTGATCTGGGGCTATCTGGTACTCAGCTTGAGCCTCCATGCTTGCCTTCATCTTCTGATTTCTTTCTGCAATCTGGGCAAACATTTTTTTAATTAAAGGCACTTTTTCCTGAGTGCTTTCAGGTCTCCTGGGTGAAGCAGGGTCATTTTTCTTGTCTCCCAATTGTAATGAGAAACCAAGTTGAGAATCTACAAAATCTTCATTGAACTTTTTTCTCTTCTCTGTCCTCTGTTCTTCATCCTCTGAATCAATCACTGCCTCTTTACCTCTCTTATTTGACTTCTCTGATATGACAAGAGTCTGAACATTTGAGCTCACTAAACTTGCAGAACCTTTACTTGCCACTTTTTATATATCGGGTCTTCTCTCATGAATGAATGTTGAATACCCATTTTCAATTCTCCTATTAGAAATCACACTATGAGGGTCATAAGCCCACTTCTCTCCTAAAAGTAAGTGCATTTCATCTAACATCTTAGTGGCTTCATCAATTGCTTGTCTCATATTAACTATAAAAGGACCAAAAGTCATTGGTGATTTAAACATATGACATTTCTTCATAGGCACAAAGTGTACTTGATCAGCGTTTTAACTTTTCCTAATGAACTCCAAAGTGAATAATCTCATAGGCACAAAAACAGGAAGCCTGTAAGGCTCTACACTAGCTCCATAAAGTCTTATTTCAGAATATTCTTCAAAGACAAACCAATCACCAAACTTACAACTTGTCCCCAACTGCAAGAACTCTAGAGATTTTGGCAGAAAGCAAGGGAGAGTAATCCCATTCAAAAATTTATATGTAGTAGACATGAAATGACTAGAAAAATCAAATAAACCACCCTCATTCTGTTCTTTCCTCACTATATATGTCCAGAAAACCACTGACTTTCTTTTCTTATTTATATCCATTATATTTAACCCCATATGCATGAATTCTTCTACATTTTGATATAAGAAGAGGTAAATAACAAGAGAAGGAAACCTGAATGAACCTGTCAGTGATAGGCTCATGGGCTGAGAGTTGAAAGCTTCTTGCCAATAAGATGGAATATCTAGCACCACTCCTAGCTTCATCATCATGGTGAACATTCACAGAACTAATTTTTCCACTGTAATATCATTATATTTTCCCAAAATCCTTGTAATTCACTTCAGCACTAGTCTGAATTCTATATCAAAAACCTCCATGGGGAGTTATTTATTATCAGGTGAAAAGTGTTGTGTATTTGGCTTCAGAAAAGAGATGAATCGGTTGAACTCCTGACCTGTGAGACTATCATAATGTGCCATCAATGAATCCTTAGTAAACTGGACATATGACTCTGACTCAGGGTAACACAAAGCTTGACGAATTAATTGGGTTGACACTTGCAGAACATTTTCACCTTGACAGTTCTTTACAAAACACTTCCCTGGGTACATAACAAACACTAGCCAATACACGAATTTGGAAAAAAGACGCGTTCTTGGAATACATGCTAACAATACACCAGTTTTGACCATGGAATTATAAATTGGAGAGGCCTTATCATTTAATTAGACTTGATTATAAAACTAAAGGTGGTCAAGGGAACAAATGGTATCCTAGATATCCCTCTCGGTGTCCATGAGAGGGATGTGACTAGAAGAACCTAACATGGATGAACGCTTGGCCATAATTCAATTTAGGATGAAAAATAATCAACAGGGTGACAGACAGCAAATAAGGACACGGCGCAGACAAAACTTCAAAGACAAACTAACAATAATAACCTCAGAAGAATGAGAATCCCCCTTAAATAGGTGGCGCGGTCTTAGCAATTAAATGTTGAAAAGATGTGCCAAAAGACTGTTAGGAATACCAGACATGGACCACATCTGTCACCAGTTGGCTGCATACATCACTACGGGAGGTCTCGAGGTACGGAGAACTCATCGAGCTTATGCCCCCGTAGTGAATCTAGACCGTTTATCTGGATTTCCCCTGCAGTAAACAGGGTCAACTGTGGAGGCACTCTCCTCGTTAACCTACACGCTGAAAGTGCCCGTGGGTTGAGACTTGTATACCTTGTCTATCAAATCATTAGATCCTGCTCCATAAGATGCTTGCTTTTTAATCTGTGCATTGGGACCCACTTCTACAAAGGTTTAAAGCACTGACTTTAAACTTAATATAATGAATATTAAATTTTATGCTAAAGTATATGAATCTTTACACTTTAACATATATTGTGATAATTTTCCATTTTTTTTTGTATTTTTGAAAATTAAAAATAAAGGATATTGAAAATAAGCCACAACATTTGGCTCGACTTGGGGATAGTGTTTTTTGCCACGGAACACTAAGAACTGCAAATTAGTGCTTTCACTTCGGGAATGGAGTCAAATGTTGTTTGATGAAAAATGTACAATAAAAGAAACTGAATATGTACAAAGGTGAACCATAAAACTTCAATACTAGAAGTAATGTTTTAGATATTGTCCGTTCACATGCAGCTCTATCATTTCTCCATCAAGATTTTCCAGCATGAAAGTGTTATTCGATCTTCCTTCAGTAATCTTGTATGGGCCATACCAAAGAGGATCAAACTAACCATGCATTCCTTTTTCTTCTCTTCTGGTATCCCATCTTAATACCAAATCTCCAGTTTGGAAAAGAATCTCCTTTGCCTTCCTATCAAAAATGGACTTCATCTTTTCTTGATAGGTGCCCAAATTTTCCCTTACTTTATTCCTACTCTCACTCAATTCTATCACCTTATTCAGTCTTCTTATCAATGCATTAGGTTCTTCTCGTGCTTCTTGAAGAAGAGAAATTACTGGTCTAGCTAGATGAGTGGGAAACAAATATTGAGTACCATATACTAATTCATAAGGGTACTTACCAGTAGATCTTATAATAGTCATTCTTACTGCCCAGAGAGAAAATATCAACTTTGAATCCCAGTTATTTTGATTCTCATTAATTGTTTTCTTCAAAATATTAACCAATGTCTAGTTGGAAGATTCAGCTAGCCCATTCCCTTGAGGATGATATGATGTAGAATGAGACAAAATGACATTATATATTTGAAAAAAATTAATGAATCTAACTGAATTGAATACCTGATCATTGTATGTTACAATCTTCACTGGACACCCAAACCTGTTGAAGATGTTCTCTTCCAGAAACTTCATTACTACCAGATCATTTGATTTTCTAGTAGGTATTTCCTCCACCCACTTTGTAAAATAATTAGTGGCAGTCAGGATCCACTTCAACTTCCCACTTCATGCTGGATTAATTTTTATGATGAAATCTAACCCCCATTGTCTAAAGGGTTCTTCAATAAATACAGGGAGAAGAGGTAGAGAAGCTAACCTTTTCTTTTCCGCAAACAATTCACATTTCTGGAAACTTCTAACCACTTTGTATACATCAGCAAACAAGTGTTGAATTTCGCAACAAGAAACAGTGAAGGAGGCATCCTGAAACATCATCCTTGATCCTAGTTGGAAAATAATCACCTAAACTAGGTAGGGCCCACACAGACTATTTTTAGGTGTATGTCTATTTTTAGACATGGTGAGCATATTCTATATGTAGCGGGAGGCTATTTGTAGATGGTTGATCAAATGTGAAAAATAGATGAGATTCTATTTTTATAAGATTGGGCAAAGTCTATTTATAGATCACTGATCTAAAAATAGATGCATGTCGATTATTATTAGACCTTAATAATAATCAGACTCTAAATATCAACTTATTCTCTTGGAGCACTTTATTTCAGTGAACAGATTTGGCAAATACGTGGGCTGAAGGAATTACACAATTCCTAGGGCGGTTGGTGATTCATGCATGGAAGACTCAATTAGAACTAAAGTGAAAAAGTTATGACAAAGTTGGAAGAGTAGTTCATGGAGTTATTATTCAGTTTAACTCAGTTATTGGAGTTAAACTCAGTTGAGCTATTTGTATCTAGTCTAACTGAATGATACACTAGTGAGAGTGGAGTGAATTAATTAGTTAATTAATTCACAAATAATAACTCACTAATCAACTGAAAAAATACAGCAGTTAACTACAGTGCATGCCAGTTCCAGTGGAGACTCAGTGGAGAGGTAGGTGAAAGGGTGAGATAGACTATCCGTTGTGACTACTAGTGATGCATTAATTGCATCTACATATACATTGGAGATTCCAATGAGAATAAAGCAGTCAAGGAAAGTGGGATTGCATCGAATTGGTCTTTTTAATCAACTTGGATTGCATAGTGGAGGCAGGCTATCAGGTGGTAAGAAATCAGTGCATGGATTTTCAAATTTCTTCATGTTAGTGTGTGACAATTGATTATACTGAGAGCTTGATGTACTAAGCTTTGTATGAGATTGTTACATGATCTCCATGATACATAATATATGATAGTTGGGTTTTTTAGCTTTAGGCTTTCCTGTTAAACAACTGTGTTATGTACGATTGTTTTTATTGCTTTATGTGTTTGCAATTGAGTTTAAATTTCCGCAAAATATTAACGGTGGAAGGATTATGTATTTAGCAGGAAGATAAAATATTGGTAGATGAGGAGAATCTGGATATATACATGCATATGTTATATAATTTCTACAACAAGGAAGGCCAGTAAAAACCCTATTTGAGGATTTTAAGAGCAGTAACTTTCCAACTATAATGGCCCCCACACAGACATTCATGGTACTCTTTGATAAATTCCATTGACTCTCCTTCTATCAAACACAACAACAAAATTCCAGCAGGATCCTTCCAATATAATTTAGCATCAATTATAACATAAGGCTGACCTTTGAGTTTAAGAGCTTTGTACTTTGTTATGTTTATTGAGGAAGGACAAGAGAAAAACCACAAATAGTGAATAATATCCTTATACCAATCAGAGCAGAGAAATGTGTACTTGATTGTTGACTTTGTGCTACTTTGACTTGTTTCATCAATAACTTCATCCAAGGGTGCAAGCAGATTAATTCCCAGAGCTTGAAAATTAGACTCTGTCAACAATTTTGCTAAGCCCTGTCCTTTTACCAACTTAGTAGGCTTGATATCTAAATCATATTCTTGGATTTTAGCAATCCAATTTCCTCTTTTCCTTCCATACACTTTGAACTAACACATCTTTTACAGTTGAGTTAGGTACATATGCTACTATTTGAGAATGAAGCACATAAGTCCTGAAGGATTTTAATGATTTAACTAAAGCATATACATGTTTCTCCAAGATATTGTATTTGAGTTTTGCATCTCTAAGAACTTTACTGATTTGTAAATTTAATTCTTTCATCACAGATAATGGCATAAGATTCTGTGATGCACCAGAATCTAACATACAATTATGCAGAATGAAATCATGAAGAAACACTGATATATAAAATGGAGGAACAAAAGAATCTAGCTCTTCAACATGTGGACCAAAAGTGACCACTTTCTTTTCTTATTGAAAATTCACAATATCACCAATATCATCAGACTGAGAAAGATTAATAAATTCTGCAATTTCATTTTTGTAACCAGGTGTCTTAGCTAATTCAAGCAAAGGTAGTTGAATCTTGATCTTTTCTAATTCTTTGGAAATACTGAAAGTTTGATTTTGTTTATTAAGCTTCTCAGGTTCTTCTTGATTCTTGTTAGGATTAGCATTCTGCTCAGGTACAGTGACAATATTCTCCAAAATATTAAAATCAATAGAATTATTCTGGGAAACCTCAGCCTGTTGTTTTTCATTTCCACTCACCGAATTCATAGGTTGTTTCTCCTTGTCTGATTGTTTTACTGAGTTCTTTGGTTGTGGAGCCACCATTGGAGAAGGGACTGAATCTGGCTCTTTTTCCTCATCATCCTGAGTTCTCAATCTCTTTTTTTATCTTAATTCATACTTCTTATGCAACTCTTCTTACATAAAATCAGTGAATTGTTTACAATAATCATCCATCTCTTCCTGATCAAATGATACATTAGGTTTTGTGCATTATTCTTCACATTTCTCTTCTTCCCCATCATATTCCATATAAACAGCATATATTTGATCTTCAATATATTTCTGATCATCCTCAGCAAACTGTGAAGGTGATGCTTCTATATATAAGGGTGCTTGGACTTGATCCTGGTCTTTTATTTCCCTCTGAAAAATCTATAAGGGCTGCTTCCTGAACTATGGATTAAAAATAGCTCTGTTTTGTTCTGAAGGTTTCTTATTATCCAATTCCATCTTCACTAATTTATTTGATAAGTTCTTGATAACCTTAGTCATGTCATCGATCCTTTTATCCTATGATGACTCTTCTTTGGCCTTACCTTTATCTTGAACTGACTGCTTTTCTTGTCTTTTTCCAATAGTAGTCATATTTGCTTCAACCTCCAAAGAATCAACTTGGATTTGTTCAAGAGTAGCAGATCTTCTCTCTCTGAAAGTGAAACTAAAATATGATACAAATTCTCCATAAAAAACAACTCTTGCTCCAATAGGAGGAGGTTTCATTTCTGCAGGCAAACTATTATACAACTTGTTAATCTTTTAATGAAATCATTCATGCTTTCATCAAAATTTTTATTAATAGCATTAAACTCTGTCAATGAATAACCATGATCTCTCTTTTCACCCCATATTTGGGTGAATTGTCTTTCTAATTCGTCCCAATTATTAATTGATTTATTTGGTAATCCTTTACACCATTTTCTTGCCTCTTCATTCAGAGACTGTGTTCAGAGACTGTAAAAAAAGTCTCATTGCTGCATCAAGATGTTCAACATTTAACTTTTCAACAAAATTTCAAAACAAAGGCAAGTGTTGTTTTGCAGTTATTTCATCTTCACCAGTAAATCTTGGAAGCAATTTAAGACAATCCTGAGGCATATTATTCATAGGTTGTGGAAGATTTAATAATGCATATCTATTTATCAAGAAAGGAGGAACAGGGGCTGCCATGTTTATACCTTGATTAATTTCTCCTTGTGTAGGTGGGATTTGTGTACCAGTTGTAGATGTGAATGAATGGGGTGAAAAAACTGATATGGGAAAGGATTGATGAACAATAGCAAAAGAACTGGCAACTGTATTAGGCTGAGCTTCTGTAAATGTGAATGAAATAGACTCAAAATATTGTTCTTCTAACTTTAGTTCTTGAAAATGAATATGTGAGGAAAAGGATTCTTGTTCCGGGAAAATGAGTTTCCAGGAAATATCCTTTGATGAGAGGTTGTGGGAACTACTGCCAGGTGCAAGCAGTGCAGCATTAGGTGTAGAAAGCGTTCTTGATTTCTGGCCCTTTTTAGAAACCAGATTTTCAGGATCTGAAAGAATAGGAGCTTTATATTGAGAGGTATATGACCTTGTATGTGGCCTTTTATACACTAGAATGATGAAATAAAGACACATCCTGGTATTTCCTCCTCTCTGAACAACCAGAGGAAATATAAATAAAACGCAGGGAAAAAAAACTTTGCTTCTTCGTCCCCGGCAACGACACCAAAAACTATTGTACCTTAAGAGACAATCCCTTAGCTGTGATAAGGAATCTGTGCTTAATACATTTATATAATTATGTCACAAAAATATTTGTCTTTGTTTAATCACCTCCAAATATTTATCATTAAACCCTCAAAGATCAAATACAATGAATGTCCCATAATGCTATTATCTGTTGATATAGAATGGAATGATCAGAAGAACATGAAAGAAAGAAGCCCAAACTGATATGCTATTGTACATAATATATCACCTCTAACTTCAAAATAATTCTAAGAAAAGGAATAGTTAAAATGAAGGGGCACCTATTAAGGGTTTTAACTCTTATTTACACAAGTAAAAAGAGACCTGCAGCTTCATTACTTCATTTTATTCAGAGACAGAAAACACACAATGTAAACTAGAAGACACATCAATATCAGAAAATGCCAGAAACTTGCTTTTCATTCATTAATCATTTGAAATATGAGTACAAAAATTGTAGTCTAAAGGTCCATAACTCAGAACCTTTTTGTTTCTTTTTTTCTTCCTTAAATATAATAGAAAGAAGTTTGTAACTACTAGAACTAATCCTAACTGTTTCAACTACTTAGGACTTCTTCAACTTCCTATTACATGTCATCAAAATTTCTTCATACAATTACATTCTCTTTAAAATAGGAAAATAACATAAAACATAAATCCTAATCTATTTGCTAAATGTGAATGGATGATGCTACTGCTACATTTCCTTGATTGGCTGGTTTATCTTTCTTTGAATTCGAGGGGTCCTTTGCTAAATCTGTCATCCAGGCTCTACATTTATTCCATATCTCGATATTTGTCTTAGGTGAATGGACCTTCTTGTGATATTCCAATCTGAAAGCAGTGATTCTGTTGAATGATGGCTTCTCTGCAAATAAAGCCTTCACTAACCACAACAGTTGAAAATGTCTTTGAAGGAAATTAATCACTATTGCTCCTTTAAGAACTTGATTCTTTTCATGAGTACTGTCTACCTTACTTTTTGCCAACACCAGTAAGAGTTCATAAGAATCCCATGATAAAAGACTACATCCAAGACCCCAACATGATCGCAAACCTGCTCTTACTATTTTGTCAAATAAATTATCAAAATGGCTCACTGCTTCCTTAAGCTCAATCAACTTCTTTTCTGTAGACTTCTTGTAATCATTCTTGACAATCATCTTATTGATTTCCACTGCATATGAAATCTTGTCTTTAATGCAATTTTCTTCCAACTCTTCATCTATTTTGGAATTAACGAAATCAATGAATTTTCTTTCCCAGATGGCCCTATTTATTGTATTTTTCTTATCTATCATGACTTGTTCTTAAAAATACCTGATAATACTTCTTTCCTCTACAACAACAGTTAGAAAACCCCAAATTTCTTTCATTTCTGCAATGATATCATTCCAGATGATATTCTTAGCCTATATTAATGATATATTTCCCTTCAATTTTTCTTTAATATTTTTAATCTTAGCATCAACATTCTGGAAGTCTATTTTGTATTTGTTGACTTCACCCTCTATGGATTGTATTATCTTTGTTGTTGTTTCTAAATCGGCTTGTGATTTTTTCTGATCTCTCTCTGCCATCTGCAATTCAGTGGTTAATTGAGATATTTGTGCTAATGGATCTTCATTACCTGATAGAAAAACAAAAGTGCAAGTATGAGATTCAATATGATTCTGCAATGACAATGCAGTTTGCTTTAATTTGGTGATTTATTCTTCCTTTTGTAAGAGCTGCTGAAGAAGTTTATCTTTCTGATTTTCCACCTCTGCAACCTCTGCTGCCATGGGGTGTTCTCCTGTAGGAAATTAAAATTTTTTCTTCAGTACAGATATTTCCGATTCAGCACTTTGTAGAAGCTTCTGTATAGCAGACCTATCATTGGGATCTACCCCAATCTTCACTATAATCTTTTTGAGTTCTTCGTTCTGGATTTTCAAAGCCCTAGAATTAGCTTTCTCTAACTTCAACTGCTTAATCACTTTTCCAAACATATTTTAATCCTTCAGTGCCATTGCATTAGTTTTGGTTAGGTCATTCACAATTAGTTGACTTTTTTGCATATGTAGATTTAATTTTTCAAGAAATGGAATTTTCTTCACATCTACAGTCAGATTCACAATATCAAAATTATTGGATGAACCAATAAACATATCAGAGGGCTATGAATGGGAAATCTCGAATTGATCCTTTTCAAGATCCATTGTAGTTAGAAGTCGCATTTGATATGGGGCTATCTGGTACTCATCTTGAGCCTCCATGCTTTCCTTCATCTTCTGATTTCTTTCTGCAATCTTGGCAAACATCTGTTTAATTAAAGGAACTTGTTCTTGAGTGCTTTAATGTCTCTTGGGTGAAGCAGGGACATTTTTCTCATCTCCCAATTGTAATGAGAAACTAGGTTGAGCATCTACAAAATCTTCACTGAACTTTGTTCTCTTCTCTGTCCTCTATTCTTCATCCTTTGAATCAATCACTGCCTCTTTACCTCTCTTATTTGACTTCTCTGATATGGCAGGAGTCTGAACATTTGAGCTCACTGAACCTGCAGAACCTTTACTTGCCACTTTTTCTACATCAGGTCTGCTCTCATGAATGAATGTTGAATACCCATTTTCAATTCTCCTATTAGAAATCACACTGTGAGGGTCATAAGCCCACTTCTATCCTAAAAGTAAGTACATTTCATCTAACATATTAGTGGATTCATCAATTTCTTGTCTCATATTAACTATAAAAGGACCAACAATCATTGGTAATTTTAACATATGACCTTTCTTCATATGCACAAAGTGTACTTGATCAACGTTTAAAATTTTCCTAATGAACTCCAAAGCGAATAATCTCATAGGCACAAAAACAAGAAGCCTGTAAGGCTCTACACCAGCTCCATAAAGTCTAATTTCATAATATTCTTCAAAGACAAACCAATCACCAAACTTACAACTTGTCCCCAACTGCAATAACTCTTGAGATTTTGGCAGAAAGAAACGGGGAGTAATTCCATTCAAAATTTTATATGTAGTAGAAATGAAATTACTAGAAAAATCAAATAAACCACCCTCATTCTATTCTTTCCTCACTATTTCTGTCCAGAATACCACTGACTTTTTTTTCTTATTTATATCCATTATATTTAACCATATATGCATGAATTCTTCTGCATTTTGATATAATAAGAGGTAAATAACAAGAGAAGGAAACTTGAATCAACCTGTCAGTGATAACCTCATGAGCTAAGAGTTGACAACTTCTTTCCAATAAGATGGAATATCCAGCACCACTTCTGGCTTCATCATCATGGCAAACATTCCCATTACTGATTTATCCACTGCAATATCATCATCTTTTCCAAAAATCTTTGCAATGCACTTCAACACTGGCCTCACTTCTATATCAAAAACCTCCATGAGAAATTATTTATTATTAGGTGCAAAATGTTGTGTATTTGGCTTCAGAAAAGAGATGAATTGATTGAACTCCTGACCTATGAGACTATCATAATGTGCCATCAATGAATCCTCAGTAAATTGGACATATGACTCTGAATCAGGATAACACAGAGCTTGACGAATTAATTGGGCTGACACCTGCAGAACATTTTCACCTTGACAGTTCATTACAAAACACTTCCCTGGGTACATAACAGACACTAGCCAATACATGAATTCGGGAAAAAGATGTGTTCTTGGAATACATGCTGACAATACACCAGTTTTGACCATGGCAGTATAAATTGGAGAGGCCCTATCATTTAAGAAGACTTGTTGATAAAACGAAAGGTGGTCAAGATAACAAATAGTATCCTAGATATCCCTCTCGATGTCCATGAGAGGGATGTGACTGGAAGAACCTGACATGGATGAACGGTTGGCCATAATTCAATTTAGGATGAAAAACAATAAACACAGTGACAAACAACAGAGAAGGACATGACGCAGAAAAAACTTCAAAGACAAACTAACAATAATAACCTCAGAAGAATGAGAATCCCCCTTAAATAGGTGACACGGTCTTAGCAATTAAATGCTGAAAAGACACGCCAAAAGACCGTTAGGAATACCCGACGTGGACCACATTTTTCACCATCTAGCTGCATATGTCACAGCGGGAGGTCTCGAGGTACGAATAACTCATCGAGCTTATGCCCCCGCAGTGAATCTCGACCGTTGAACTGGATTTCCCCCGCAGTCATCAGGGTCAACTGCGGAGGCACTCTCCTAGTTAACCTACGCACTAAAAGTGCCCATGGGTTGAGACTTTTATGCCTTGTCTATCAAATCGTTAGATCCCACTCCATAAGATGCTTGATTTTTAATCTGGGAATTGGGACCCGCTTCCACAAAGGTTTAAAGCATTAAATTTAAACTTAATATAGCGAATATTAAATTTTATGCTAAAGTATATGAATTTTTACACTTTGACATATATTTTGATAGTTTTCCACTTTTTTTTGTATTTTTTAAAATTAAAAATAAAGGATATTGCAAATGAGCCACAACAGGGGTGATGAAGAATTTCCAATAAATATAGATTCAAGGCATCCACTCATTCCTAATCCTAAGGATTACGAGAGCACCAGTGAGGAAGGGGAGGGGCGGGATGAAGAAATTCTAGTAAATATAGATTTAAAGCTTCCAACTAGGCATAATCCCAAGGATTATGAGAGCGCTACTGAGGAAGGGGAGGATGAAAAGTTTCTTGCAAATGATAATTTTAGAGGCACATATCTGAATAATGCATTTCTCTAAGTGATTGTTTCAAATACTCTCATGGTGATGAAGAATTCAATCCTCCCGAGAAAGAATTTGAAAGCATGGATCGAGATGGTGAATAATTTCGTCTGAGTCAGGGTTACAAAAGCGCAGATGATTCTTGTGAAATGTTTTGTTCAAGTGATGATGGTAATGAAACATTTCTAGCCAATGATGTTGATGAATTTCTTAACTGTGTTGAGAATGATGATAGTGGGGATAATACTCCTCCTAATGTTGATGAAACTACTTCTACAAAGGATGATGGAATGATGAAGCCATTGCAAGAAAATATTGTAGCTAGGAGTAGGAGTAGACCTTTTCATATCAATCCAAAACATTCCAGTTATACAAGGGTGAGGACAAAATATCTCACAAAAAGAAGTTACGTCATTCATTTGGTTTCAAGTGACTCTTGTCAAAGGGATTTCTTGAAACATATGGATTTCAACTTTGTTTTGGAGAAAATGATAATATATATGTCAATGAATAAAAGCATGCAAAATTCATATTTAGTGCGTTGCATGCAATATAAACTAGTAGGTTATTATTATCATAATGGGAATGTATTTCTCTGCAGAAATACTTTCAAAATGTTGCATTCAATAGGTAATTGTTGTTTTTCAATAATCCAAGAAAAACTGGAAAAGGATCCCACATATTTTTCAGAAGTACGTAATAAACGGGAGGTTGGGCCTTTTGAAAATACTGCTAAGAAATGGATGAAATACTTATTTTCAAAGCATGGAGAGTGTATGCGAAATAAAGACACAATACATATTCCAGATAATTTCTCGAGACAAGAAATATTCATCTTATACAGATATTATGCAATAGCTGTTGAAGGAGTTGGTAATTTTATTACATATTCTTATGTTACAAGGTTATGGAAAAATGAATTCAACAATGTTCGTATTCCTAAGAAGACAAGGATGGGGGTTTGCAGCACATGTGCTTCTCTTAAAGCAAAAAGAGATAAATATCAATGGGAAAAAAGAGGTATGTGTTCAAAACATTGTTTTTTAAAATTGGATAGTTATCAACTATGAAAATATATTTATTCATATGTTTCTTTTATTTTATGTACAGATTCCGTTGTGAAAGAACTTCAAGAGCATCACAATCAGCAAACAAGTGAAAGGAAAAATTTGTATAAACATCGAAATAAGTGTTATGATCATCCAAATAAATATCCGGGTTTGATAATTGATGGTATGGAACAAAATAAAACACTTCTTCCACATTTTTTCTGCACGCCAAAAAAATTATAGGAGGAAAATTTCATTCAGTTTCACTTGGTTGGTTGTATGGTATTTAATGAGAAGATGTTTCCAAGAGTTTTCTTCACAACTCCAAATATTCACAACTATGAAAATCTGACCATAACTATAATCCATGATGTGGTTACTCATTTGTCTGGTATTCTTCCTGAAGTTTTGTATTTACAATTAGACAACACAAGTCATGAAAAAAAAAATCAAGTTATTTTTGGGTATCTAAACATGCTCGTTGAATTGGAAATTTTTAAAAAGATAAAGGTTGGTTTCCTTCTTGTTGGGCATACTCATGATCATATTGATCAAATGTTCAGTCGTTTTTCAGTAACATTGAGGAGGAAAGGTGTTGGGAGCCTGCCATCATTAATTGAATGTATTAAGAAATTGTACATTCCAGAGCCTGTTTTTCATGTGTTGGAGGAAACTATTGACATGTGAAGGTTTATTTTGGGATCACATGGTGAGGAGAAATGCATTGAACAACTTAACGACATTAGCTTCCAACATCAATTTCGTATCAAAAAAATTAATGGGATAACACTTATATGGGGCAAGAAGTATTCAACTGTTGCAGAATGGGAACCATCATCAGGTTTAGCATTTTTGAAGTTCATTCCAGAGCGTCCAATATTTTCATCAAATATATTGTTATTACAGTCAGTTGTTGAAGTCCATAATGCATGAAGGCATAAGAGAGACATAAATTATTATGAATGTCTAAAGGAAATTAAAATATGTACTGAGATACATATGAGTACTTCGATGTTGCTGATTCAGTTTGGTGGGAGTATTTTTTCAGTAATTAAAGTGATATGATTTCAAGATCAATAAATGTGGATACGCTTTTGAAGAGTCTTTTTTTTTTCCACAAAATATGCCAAATGAACATCAGAAAACACACATTGTTGAACAACAATAGTCTCAAGCTATTATTAATTCTCCACGGGTAGAGGAAAGAGAAATCTATATTGGTTCTAGAAGATCACATGCACAACGTGAAGCCATGGAAGACCTTTACAGGGGTTTTGTGCAGGATGTTAAGGAGGGTTTCATGATAGCAGTCTTACTAGATGAAGATCTACTTGGCTATCCATTCTAGATTGCAAAGGTTATAAAGGTCATTAATGAAAATGAAGATATTACAACTGTTGATGTACATTGGTATGCCACAAGTACCCACCCTTTCAATGGTGTGTACAAGCTAGAGATGGTAGTTGAAAAAAATATTGGCAGAAAGAGAAAAAGAAAGGGCACAAATATAAATCGTCGCCGCATAGATGTCTTAAAATTGGAGGATGTTGACATACTTGTGTATGAATTCAATTTGACAAAGACAGGAACTCTTCGGTTGAAGACCATAAATATTTTGAAGAAATTGATACCAAAACAATTATTGTTGAGATGGGACTCTGCAGAAAGTAGTCGTAGATCTACAAGACATTTGAACTCTGAAATGGTGGGCATGCATGTTGACTCAGATGGAGCACTAGTTGCTAAAAGAGAAGAATATGGATCATCTTCATCTGCATCAAGTCATTCATCTGAAGATGTAGGTTCTAATGGTGTGCCAGAACCTATGGTTGATTTTGAATAATTGTCTAAGACACTTTTATGTAATTGATGTTTGCATGGTAACTTGCAATCAAAATTTTTACTTCCATTTGATTTTTCATGAGGTTATGAGGCATTTCTATGTTTGTTGGATTATATGTTTTAATTATGAAGAATTCATCTCTTTATAATATCCACAGCGCAACAATGAATTACAAAAATAATTTATGTTATATTCAATGTACCAATGTCGATATTTTGATTAAAAGTAAAAAAGAAATAGAAATTAATGTTGAATATTTAGATTATGCAGTGATATTACCATGATAATATGTATTGTAACCATTTGGTATAAGATACTTTTAAAAAATTTAAAAATTATATGCCTCATTGAGAGGGGACACTTTGTTTTGATGCTTGATTTTTAGGTTTTGGTTGTAATTCGATTTAAATTTATCTTATGCTAAGATTTGAAACGAGATATATTTTTCTCCTTTAAAATTAAAATTACTGTTGGAATAATAAACTTTTCATTTACTTGTTCATTTTTAAAAATTGTTTGAGTCATATAATTTCTCCATAATTTCATGGTTCAAGTATCTTGAAAACTTAAGATTTAAAAACTTTAGATTTACAACTTGTCATTAAGGTTTTTATGCGGTACGAAATTTTCTCTTTAATGTTATGGTTGAAAATAATTACAATTTTAGGGTTGTTTAGAGTCAAGATATTTTATTTTTAACAACATGGATAAAAATTGCTCGAAATGATAAGCCCTTCAGACATGATTTTGTTTATATTTAACATCATCTATCAAAAAATTTAGAATTTTACGATTTTTCAATGTTCTAATATGTTGTCTTTAATTCCATTGTTACAATGTGTCAAAAGTGTGACACAATGTTTTTTTTTGTTATTCTAGCATCAACTCGTTTTGTTTTGAGGGTGTTTTTTCAATCCTTTTTTCAAGAAACAATTTCATTTTTAGCATAATTTTATAAAATTTTGAAATTTGACCTTGAGAAAAAACCAAATGCGTTCTGGAATACACACTTTTTGTTTTTGGAGCGTTTTTTCATGTTTTTTTAGTCTTTTTGGGCTAGAGTTCTCGTTTTGAGTTAATAGTTCCCGTTTCATCGGTAACAGTGTTTCAGTCGCAGGTCGCAAATAGGACCAAGTCGTAGGTCGCAACATCACCTCAGTCACAACTCATTCCAACAGTTAGGAAGCTGAAAGGACAGGGCCACCCAAATTTCACTTTTGGTTCTATAAGTACTCCCTCTAGGGACAATGTAAAGGACCTTTTTTGGACTTCATAAGGAGAATAGATAATTGTATTTCATTGAATGCATGATTCCGAGAATGAATAAAAACCAATGTTTTGACTCCACTATTGGATCTGATGAAAACTCATGTGTGTTAGAATTATAAAGGTCATTAATGAAAATGAAGATATTACAGCTGTTGATGTACATTGGTATGCCACAAATACCCACCCTTTCAATGGTGTGTACAAGCCAGAGATGGTAGTTGAAAAAAATATTGGCAGAAATAGAAAAAGAAAGGGCACAAATATAAATCGTCGCCGCACAGATGTCTTAAAATTGGAGGATGTTGACATACTTTTGTATGACTTCAAATTGATAAAGAGAGGAACTCTTCGGTTGAAGACCATAAATATTTTGAAGAAATTGATACCAAAACAACTATTGTTGAGATGGGACTCTGCAGAAAGTAGTCGTAGATCTACAAGACATTTGAACTCTGAAATGGTGGGCATGCATGTTGACTCAGATGGAGCACTAGTTGCTAAAAGAGAAGAATATGGATCATCTTCATCTGCATCAAGTCATTCATCTGAAGATGTAGGTTCTAATGGTGTGCCAGAACCTATGGTTGATTTTGAATAATTGTCTAAGACACTTTTATGTAATTGATGTTTGCATGGTAACTTGCAATCAAAATTTTTACTTCTATTTTATTTTTCATGAAGTTATGAGGCATTTCTATGTTTGTTGGATTATATGTTTTAATTATCAAGAATTCATCTCTTTAGAATATCCACAGCGCAACACTGAATTACAAAAATAATTTATGTTATATTCAATGTACCAATGTCGATATTTTGATTAAAAGTAAAAAAGAAATAGAAATTAATGTTGAATATTTAGATTATGCAGTGATATTACCATGATATTATGTATTGTAACCATTTGGTATAAGATACTTTTAAAAAATTTAAAAATTATATGCCTCATTGAGAGGGGACACTTTGTTTTGATGCTTGATTTTTAGGTTTTGGTTGTAATTAGATTTAAATTTATCTTATGCTAAGATTTGAAAAGAGATATATTTTTCTCATTTAAAATTAAAATTACTGTTGCAATAATAATTTTTTCATTTACTTGTTCATTTTTAAAAATTGTTTGAGTCATATAATTCCTCCATAATTTCATGGTTCAAGTATCTTGAAAACTTAAGATTTAAAAACTTTAGATTTACAACTTGTCATTAAGGTTTTTATGCGGTACAAAATTTTCTCTTTAATGTTATGGTTGAAAATAATTACAATTTTAGGGTTGTTTAGAGTCAAGATATATTATGTTTAACAACATGGATAAAAATTGCTCGAAATGATAAGCCCTTCAGACATGATTTTGTTTATATTTAACATCATCTATCAAAAAATTTAGAATTTTACGATTTTTCAATGTCCTAATATGTTGTCTTTAATTCCATTGTTACAATGTGTCAAAAGTGTGACACATTTTTTTTTTTTGTTATTCTAGCATCAACTCGTTTTGTTTTGAGGGTGTTTTTTCAATTCTTTTTTCAAGAAACAATTTCATTTTTAGTATAATTTTATAAAATTTTGAAATTTGACCTTGAGAAAAAACCAAATGCGTTCTGGAATACACACTTTTTGTTTTTGGGGCGTTTTTTCATGTTTTTTTAGTCTTTTTGGGCTAGAGTTCTCGTTTTGAGTTAATAGTTCCCATTTCATCGGTAATAGTTTCCGTTTCATCGGTAACAATGTTTCAGTCGCAGGTCACAAATAGGACCAAGTCGTAGGTCGCAACATCACCTCAGTCGCAAGTCATGCCAACAGTTAGGAAGCTGAAAGGACAGCCTGGCCACCCAAATGTCACTTTTGGTTCTATAAGTACTCCCTCCAGGGACAATGTAAAGGACCTTTTTTGGACTTCATAAGGAGAACAGATAATTGTATTTCATTGAATGCATGATTCTGAGAATGAATACAAACCAATGTTTTGACTCCACTATTGGATCTGATGAAAACTCATGTGTGTTAGCATTATGAATATTATGTCTTTATGTATCTGCTATCTTTTATAACTGACTAGTCTGCGTTTTTATGTTCATATATCATTCGTACATTTAAGCTCTTTGGATGTGTCAATGGTATGTGGATGTTATGATCAGGGATGTTTTAATAACTTTGTTGTTGATATCATATCAATCTTTTGGAAAATGCTTAAGATATTGAAGGGTGTTTCAACCATAGAGAATTGTTTCTTTTATGGTCAAGAAAGGTTCTTTATGAGCATGACCCTAATGATATGTTGCTAACAACATTTCCTTTAGCTGCATGCTTCGAATCTCGCTTTGCTATTTATAATGCTTCATTTTTAGGAGAACTCATCGACTATTTGTTTTGTATCATTCGAGTAGTCATGCATCCTCTTGTCCGCGAGGCAAACCTCCATCCGAGAAAATCATATTCAACAGTATTCAGACCTACACCCCAGACGGGACCCCTATCACAAACGGTCTAGAGTCTAGTTGGGACTTTATATCGGGGAGATCCCCTTAATATTGGCCGGGCATTTTTTCCCATCAACACAACCTCAACCAAATCATATTTCAATCTTGATTCACAACCTTCAAAATATTCATTCCCAACATTGCTTTTTTGTTTGACCATTAAAAGCACAAAATTGTTGCTAAATTTAATGAGTCTATTCATTTGTGTGACATTTACAAGTGAAATATTTAGTCTCTGTCGATATGCTCTAACAATGTACTCAATACCATCTTTGAACAAGTGATACTTGTTTTCATGGTGATGAAAAATAGCTTTTCTATCATACAAATATGGGCTTCCCAAAAAAATTCCGAAAATATCAAGTGGAACTACATCAAGGTCAACTTCATCAAGAAAGTTTGTTGTAATTGCAAATCTAAGTATGAATTTCCTCATAGCTTGTAAGTTTTCATTCTTTCATATCCAACCTAAAGGATAAGTTCTTGGATGAGGAATGGTCTCTAAATTTAACTTCTTGACTAAACCTTCTGAAATCAAATTTTCTTGTGAACCACTATCAAAGAGTATATCAATTTTGGTGTGCTTTGAAATAACCTAAATATGGAAAAGTTCAATTATAGTTTTCTCGTCTTGAGTATCATTAGGACAACTTGAAGAGATAGTTCTTGCTATGTCCTTATGTTTCATTCTCATTTTTGCAATCTTTGTTTCATCTCCCGAATCAAAGCCTAATTCATGTTGTGTAGTTGCAGTTGTCTTTTTCTTCCCTTTGTTGTTAAAATTCTTTGGTTTCATCTTAGAATGAAGCTTCCAACAATGAGATTCATCATGACCCTCTTTGGAACAAATTTTGCATGATAATTTCTCTCCTTCCTTCTTCCAGGATGCATTATTCTTTCATTTCTCTTTGAACTTACTCTTAGCCTTGTCTCCACTTGTGAATGGATTCTTGCTACCCTCTTGTGAAATGTTTTTCCCTCTTGCTTCAAGATGTGTTGCCTAAAAAAAAACCTCATCTAAAATTTTAGGATTAAAAATAAGGATAGTATGTCTTAAATAACTTTGTAAACCCCCAATATATTTCAACAAAGTGTCTTGTGAAATCAAGTCTACACCTAGTATGAAACACCTTCTTCTAAACTCTTGAGTGTAACTTTTCACACTTCATTAGGGGAATTTTGAGGTCTAAAATGGGCCTCCTAAGAAAAATTTACAACCAAAATAAACTTTATAAGAACCAATAGGATTCAAGATGATGATGTCAACCATGGGGTATGATTCACCATTTTTGGAGTAAAAAGGTAAAAAGATTAAAAAATAATAAAATAATAAAACTACTTTTTCAACTCATATTTTCAACTTATCTCCCTAATGTTTTACTCAAATTTCAAGTGGGAGTACTCGTTGGATGAAAAATTTGATTCCTCATCCAAGGATTACCCATATTGCATACTTTCGATGGACCCTACTACACGAATAATGAGAACTACATGAAAAAACATGATTGCAATCACACTTTTCATGTATTTCTCATTGTTTGTGTACCAGGGCCCATAGAAAGTATGAAATATGGGTACTCCTTTGATTAGGAATAAAATTATGCATACAACAAGTGTTTCCACTCGAAATTTGAGTAAACCCATAAGGAGATAAGTTGAAAATACGAGTTGAAAAAATAGTATTTTTTTCTTTTTTTCCCTCTAAAATTTGATGATGTCATCTAATCTTATTTTATTATTTCCACTATTATTTTATAATTTCCTTATGAGGCCCATTTTAGACCTCAAAATTCCCCTAATGTGACCTTTTAGTTGTCTAAAAATATGCCAATCCATAATAGCATTTTGTGTATAAGCTAATGGAAAAAATTGTCTTCTAAGTGCAGCAATAAAATATATCCAAGAGGTTGAGATCTTAGCAAGCTTTTTCATATCCTCCTGTGTTTTGGCTTCCCACCAAATCAAAAAAGTACTTTGTGACCTTAATGAAGAAAATTGAATCTCTGTTTCATCATCTTTGATGTTCTGAATCCTGCAATAAATTCAAGTTGACGAACCCAATTATCAAGTCTTTCAGCATTCACTTAACCATTATACATAGGTAGTTTGAATTTTATATCAAGTTTTAATAAGGTATTTTTACCATGAACCCTTGGGGTATGTGGATATGTTTGAGTAACAATGGTTTTGGAAGAGGAAGAAGATGAAGGTGAGGATGGAGGTGAGGATGATGATGGAGAAGAGGGTGGTTTGCCAACATTTCCTTTTGAAGGCTTGGAATTTCTCCCTGCAATCTTGAATTTCTATCTTCATAGAGAACCTTCACCATTTCATTCATGTCAAAGAAAGCTTTTCTGAAATTATTCTCTTCATCTAACATATTATCAGCTCCTCCTTGATGTGACATGCTTATTGAAGCTTCAAATGCAATTTGAGGAAGAATTTGTGGTGGAGATTGTGGAAAACTTGCTCTCCTTTTCCTTGACCTTACTTGAGAACTTTAAACCACAAGATTTCGTTCTCCTCTCTTGAGCCTCAACCTTGTAAGCATCTAAAACACTTGAAAACAATTAAATCCTCACAACAACAAATAAAACCTAAGCTCTAATACCAAACTTGATCTGTATGAAATCTTAATGAAAATGTGCTTGAGGGTTTGTAGATTACAAGTGTTAAAAACAAAGTTTTATGAACCTTTATGTTAAATTCTTAAACACATAAAGCATAAATTTAGACTCTGAAATAACAGAAACAAAAAACAAATGCACCATAAAAATAACCACAACGCAACAATATACCCTACAAGAATTTTATGTGTTGCACTGTGCAATACTATGGACTCTATTGCAAACTCGATAATATATCATTCCACCACAATTTAAAAGAAAAAATATACAACATGAGAAACATTATCACTTATTTCTTGTATTTAGCTCACCTACTCTAGGTTCCACTGTCTTGGCCCACGTGACGATAGGTTGGATTCTTATCCACCAACTTTTGGTTCCACTCTCTCATGATAATTGAAAATTCTGCAAAGAATATCTTATAAAACTCGGTGAGTATGTACTTATACAACCAATATTTGGTACTAATTCTTTGGTCCTTGATATTTCTTGCCACAAATGCGTGTTTCTTTTTCTTAAACCATTGAGTGATTTCTTCTTTTGTTAGATTCCATGGCCTCCACATTCTTGTTACATAAAAATCCTATCGTACAATAATATTGGTCTCGGAAAAGAAAGAAATTACTGGAGAGTTTGTCGGATTATCCACAGTCTCAAAGAAAGAAATTGTTACTGTGGGGTTAGACAGACCCGAGTTGACGCGTAGTATTGACGAATAAAACCCACTCTAGCACCATCCCTTTCGACTACACCCACAAAGTGGATGACGTCTCACCTGAGGTGTCGTTGGGAAATGTAGAACCAGGTTTTTGTAGTCATATGGAATTGATGTTTATGTAGTTTTATTCTCCTATATTACTATTCTATATTTATGACATTAACATGAAATCAATTCAAAGGATGCACTCAATTTCTATGATGCACAAAACATATAGAGATCCATTCTAACATTACTCGGAAAATATGATGATAAAAAAGACATAACATACAATCATGAGTATTATAGAGGGTAACCCAATCATACTTTCCATTAATTCCTGAAAATGGGTGCACGATACGCTACAACAAGATATTTCATAAACCAACTCACCATCCTTACATTCATAAGACATTGAAACATTAAATCCCTCGAGATTTTGGAGTATTAACTAATTTTGTGCGCATTACAATAGGCTTAGCGTAGATACTTGATACAATGGTTAGTTGAGCATACTAGTTGTTGGCACAGGATAAATTTTAAAATTTACATTTTGGTATGCATAAATTCATTAGCGAAAATGGGACAAATTTGAAATGGCTTCACCACCTGGACCTACTACTTATGTTGTATATTGCCTCACTATCTTGAATCTTATCGACACTCATAACAATGAAGCCCTTATCCACTTGTTAACTTCGGCTCTTACTTTTTTGGACAAAAATAGCACGTCTTTTCTTGATGTTGTTGAAGCAGGGATGTTGACATCTAGAGTTTTCCTAAATGTAATTATGGGAATAGTGACTATAGGCAAGCCATCCTGGTTAAATTGGCCACAGTTTTTGGCATTCAATTAAGGGATCTGGAGAAAATTGTGCACATGCCTTTGTTATATGAGGCTGATAAAATCCAAAAAGTAAAGGCATGCCTGGAACTATTCATTCTAAGATTGATCAAAGCACGTCTATATACTAGTGATGTGGATTTGTTAAAGGAGTTCTCTCTTCAACATAATGGCGACCATATTGGGGAATCTATTGAAGAAGTTTAATATTTCATTAGAACTCAGAAACCCTTGTCATAACATCATATGATTCAAGTATGTTCCAAGATTGGTATTTGGTTGTTTATGGTGGACGAACAACCAGACTCAAGAAGGTTGAAATCATCCACTTGGCGACTCCATAGTTTTCTGTTGACCTAAAGGCTCCACTGGTAGAAGAATCCAGATTTGTTGCGGACATGCTATGAATTCATTCTTTGATTGATTGACAAGATGAATCCAAGAATAAAACGTAGGTATGCTCCAATAAACAGAGATCACATTCCTAGAATCATACCCAAAATTCCTCAGGTAAATTGGGAAAGAAATCTTCCTATTTTTCAAGATGAGAATGTTGATGATGCTTTTTTACATCTCATTAAATTTCATATAAATTCATGGAGGTTGAAAGTCGAATGGCATGAGGATTGCCTCATGAATATGTTCATGGCAACATTAAAAGGGAAAGCGAGGGAATGGTATGAAGGTTTGAATCCCGGAAATTTGTTTTCTTTGAAATATTTCCACAAGGTTTTTTATGAGCATTATAAAGAACATTATCCATCTTCATCATTAGCCCAAAATTTTTGTGATCAGTCTGAGGATCTCATAAAATACCTTGTAAATATTGATGAAGATCTAAGAAATTGGCATCCTGAGGATCTCTTGGAAGCAATTTAGGAATTTGATTATCAAGTTAACTATCATGATAAACAAGAGAAGTTAGTTGAAAGTGAAAGCAATCAAGAAATGAAAGTAGATCCACAAGATCTCTCTCTGGAGACAAATGATAAGTCATCCGTTATTTTGTATGAGGCTAAAGAAGACATTCAGTCTCATGATCAATTTCCACGAAAGCAACGAAACAATTGTTGTTTAATCCAAATAAAATAAAGACTGCCTCCTCCTTTAACTGAAGAATAAATTAATCAGATTCTAAGCATGCAGCCAACCTCTAAATCTTTATGTGATCAGGAGATTAATCCTATTTTTTACGTTGCTGATTTATGTACTGAAGTATTTCCTCATGAAGAAATATTGTAGAACAGATTGATACTAATGTTGTTTTACCTTCTCAAGAAGGCTTATTTCCAGTAAGTGCTTCTGTTCATCAAAATTATGGCCCTCAAACAGAATTCAGCCAACTCAGTCGAGACATATTAGATTTTCTTGAGGACAACTTATTGGTATACAATGAAGATGTCATATTAGATTACCATGAAGAATGTGTAGATATTCTCTTTTAGAAGGATCCTGAACATGACAAAGTGGGACAAGGAGTAGTCCTAGATGAAGCTTGTTATTTGAATCCTCATGGTCAAGTATTGTTCCAAGATCCTTTTGTTGTTTTCTTAGAGTCATCTAAAGAAGGAATATGCTATGCCATGAATTATGGTTTGCTGCAGAGTTTAAGGAAAAGTTTGAGCATTTTTGTTCAATGGAAAGTAAGATGGGAGTGGCACATTTGTTTTCTCAACCTACTCAAAAAAGTGAACAAGAATCAACCATGTAGTCATTTACTTGATTGGTTGCATTGGAAAAAAGAGTTCACTTAGTGTATATATCATCTCCAATTTAGATTAGGATAGGTAGGTAGGAAAATAAGCTCAGTACTCTGAGCATTTTTCATCTTTAGTTCCAAAGTGTTGTTTTGTTTTCAGTTCAAGTGTGTTCCATACTTCAGTTTGCGGAGAGTGTTGATTTCAACTTGAAGGTTTTTAGCCACAGATATTGTAGCAAATCAGGTTGCAGAGTTGGGATCAACCCAATGGATAAGGCGTTGATTTACGAATCCATATATCTGAGATTCTTGAAACCTCCTCTGGAGCTGCCATCCCTAGAAGGAGCCAATGTTAGCATAGGATAAATTTTAAAATTTACATTTTGGTATGCATAATTTTAAAAATTCATTAGCGAAAATGGGACAAATTTGAAATGGTTTCACAAACTAGTGCCCCACCACCTGGACACGCTACTTATGTTGTATACTACCTCAGTATCTTGAATCTTATTGACACTCACAACAATGAAGCCCCTAGCCACTTGTTAAATTCGACTCTTACTTGTTTGGACAAAAATAAAAACTCTTTTGTTGATGCTGAAGAAGCACGTATGCTAGCATCTAGAGTTTTCCTAAATGATATTATGGGAATAGTGACTATAGGCGAGCACATCCTGGTTAAATTGGCCACATTTTTTGGAATTCAATTAAGGGATCTGGAGAAAATTGTGCACATGCCTTTGTTAGATGAGGCTGAGAAAATCTAGAAAGTAAAGGCATGCCTGGAACTATTCATTCTAAGATTGATCAAAGCACGTCTATATACTAGTGTTGTGGCTTTGTCAAAGCAGTTCTCTCTTCAACACTCTAGCCCCCATGACTTCCTGGTTACGATGATTTGTGATAATCAGTTTGACGTAGAAGAAGAATGTGTAGTGTACATGGGGAGGAATATGATCTGCTCCCTAGTGCAACAGTGTATGGAGATGAATATGTTAAATAAGGCCTATAAGATCGTGAAAAAATATAACTTGCAGTTGAAGTTTATTGATGCATATCATCAATATAACAGTACATAAAACCTGCGATTTTGCGACATGTTTTTCTTGATATGCCTGTTCCGCTATTTTTTACCACATATAATGTGTTGGTCCTATTTTGGGAAGAAATATACTATCAGGCACAGGTAATATCAGTAGACGGTTATAGACCTGATTTTATCATAATCAATGGTATCATTTATCTCACTCAGATATGCATATGGATTTACTCTTGGTGGAGCCCTCATCCAGTTGTTGAGATTCTCTCCAAGTTATTCTTTGCAGGTGTCTCCTTCTTTGCAACGTTGGGGTTTTTACTTTATGGTGGCAGACTGTTCTTCATGCTTCGACGTTTTCCAGTTGAATCAATAGGGCACAAAAATAAGCTGCAAGAGGTCAGCTATGTTACTACAATCTAATTTACTTATTTTTTCATAAGATACGTCATGATGTTTTTCTCTGCTTCGACAAAGGTGCAAACCTTGATGTTTTGGATCATCCGATCTTGAAATTCATGTATTACTTGATAGTGGAAATAGTTCCATCTTCACTTGTTCTCATAATACTACAGAAGTTGCCTCGAAAGCATGGCACAACTCATTATCATCCAATCCGTTGAAGTCACAAAAGGTTTCAAGGAAACAGACAATGTCCTGATCATTTGTGAACATCCATATGCCAGTGCATATTATCAAGATCATGGGGCAGAGTTGTGAAACTATATAATAATATTCTTAATGGTTGGGATACACTTTCTATTGCTATTTTGGCAATCATGGCCTGAATGGAAGGTTTTAGCAATCATGGTCCTTAATTTTTCAAAAAGTAAATTGAGAAAGCTGGTAGAGAAAGGATTGTGAGATATTGCAGAATCAATTGCTATTGAAGATTGCAAACTTATTTAATGATTGGTTGATCTGGCACGAGAAATTGGTGATGTAGAAAAGGCAACCTATCTTTGTTACCGCCATGAAACAACATACATCCCATTATGTTCAGTTGATAGAGGTCACCCTATGATTCAACATTTGAAATTATAAGACTTTGTTCCGGAAGAAAATGTTATTTGGGTTGAAACCATTGCTGGTTTGGCTAATGCTTCATGCCATTTTTCTAATACTAATATAGTTGGAATAGATTGCGAATGGAGACCCAACTACATAAAAGAGGAGATCTTTGAGAAGGAAATCAATCCATGAATATAATATGTTGAACCAGATTCATGGTCTTTTTTAATCTTATTTTCACACACCATTTCTTTATTTAAAGGTTGAAACTTGGTTGAAAATTTCTTGCCTGTTATCCACACAACTCTATATGCAGCGAAGTCTTTGAAAATATGCGCACATTCAAATGCTCACATCTCATAGATTGGAAAAAAATTGTAGTATGCCCATTACCAAATCCACAGTTTTTCACGTTCTTGTGAGAAATGCAATTTTTATTACTATGTTATGGAAATTCAGTTATGTTGAGGAAATCCTATCTCATTTGAGGTTGACCATGTTTGCAATCACATAAGTTAATTTTGCGTTCTTGGATCTCTCAAATCACCAATGTTGTATGGATGTGTACAAGCGTATACAAAGTGAGATGTTGTGTTAGGTTGTGACAGGAGTGCAAAGGTTGCATTTGTTGAGTCTTCCATTCAGCTTGATGAGGAACAAATGGAACAGGTTAAGTCTGTATTCCTTGATGGATTTCCTGCAACTTGGGATGAAGATCGAGTTAAAGAGGAAGAATCAGTGAATGTTCCCCAACAAAAAGTCATCTCCACTTCAAAAAGCCCAAAATAGGAAGTTTAGTGGCTGGTAATATTAGTTTCACAAGCTTACCCAAAAACATGCTAATATTATGCTAAACCTCACGCATGTTCGGCTTATGAATGATGACCGTTGGTTAAGATTGATGGTTCAAGTTGATTCTGGACCCCCTCGGTGTTTCGAAGTTTAATGGAGGAGGGGAGGGGGGGTTCGAAATGGGATATTTTCAAACCCAGCCATTAACCATGTGGCAAGTGGAGGATATGTTTGCACCCCCCCCCCCATCACAATACGACTTACCATTTGCTGGGCCCTCTCAAATCCAATTTCGGGTTTTCATAAAAAAAAAACGCAGCAGTTGAATTGGCCTCTAATTTAATTTCTTCATAGCAGAGGGTGACATGATGGAGGAGTGGCACGATGATCTCAGGAACGGGTTCTGAAGTGCATGCGTGTGTCTTTATTGTTCAAAGTTAGACTCTGCTTCTAATACATGTAGTTTGGTTGGTTGTGACATTTTTATTGGTGTCATACGGATTGTAGTATTCGCATGAAAGTGAAGATCAAAGAGGGAAGAAGCTGCTAGGTTAAACGTGAATACTACAATAAGCATAGAGAATAGGGGCGGAATGGCTACACTAGCAATTGTAGGAGGGAATATTGCAAGAGTGGCAGAGTCCACAATAAAGAAAAGCGAGATTTCTGCGGGGGTCATAGCACTAAAGGAAGATTAGGAGAATACATTGCAAGTTACTCTAGAAGCCAAAAATGCAGAGGGAAATTGTACTAGGACAGGAGGTTTCTAGTATTAATACTCAAGTTCCCAATTTTGATCAATTGAAATCTACTCTTGCTATGCATTTGAGTCGTTTCAAGGACCTAAATGTGCTTGTAATGTATTCCATGCTTCAGACTCCTTGTAATTTTCTTGGAGAGGCTGAAACATATAGAATAAAATGCAAGTATGGTGTCAAAGAGACAATTAGGAGCATAAGCATCATTGAAAGGAAGGAAGAGTAAAAATTTAAATAATTTACAATCTGATTTTGATTCTAGCAGGGTGTTTTTACCCATTGGCTGCAAGCAGAGCCGTTAACTTCAAAAATGTACAACAAGCAAATGAGAATCAAATTAGAAATTCTAGGAGAGTTTTTTGAGCAGCACGAGGCAATGAAAAAAAACCTCACTCCAATTTTACACAGGTGTCAGGAGCAGGGATAATCAAAGACATGTCTGAGGGCCATGTTTCACAATTTCAGTTTTCCTGTTTTAAGGCATGATTTTGTGGCGACTGTTGTGGAGAGACGGAGATGAATTTTGAAAATATCAGAGACTTTTTTGACCAAAACGAGGCAAAGAAAAACAACCTCTCTCTGATTTTTCATAGGTGTCACCATTGGCGAGAAACAAATTTCTGAGTGTACCCCCGTTCTCAGTAGATTCGGCCCATATTTCAGTTCAAATTTTTAGAGATTTGCTTGCTATTTTCAGCTAGGATGATTGAGTTTGATCTCCTGAGCCTAAGGATTGTATTTTATATAAATCTCTATGTTGTAACAGAGAAAATCAGTAGTATTAGAGAAGCATCAGTGCCAGGGTTGCATTGGAATTTATGATCTAGCAAAGGTGGTCTGAATGACAAAGCCAAATGTCAGAGCCACCAGCATTTCCTCTTCGTGACCACCTCAGCCACCTTCAGCCTAATTTTTGGATTCATAAAGAGCTGCCAAAGTTAAAAGCCATAGGCGGTGATTTTGAGATGTATTTGTCTTGGCCCTTTGCATGTCCACACTTGTCCAATTTTTGCTTAAATTGTAATCAATGAAAAGTTGTCGAAGAGATAGGGAAATAGACTTAGTCTTTAGTCAAATACTGCATACCTTAGTAGTATCAGGGGTTGGTTGATTAAACCCTGTTGAAGCTTGCATTGTAATAACTAACTGCCCACACATTCGTTTGCTTCATTTCTTATCCCAAGCCTAGTTTAGTTCATGATTCGGAATCAATATCAATGAATTACACTGTTGCCATGATACATCATGAAGTCCAATGAGAAACGTAGAAATATAATATTTACGTCGAGTTCAAATCTATTTTTGATGAAATCGCAGATTTCCTCAAACTAAATCACATTTGATATACATCCGACTATAAAAAGACCTTTTTGAAAATAAACACGGAAAAGTTTTACATGAGAACATTATCATACTCGTCACCCCATCAAGTCCAAAAGGGATTTGAATAAAGATTTCTTTACCCATGTATTCTCTCCTTTCCAGCAACATTATGGCAAGGAAAACTTCCAAAATATGCAACACAAACACCAACACTCAATTGAAAGGTGTACATGCGTAGGCTGTGACCTCTATACATTGTGCGTAGGTGACCGGCATGTCTTTTGGATTTAGAATAAAACACAAATCTGAATGATTTATCAAAGCTTGATAAGTACAATGAAATATTAGGGCACTTCCCCAGATAATGCCATGCCTCCAATTCTGATAGCCCCAGATAATGTCATACCTCCAATTCTGATAATAATATGCTCACTTTACCTGCCTATGGTTGAATGGTAAACATATGCTCACTTTACCTGCCTATGGTTGAATCGTAAACAGAAAGAGGTCACTATAAGAAAAGCTCTTTACTGAGTAATAAATAAATATTGCCTTCTCACGATACTGAGTAATAAATAAATATTGCCTTCTCACAATACTGAGTAATAAATAAATATTGCCTTCTCACGACAAATCAGCTCATTTAGTCACTATGAAACAGTTAACAGCCCAGTCACATCCATGAACTTTGTTTTCAACCAATTAGGTTACACCAAGAAAGGTATCCTTTTAAATGTGGATCAGATTGGAGTTATTTGGAAAGCAGTAATTTCTCAACAGAAGATTACTAGTTAAATAGCTTCAGCATACAAATCAGCTCACTTAGTCACTATCAAACAGTTAACAGCCCAGTCATATCCATGAACTTTGCTTTCAACCAATTAGGTTACACCAAGAAAGGTATCCTTTTAAATGTGGATCAAATTGGAGTTTTTTGGAAAGTAAATTCTCAACAGAAGATTACTAGTTAAATAGCTTCAGCATTTTAGGAAGAATACTAGTTCAATAGCTTCAGCAAATTTATGGAAAATTACAAAACAAATTACAATACATTCTTGACCAGCTGCATTATCAGGATCCTAATATTGTAGGGTGTGAAGAAACACAAGCCCTTATATGGTAAGACAGCAAAACATAATCAACAGGCTTCAGCTGATCGGTGCTGAAGAACAATATTTCCTTTCAACATAGGCCGAAATTATAAATTGCAAATTAAGAAGAAACACTACAAAAGACGGATAAACGAAGCTCTTTTCAAGATAGATTGAAAAAAATGTTCCTTGATACCAGCAGTGAGATGCTAAATCAAGACAATAAAAAATATGATCTAACACAAAAGCAGAATGTTCCTAAAGATTTGTTGATAGATGCCACCAATCTGATATTACAGTACCAAGCCACTGTCTCCAACCATTCGCAAATACATGAATATAAAATGCCAACATAAGCGCAGCCAACAAAAGATGACTAAGAATATGCTACCCACAGCAACTAAATGGTGCAGAGCATGTGATCTAATAAACACAATCGTGCACATGGGCCTACTTTACGAAACAATGCAGGAAAGCCTGGTAATCTAATCCTAATACACTATTAGATTATTACATTTCACTATTGTTCCTCCCCGTCCTCACGCTTAGATGTCTCTTTGATCTCTTCCTCCCCGTCCTCCTAACAAAGGAAACACAAAATTCAAAAGATATAACATGCCCAACTCTTCAAAATACTAATAATAATAACTGAACAGGTAAACTTCAGATACAAACCTGCATGTATCATGAAGGAGCTGCAATTCATGCTCGCAAGAATCAAACTCTGCACTTGCCACATCAAGTGCCTGCATTGTCAAAGATTTCTCCTTTAGTTATTAGAAAGGAGAGCCAAAAAATAAACAAGATCCCTGCATAAACTGAGGTTTTTAAGGCCATGTTCACCATGTCTGCTTGAAGAGAAAAAATTAAAACATCTGGATTCTGTAAACTATAGCAAACTACTACAGTCTATTGTGTACTTTAGCATATCCTTGTACTGATTCTGAACACAGATAAAGACATTCATCATTGTCTTCTTGAGAAAAGGTTAAAACATCTGGATTCTGTAACCAATAACAAACTACAGTCTACTGTGCACTTGAGCATATCCTGGTACTGATTCTGAACTCAGATAAACATTGAACAAAAAAGAGCTTTGAGGTTTAAATATCAAACAAAAGTGAGGCAGCAAAATGGACCCGAAAAACTGAAAAGCACTGTAACCTAATCAGAAGCACCTGTCATGTCACAAGAGGGGTTCAATGATGAGGTTGACAGAATACCAAGCCATCCACCATCATCACTGTGGTCCTCATTGGTATGAAATGAGTTTCAAAGGGGCAGGGCCAGGTGCACGTCTGGGGTTAGATGGTCCTCAAAAGCAGCAAGCTCCTAACTGAGGTTTGATCAGGCTAAACCCTTCAGAAAACAAATTCATAAATGACACCTGGGCCAAAGAAGGTCTGTTCTTTGCAGAGTAGAACCTAGGGCACATTTCTTTAAGCACTTCCAAAACACTATCAAACAACCTTGCTTACAAATATACATCCTCACATATCTTGCTCATAGTTGTATAGTTCAAATTATTAATAAAACACACGAGACCAGGAGAGCACAGAAAATCAATTTGTTGATTACATGCTCGGATATGAAAGAGCTGAAGGTTATACTATGTTCATGCAGTTAACCCAAAACATTGACCTCCGCTATTATCACCAATTAAATCTCAATGCCATAAATCTCAATGCCATAAATCTCTTAGCAGAAAACCATAACATAGTTAACACTATTAATCCAAACCCACTTTGATAAAACAGACTCTAGCCCATTTTACTTCAAGCAAAATTTTAGAAACAATAACAACAGCAGATCCATTAATTCCACCAATGAAAACCTTACAAATAAAGTAAAAGAGTAAGCAGAATGTACACATTCCATTGCATGCAAAAGGTCAAATGACAACGACAAAACAAATCCATTAATCCACAAAACAAAAGCCGACAAATAGAAGAGAGCTAGAGGGCATGAAGTGCACCTTTTTTGTGAGATCATAGGCTTTGTCTGGCGAATTCAAAATCTCATCGTAAAATAAAGAGAATTTATTAGCCAGCTCTAGCCTAAGAAGATGCATTGGAGCCAGTTCTTCCACGGCAAGATCCTGCATAACAACACACATTAACTTAGTAGACAACCATATAACTACAAAAGAGTCATGCAATGTTGGGGTCAGGCTAATCCACCAACACTTCAAGTGTCTGCCATTATGTGAAAGTTTATTGAATCTAGACAGTACGTTGATATGTGCATCAGCTCAGACCCATTAATCATGCATAATGGGGTTGTAGATATGATGCATATAAATCTCAACCTCTAAGCATTACGGTGCACAGTAGACCCAGGTTTGGAACACTGATGTGTGACAGTGCATTGAATCTAGGCAGTGCATTGGGTGCATTAAATATTGACATTAGCACAGACCCATCTAAACGAGGTCCAAGTTCCACCTTGGCCCTTGGATGAGGAGCTCACAGTGGAGGAGAGAAAACTTATATTTGCTGCCTACAAGAATTTGATTGCTGCCCGCAGGGCTTCCTGGAGAGCTACGACGAGATGTGGGGATTCATGGAGAAAGTCACCAAAGGCGTGGAGGTGGAGGAGCTCACAGTGGAGGAGAGAAAACTTATATTTGCTGCCCACAAGAATTTGATTGCTGCCCGCAGGGCTTCCTGGAGAATCATCTCCATGAACTCCAACATCTCCTCGTAGCTATACATACTCCTCCCGCGATGACTCTACCATTGCCGCTGCCGCCATTTGTGCACAGATAGTAAAAAGTCAAACTTCACCTCTGCAACCAAATACAAAATACAAACATTACTGACACAGATCCATCCTAATTGACCATTACTGACAAAACAATAACACAGTTCGCTCTTAATCTTAAACCCAAAAGCATCGCAACAAGGATAGATTCATCTCAAGTTTGAATCCCTTAAAAACAGAGTAGTGTCAAAATCTTAAACCCAAAAGCATCGCAACAAGGATAGATTCATCTCAAGTTTGAATCCCTTAAAAACAGAGCAGTGTCAAAACCCTGATATCGTTACCTGGATCTTGAAAGAAATGGCCACTGCGTTGAAGACACACACTAAAATGGCAGAACCAATAACTGTTTCTGGATTTTCTCTGATAGCTGCAGCGCAAGACAATTAAGAGCAATACAGGGGAAGCGAGGGCTTTGAAAAGTGAAGGCGTATAAAGGGGTATTTATATTAAACCCACTGGGTTGAACACACTGGTGTTTTCCATGAGGGTAGTGCGCGAGCCTTATTTCAACTGCTATCCGCCCATTAACTGCTATCCGCCCATTAATGCTCTCGACGTACCAATGCCATGCCATTGCCATTGCCATTGCCATGCTTCATGGTCATGCGATGCTTCATGGTCATGCGAGCTATCTGGGCCGCATTCAGTACAGTCTGTTGTACCATGACTGAACGGTGTCAGGCACTGCAGGACTGAACGGTGTCAGGCACTGCAGTACTGGTAGTCAGGATCATTCATCTTTGGTAACGATAAATCTCTGCCAACGGGTGCCAACAGGAACGGCAAACTTTATCTCCCCTTCGTACTTTGGATGCGCGTACTTTTTTTTGAATTTTTTAAAAATTTGAGCTATATTGCTTCAAATTGCAGAGGAATGGTTGAAATCCTAAAAATTTTACAAAGTTTAAAATATAAATCCGCAGATTAAATCTTTTTCTTTCTGTTTTTTTTTTTTTAATATAGTTCGTAAATTTGATTTCTCGTATAAATCAAAATCAAAGTTTTATTTTCCTGGATATATATATTCTTTGAATTTTATCTAAAATATTGTAATAAATTAATTTTAATTGTCAAATTTTCGGAACAGGTTTTATTTTTTTTTATGGTTTTGAATTTATTTATATAATTTTCTGATTATGAAGTAGATTGGCTGATTAGAAACGCTTAATAAAATTTGTTAAATATAATTTTCACCAAAAAAACTTTATACACTATTTATGTTTTATATAAACCAAATTCCTAATATTGAAACCATTATATTATTTATTGAATTTTAATTTAAAAAACAAAAAAATGGAAAATAAAATTATAATAAAAATTTTTAAGAAATTGAATCTAATTTCATAATGAAAAAGAAAATTGAAAATTGAAAAAAACTAAATTTTAAAATATTTAGATTTTTTTAAATTATCTTTATCTTTATTTTTTTAATTTTTTTATAAATAATTAATTATGTGAGAAGTGTGAACCATCATCTGCGCGCGCTGCTCTCCTCCG